>VZSF01007328.1:104714-178998 GCA_013398295.1 Chionis minor
GCTGGCGGGGGGGGGGGGGGGGAAGGGGGCAGTCCGGTCCCCCTATTTGTACATTCCTCTGCCAGTGCTATTGTTGTTTTTTGCCGGTTTTTCTTTGTTGTTCTGTTAAACTGCCTTTATCTCAACCCACGAGTTTTTGCCTTTTTATTCCAATTTTCCCTCGCCGCTGCGAGGTTTGGGTGAGCGGCCGCGTGGTTCTTTGTGCCGCCTGAGGCCAAACCACAACAAAGTTAAACCAACAAAAGCAAGATTTTCAGAAAGCTGCTTTCTTACGGCACACCACACAGAGCGAACATAAGGCAAAAATCTGTCACTTCATAGCTCTGGAATGGTAGTTCATCGCTGCTTGGTGGTATCTAAGATACGTTAATTTTACTAGAGAGCGCTGCATTCCACTCATGTCCTCCCTTCTTTGTGGCGAGACAGATGAAGGCTACCCAGAGCTTTCTATGGCCACCGGGACAAGAACGATCTACGCTGCTGCACAAACCTGGTAGCCAGCTTTGCCACAACAATCTCAAAAACATATATAATATAAGCCCTCCCCAACTGCACCCATGACAACAGGAGCAGTTTTGGGTTCCTCAGTCCTTAAAACTTCCCATGATGTGCAAGACAGGTAACTGGAACTTGATAAATATCCAGTTTCTTACTGTGGCTCCTACTATGTCATTACACAAATTGTAGATACAATTGTACCTAAAAGTACCTAAAGAAAAGTATTCTGTACTCATTCGCCACACGACTTCCTAAAAAATCTTACAGGCTTCATCCCCCCAAGGGGCTACCCTCAATCATGGTATTTTTGTCAAGCCGTTTTTATGAAAGCCAGGAAATCCAAGGGACTTTCTGTTTAGACTTTTAAAGGGCACCAGAAATTTATTATTGGGAACATAGCCTTCCATGTGAATACCCTACACCTACACCACAGCCGCGTATTTTATATCTAACGGTTTGAAATATATCCACCTGTGAGGCAGTTTCTTTCTAGGAAGCCTGACAGAAGTGAGGTGGTAAAAATATTAATATTATAAAGAGGATCCGAAATGCCCCAGTGCTGGGCAGCGTGCTGCAGTTAAGCAGCAGGGTGAGCAGCAAGGGGACATCGAGCAGAGGAGTGGGCACCTGCGCTGCTGCCGTTTGTCGCTGAAAGGAGCATTACCTGCGCTGCTTGCCGACCCACCTCTTGCTTCTGAGGAATGAGCACTGATGCCAGTGACCTCTGACTTTTCAAACTTTTGGTAAAGAGAAAAGAAAAAAGGATTTCAGTTTCACGCACCGAGCAGAAAAGCAATGTGTTCTCCTTCCCCCCTCTGCCCTCATGCTATTGTGGGATAATAAACTATTTTATAGTGTCTGTGGAGGTGGCCTTCTAGCTTTTCCTTTAACTCCTCCATTTTCTTCCTCCCTTGGAATTAAAAAAGCAATGGCAGTGTCACGGAGTGAAACTCTGTGCAGCCAAAGTTATTAAAAAACAGGCACTGAATTACATGTATCTGTTTGGGGCTTTTTTTCTGGTTTGCTTTTCCAGCCAGACTGTACATCCTTCATCCATAAGCCTCTCTTTGCAAACTCTATGTCTCTCTTTTCTTATTGGCACAGATTTTAACAGGACAAATTCAAATTACTGGAGAGACATAGCACCTTTCACAGAGAGAAAACTGTAGAAAGTCATTTATCAAGTGAAACAATATTCTCTAAAGAGTTATTCAAGTGCAGCCGCCTCTCCTGTAACATACAGCATCTTTCAAGCAGTTGATACAGTTCATCCAGCTGACACTACATGGAACAGCCTCATCCTTGTTAGCGGTGATGTAATTATCTCCAGAAATGCTATTTTGCAAGTAAGATATACGCTCATCTTCTAGCAGCAAGCACTGGAAATCTGTTGGATTTTGTAAATGTGATTTTATCTGAAAGAAAGCAAGGCAGGTGCACAACTGAGACGCTGAGTAAATAATGACCCAGACCACCTGCTCCAGCTTTCCGTAGATGCTTCCCAAGGAAGTTTTGCTCTGCCAAGTTCAGGGGAAGACAAAAGGAACCATTACTGGAAGCAGAGCAAGCTTCTACCTATAGAGTGTCTTCATTCAGCTGCAGCACTTGAACAAAGGAGTGGCTCCTGAAGTGCTGATTTTATTCAGACTGGCAGGCATTATAATCACTGCCATTAATTTATATATATATATAAAAATACATATATTTTTAATACATATATAAAATTCCTATTGAAGCATGGTCACCTTCATCAGAACTTGAATGAACACCCCTTCTGTTTTACATTCATAAACTATAAACAATTTATCACATTTCTGCCTGCTTTAGAAACAGGACACAAGAGGAATTAAGATATTATAACACTTTTAGACCCAAATGAAGAATTTGGCTTTCACTAACACGCATTTAGGTAAAACAAGTCAGAATGCATCTGACAAAGTAAAAATTTAAGAGAACTTTCACCCTGGAAAGTAGTCAACAGACAAAAGGTAACACACCAGGGGAGTGGAAATGTAAAATGTTTGGAGAAGCAAGAGATGTCTGCATGTCCTACCACTGGCTCATTGGGTCTGAGCTCTGCTTTGGTGCTGCCACTGCCGTGAGCCGGATTTGGGGGTGCAAAGTGCAGAGTTGCCGCTGGACTCACCCGTGGCGGGTAGGGGCAGATCTCAGACGGTGGCACAGGCTGCGCCTCGGCCGCAGCTTTCACCTCCTGGCCGGTATCTGCAGCACTAAGGCCAGGGTCTCTCACATCCAACGCCAGCGTGGGAGCTTGATCTTCAGGAAAAGGTGCCAAGTTAAACTCACTGTCGCCCTGTTCTAACGGGACGGAGGTGTCCGGAGTCCCTGCCGATGCAGAAGAAGTAGGAACGTACTCCTGGTACAGCAAATTGCGCAATTTCTCATCGAGGCTTTTTATCGTGTTGTCAACGAAGTCCACGCGGGGCGGTCCCTCTCCGTCAGACTCGGCGGTGCTGGGCTGCTGCTGCTGCAGCAGGCTGGCCCCCACGCCAGCGCAGGCTGCGGGCTGCACCTGGGACAGCACCGCGACCGCGTGCGGCTGGGACGCGGCCACCGCCGCCTGCGTTGGGCTCTGGAGCTGGGAGCCTGCCAGGCCCAGAGGATCGGCAGCGGGGAACGCTTGGCTCACGAAGGAGTGCTGCGCCACGCCAGGCTGGCTGGCCTCCGGCAGGTGGGGGACCTGTGCCGCAGGCTGCCGTTCCAAAACCACGGCCTCCGGGAGCACGGGGAGCGGGCAGAGCTCTGCTGGGACAGACTTGTGCGGCCCGACGCTGCAACATGCTATCTCCACGTCAGGGACGCACGTGCCCTCCTCGGCCTGTGGCTGGAGGTGCGGAGGAGCGGGGGCAGCGTCAGAAGGCTCCTCCAGCAAGGCGGCACGGGGGGCAGGAGCACCTGGCTGAGCGGGCATCGCTGCTGTCTGCAGAGAATATGGACCCCCGTTAGCAGCTGCCACCGGCTCTAGGATATTTGGAGCAGATGCCGGGAGCGCCGGAGCTGGAAATTCAGCCTGGCTCGGTAAACCAGCAGAAGGTGCAGTGGCGGGAACCTGTGCCAAAGAGGGAGCAGCTCCAATGGGGCTGTCACATACCCCTGCTTGTAGGGGGGGCTGCTGACCGGCTAAGAGACCAGGCGGATCCGTCACTGCAGAGCCCGCTTGCTGGTCATCCGACTGCTCCAGGTCTAGGAAGAACACAAACATCAGGTTAACTTCTTAACCAGCCACCCAGAACGGAAGAAAGTCGCTGCAAAACCTGCTGGTTAGCTGCAGCGATACCCACACCTAGCGGTAACCCGTCAGTGCAGCATAATAACTATTATACAACTCAAATTAGAACCCAAAATTCACTGAAAAGACACTGCTTATTAAAACAGTGGAGTTCTGTTGAGTGCTGTGTCCAGTTCTGGGCTCCCCAGCTCAAGAAAGACAAGGAACTACTGGAGAGAGTCCAGTGGAGGCTACGAAGGTGCTCAGGGGACTGGAGCATCTCCGATGAGGAAAGGCCGAGTGACCTGGGGCTATTCAGCCTGGAGAAAAACAGGCTGAGAGGGATCTCATCAACGCTTACCAGTATCTACAGGGTGGGTGGCAAGAGGATGGGGCCAGAGTCTTTTCAGTGCTGCCCAGCGACAGGACAAGGGGCAACAGGCACAAACTGGAACATGGGAAATTCTATCTCAGTGTGAGAAAGAAACCTCTTTCCTTTGAGGGTGGCAGAGCACTGGCACAGGCTGCCCAGAGAGGTGGTGGAGTCTCCTCTGGAGACATTCCAAACCCACCTGGATGCAATCCTGTCCCACCTGCTCTGGGTGACCCTGCTTTTGCAGGGGGTTGGACTAAGTGATCTCCAGAGGTCCCTGCCAACCCCTTCCATTCCGTGATTCTGTAACAGCAGTGACTAGAACCTCGGCTACCTTCTAGCGTAAGGCAGAGTTAAATTACCGAGACTGCCCTGAAACTCAAATAAACATTCCCAATTTGGTTTGAGACCAGGAACACACTTAAAATGCGTGACTGAACAACATTCATCATTTTCTTGTTCCGACTAAATGAAGTGAAACAAGCATGAGTAAGTCAGGTGAGAATAGAAGAGAAATGACACAGCAGCTTCAGAGAAGAAAACATTTTCTATAAAGTTTGTAAATACCTGGCCCTTCAGACTGCTGCGTACTCTGAGGTACCGGTGGAGAAAACTCTGGCGCATCAGTAGTAGGGTTTTCCACAACAGGACATATAATAAACCACCTTTTCCCAGTATGCAAAACTAGAGATGACAAGAAAAGAAAAAGTAAACACAATAGCTTCCGTTCATTCCAGATCATCTGTCAAAACCTAGTCTTAATTTCCATGTCCAGAAAGAAAATCAGAACTTCTACAGTATTAGCCAACGTTAATGGCTGCTAATTTGATTCTCATCGCTTCTGGAACAGAGACAGTGATGCCTCCCAATTCTGCCACATATTTTAAGTTATTTGAAAATTTACTTTCAAGCGTTCATACTTTTAGAAGTATCTTACATGAGAATTTTATTAACAGTACCGTGGACAGTTTTCTCACAATGAAAAATTTGTTAGTTTTCTGAGGTTTATCTGGCTTAACGTTTCCACACAGGAAGTTTTCTAGCTAGTATGTCCTTCCACATCGTATCTCAAAGCCTGGCATGTGTAATTGCCAAACCAGAAGTATACGCACTTTGTAACTTTCATTAGTAGAAATACAAATGGTATGTTAAAAAAAAAGGTGTACTGAGAAAATTACATGACGTTTACAGGCAAAAAATAAACCATAGCTTTTGAGCAGAAATCCTAGTTCGGAGGGTTCCCAGTTTCTGCACTTGTCAAAGAAACTCTAAATTACCCTTCTGCCCCCATCAGCATGGATCAAACACACATGTAGTAACAAGAATTTTGGAAGTGATGCTTCCTTCAACAGAAGTTTCATTTTTCCCCACCCGCATGCACTTATAGAGATAAATCAAGTGCCAATTCCTCTCCCATTCCGTGTGTCTGTAAAACCTGTAAGAACCTATCGTGTTGAGAAGGCCAAGACGCCCCTGTGTAACACCAAAGTTGCTGAAAACCTCTGGGTTAGAATTTTCAAGTCAGTGACCAGCGCAAACATCATCTTTCAGTTTTGTCTTGCAAATGTAGTTATGGTTGTGAAAAGAGTACGGTTGCCCGCCTCTTCTCGACTTTTCCACCGCTGATTATCAGCGTGTGTAATTCAGGGCTTCCCTAAACATCCTTCCAGATGTGAGACTCATCCAGGTTAGCCCTGCCCCGGCTGCTAACGGCAGGGACTGCTGCTCCACCCGTATTTTTAGATGCGTCTCCCACCACCAGTGACTGGCGGATTTCTTCCTGAATCTAGCAAACTTCTGCATGAACTCATCACCGCCTTAAAGCTTGAGATGAAGTTTGTGTTCCAAAGCACAGCAGTTACCATTTTGTTGATACACGGGTGTCTTCATCTGAGACTGCCGCTTGTCCTGTGGAAAAAGAGGGAATCAAAACACTTGAAGAAGTAGCTGGCTCGTATCAATGCAAGACGAGCATCATTCCAACGAGCACTCACATCGTAAGCCTCAATGGAGTAAAAGCATTATTTTCCTAGCTAAGAAACAAGGGGTTTGTTTGGGTTTTTTTGTTTATTTGTTTGTTTGTTTTTAAACGCAGGATGTAAAACTAATTTACAGGAACTGGCTGTTAAGAAAAAAGAATCAAACTAGAAATCTTTATTTAACATTTCTTACCTCGTTCATTTCCAGTCTATCGGTATCTTGCTGGGGACTCGTTCCCTGATCAGAACTTCGTTCTCCTTCTGTATCTTCGCTGAGCATATCTTCTGCTTTATCAATAATATCTTTCATTTGTTCAATAAACGTCTCTTTTTCACTCTGCAATATGAATTCATTCTCTACCTATAAGGCCACATCAAAAATAAAGAGGAAAACAGCAACATTTTGATTAATGCCCCGTTCCATGGCTACCAGAAAGCCGGGTCAACACACACACCTGAGAATACGTTGGCTGAAGCAATTCGGTGCATCCCGAAACCGCGGGCAGCCACACCACCAAGTCTTACCATGTACGTAGCAATTTCCTCCGGTGCATCCCCATCCAAATCAAACTTAAAAGTCACCATTTTGTGATTGTGTGTTTCAAGCTGGCACTCCACCATCTTGTCCCCCGTGTTACAAACCTGCAGGCAAAGATTAACGATAGTTATTTTTGGCAAAGCCAAAGGAATGTTAGAGTTCCCCTCAAAGAGGTGGTACTTGCATTTAATATGGTCAGTTTTGGCCTGCTGGACTTCTCCTGGCGTGAACGAGCACGGGTCGACTTCTTATGCTTCTTTGCAGACTTTCCTTCTTGTTTTCCACCTCCTATTGCTCCTTCAAAGCTCTCACTCATCTCCTTACCCGAAGCCACATCTGGACTCATGTAGCTTTGTAAGAGAAAGGAAGAAAAAGGCCAAAATAAAACCACCGTCACTTATACGTAGGTGTGATACACAACAACAGAGACTGCAAAAAAAAAAAAAGAAAAAGAAAAAACAAAAGAAAAAAAGCTCATCTGCACTCTTTTGGCCCAAACTGAGCCAGCTACTGAAAGATTCTCAGTAAGGGAAGGGAATAACTCCAGGTCAGGCTTGTACTCTGGCTACCACACCTACTAAGAAATGATCTATTAACATTTCTGACAATCCCACAGGGAAAGTCCCATCACACTTAATATATCACCACATCCCTCTCATCTCCTCACTTCAGGGACCCTTTACCATCCCTCTCTGAACTGCGCAAATCCCTATTTTTCTAAGGTCCAGTTTCCTCAACTCCTGCCTGTCTGCACTCACAGCAGAAGGTCTCAACAGGCTCAGCTGATGTTCGCTGGAGGTGAAGGAGAAGAGTGAGAAGTCGGTACAGCATCCTGTAAGAAACTGCCTCGCCTCTCTCTGCAATCCTCAAGGATCAGAAAGAAGGTTTTATGACCCAATATCCCAGATGACCAGCTAAAAATTTTTAGCAGCCAAAACAGTAGCTGCTAACAACCTGGTTGTAATACGACATGTACGGAAAACGTCAACATGCAAGTAATTTGCAGGAAATTTCCAGACGTTCATAAAAACCATGTCAGGAAGGAACCTTGTGAGGCCATATGGCCAATTTATTATCCCAAGGTATGATCGGCTCTGTCGAAAGCAGCGCTCACAGAGGTTTGCGTAAACTAATTTTACTAAGTTCCCGTGAGGTTTCATAACCCTCCTGGACAATTTATTCCCGTGTTCGTTTAGCCATACAGGAGTAAAAGAATTTAAGTCTAACCTATGGGTCCCTTTCTTAAATTTAAGGCTTTTACTCCTTGTTCTGCACTAGTCTCACAGAACAGCTTATTCCTACTCCCTGTGCACACCTTTTACACGACTTGTATGTTTGGAAATTAAATGTTTTTTGTGCCCAGGACATACTCCAGATGGCATCTCTGCTGCAATTCCCAGCTATTTGCTTTATGTGCCATCGCCCTCTGCGCTACCAAAGCGCAATCCAGCTCCGGCGCCGAGTCACCTACGCACCTGGAAAGAAGAGCTCTCCCGCTAGGACTGGGAGACGCGTGCTGACACGGACTCTCCGTGCCGCTGCAGTCACGGCAGTCAGTTTTTCAAACACAATTTTCTGGACCGGTCAAATTAGAATTCAAAAGATGACTGAAAATTTGATGCACCTTTCTACAACAGAGGAGCTGGACAAAATGAACTCATTTTGCCTAACTTATAGCCAGAACTAAGTTGTCATCATGAAAAATTAGACTTCACTTTTCACGCAGTATGTAAAAGCAGCAAATTCTTGGGGGAAGAAAAGGTTCCATTTTAAGCTTGCGGGGTTGCACTGACTTGCATCAGGCTAACTTTTTGGTGGGGGAGAACGAGAACAGTAAGAGAGAAGTGTCTTCAGAGTTCATCGACTTATCTTATTCAGGAAAACAGAAAAGAGTCCCTAAAATCCTAACCCCAACGTTTATAATCAACAAGGATGGAGCTGGTGCCGGCTCCCACAACCGGCGAGGCTACACACCCTGTTGGTATCTACCTTATCCGTATCAAACACTGACAAACCCAGGTCACTGCTGGTGCTGAAGCAGGAGCTGTGCCAGGGGAGCAGCGGGTGCCTGGGGAGAGGAATCCTGCCCCCGAAGCGGCAGCCGCTGCCCCCAGCCAGCCCCTCTCCAGCCCAGCAGTGAGCCTTCCTCTCTAGGGCTCTTCCTCACTGCTTCCCCTTCTGCTTTTGAGTACAGAAACAGGCAGGTGAGGGCTGGCAGAAATCGAAATTGCTTTTGCTTCTGAGGAGCGCTGAGCTGGCTCGGGGGTTATTTATCTTTGCTTCTGTTGTTAGCGTTACTGGGCTCGATTGAGTGTGGCCTCGTGTCCTGCAAAACCACAGGAGGGGCTCGGGCCACGTGTTCAGCGCTTGTAACGACACCTTGGGGTGGCTCAACGCACGACTTTCACTGATACACCGTTCCCCGCAACCTACCTGGGGAAAGATTGTTACAGAAGGTGATAAAGGCACACCCGTTGTATTCCCACCAAGGGAATACACCATATACCCCACTGCAATAGCGTAGCATGTTTTTATATAGATTCAACAGCATCAAAACCAGGGGTTTGTACAGCTTCAGTTGTCTTAAAGAGAGAAGTTACACACTCCAACGAAAGCTGTTGGACCTACAATCAAGGCACCACCCAAACTCAAGAGTAAAAGAGTCGGAGGAGCCAAAAATAGGCATGCGGCACACAGAACTTCTGCAGCTTTCTCCCTGGATGTGCACCCTTCTGTCTTCTCCTGGTCAGCTCCTGCTGCTCTTCTCTTCTCTCAGCCCAGGCGAAGGGCCGGTATTTGGCCCAGCCTTGTACAGGGAGAAGGAAAAAAAAGCCTCTGGAAAGAAAACATTTCTTATACCAAGGAGATTATAATGATACCTTTCACAGCTCTGTGACAGAGTTTGAAGTTTGTCCTGTATTGCCTGCTCCTAAAATGTAAGAAAAAGTCATTTAAGTAAATGCATTGTATTGGCAGAAGAAAAACAGAGGAAAAAAGGTTTTGCTGTTGAGACACCACTAAGGCTAAAGCATTCTGTTTAACCAATTCTTGGAAAAAAAAAAAATAAAATCAATGTCCCATTTCACCCTCCCAATGTTATTTGTGTCCAAAGCATCAGTATTTGCGCACAACCACTTTTTTAAGACAGGGCCACTGATCTAGTTCCCTTCTGCTGCCTCTAAAGCAGAAGAGGTGGTGGTGGAAGAAAACAGTTCTCACCACAACGGAAAAGCTTGATTACAGGACAAATCCACATCAGCACATACCTAATTTTATTTTTTGACTGGATATAACGTATACGCTAATTCGCTTCATCGCTTGGTATCATCTCCTGGAACACGTTAAGTATTTTCACTGTATTTGGCTTAAGGGGAAAATTTCTGGGGAACTTGCAAATAAAAGATGAAAATTCATCATTCAAAACCATCGCCTCACATCATGGCCTCTTGCTCTCCACACCACAGAAATTTTCCTCAAAAGCTTCCCTCCTCCCTGATTGCAATGCTAGGACGGACATTGATAGCGTGACTTCCGTGTCAGAATAGCCCTGTTTTCACACAATTTGTGATGCTGATGCTACTGGCCCTGCTGTAACAAACTTACCATGTATGTACACAGACACACCCGTGCACGTATATACCTGCGCATGTATATACACGCACCCCAAATATAAATATATATATATATAAATATATATAATTTCATATATATTTATCTATATATTTACAAACAGATGTCTATAAACTCCTTCTGGAGACACACAGCTAGAAACAAGCCCCTTGACTGCCATCACTACATCCGAATACCAAAAAGCCACTGGGCAGACTGGATTTCGAAGCTTAAAAACCAGTCAGCCCCGCTCGTTTCTTATACTGCCACACACATGCCATGCCAAGCTCAACTGCAGTTTCAATAAAACCGCAAAATTAATGAAGGGTGAGAACACAGACATAATGCATCTAAATGTTAGTAATGCACTCGATGGAGTGCCTTACAAAATCTCATTTGCCTGGTTGGTTTGGATGCGAGCGCTGCCACAGATTTAAACAAAAGAGATAAAAACATTACGGCAGAGTAGCAACAAAATGCAGCGTTTTGAGTACATACAGATACGAAGCTCCTCTTACACCCAAGAAAACCTGAGTGATATATGTCATAAAATCAGCATGGGGAGCACGTTGGTCGATTTGTCCATCTTATGATATTTATGATATTGGATTGATTTCTTAAATTGAAAGAGAGAAGGGAGTTAACTTACGGATGAAATATGAGAACAAAGTTGGCAAAACAGTGGTTAAATGTTCCTTGGGATACAAAGCGATGGGACAGACACGTACCCCAGGAGGCACGGATTTCTCAGGTAATACAGGACAATTTTGTATCCCCCGTACCCCTGCATAACAACAACGAGGCTTATTCCTGTTTCCAGAATCTCTACTGGGATGGACATCAAAGGCTGTAGGTCTGGCATCGGGATTGAGCCCGACCTGAGCTGTGCATACAGAAAAAAGGCAGCTGGAGAAGAAACTCCTTGAGTAATGGATACATTGCCTGACACAGCCCGGCTTTACTGGGGGACTCTGCAAGTGAAGCACTATAGATGGGTTCTACCATTTCTGCTGTCTTTAACCTCTAGGATACAGAAGTTCACCAGGAAATGCCCTACACCACACCATGGATATTCACTGGACAAGAATGAGACTGCCACTGGAAGGACAGGCAAAATGGGGAACCTGAATCCAGCTTTAGTGTTAGCAGTATCCTTACTGGACGTCTTCTGGAAGAGGTGTTAAGCTGGACCTCTAGTGCGTCTCCTAGGCTTCATCGTGCGGTCAAGGTGTGCGGCAAGTGCATGGAAGCATGGATAAAACCAAAAAGGATTTAGTTTGAAAAGATGGAAACCGTTACTCTGGGAGGAAAGGTAGCTCAGAACAGAGAGCCTCAAGAGGAACAATTCTGGCAGCAGAACTGCGGAGGGACGCTTCTGTTCAGAAGTGGAGAACACATTAGACTTCTTTACTGAGATGTGGTATAAATGCCAAAACCTTTGTTTCGCTTTGCTTATGGGTATCTATTAAAGAGTTGAAGAGAAGGAAACGTTCTGCGACATTCTGTCAAGACTAAGGTTAAACAATTATGGGAGTGGGAAGAAAAGCCAAAACAGGCAGGAGGAGCCGACAGTTTTATAAAGAAAACCAATAAAATGTATCTTGTTGATATGACCACTGAGAATTGAAAATGCCTATGAACATCTGAAGATACAAAAATCCCAGGGCTAGACTAGAATTCAGGCAACACAGGAGGATACAGGGCTAAATGAAATGGGAATAAGGCTCAAGCTGAGGAGCATGAAGAGCTTTTACATAGCGAAGAATCTGATCACGAAGCAATTTCTTCAGGCAAATGATGGTTGGTTGCACGAGTACTTGAGACATTTAAAATGAGACCGGACAAAACATGGATGAAACTCTACAGAACAGCTTCTTACTGACCCACAGCACTGAAAGAAAGTAATTTCCAGCTCTGTGTTTGTGCTCAGCTACGGGTGAAGAGGAACGTAGTCCTTCTGCCTCGCTGCTTCAAGAAGACATTTCACAAGGTACAACGTGCAGTTTCCAGCTTCATTTAGAAAAGCCAATTATTTGCTGACCCAGAGCTGCTAGCATCTGGGACAAGCGGCTCTACGTGGTGAGGGGGGATAATCTCCCTTGTGAAATAAGCCCATTATTTCACAAAGGAGTAAGTAAGAAGGTTAAGGGTGAAGCTGGTGAGTTACTTCCGAGGAAACGGTTCTACCTCTTGAGATGTCTCCGCGCCTGCCTGGAGAGCTGAGCAGGGAGCTGGGAGCTGCTGACCCAGCGGCTGGGAAAGATCGGGCTGAAGCAGCAGCAGACCAGAGGGCTGAAGAGGCAGACAGTGATCTGCAGGGACAGGCGGACTAGCTGTGGCAAGGCTGCCATGGACCTGGGAAATGCCTT
This sequence comes from Chionis minor, assembly GCA_013398295.1. Classification (NCBI taxonomy): domain Eukaryota; kingdom Metazoa; phylum Chordata; class Aves; order Charadriiformes; family Chionidae; genus Chionis; species Chionis minor. Next base: position 117,310 of record VZSF01007328.1, read on the forward strand.
CCGGAGCGCCGTGAGGAGGCAACAGCTCGGGCTGCAACTGCAAAGGCGGTGACATGACTATCGAAGGTGGCACAGGCAGCGCCTGGGCTCCAGCTTCCAAAGCATACTGAGCGTGTCCCGTCAGCGGCTGCAACACAACAGACAGCTATTAAAACAAATCTCTGCTTTGGGCGCCGCTGACTTATACAGCAAGGCACTAAAGCCCCCGGAGCCCCCGGGAGAAAGGATTATAACTCTCCAGCGGGACTGTGTTTCTGTGGTCTCTGCTTGGCAAGGTGACTCCTAAAGAGTTTAAACTTGCTTTGAAACAAGCGAATAAAAAGCTAAGGCTTCCTCCTACATAATTATGACAAGGTGTGTATTGCCCAGGCAGTGTTTAATTTGTAGAAATGAAGCCATATTTTGCTAAGAAATTTCAGTTTTAGACTACGAATTCTTTGTCCTGCATGGCTTGCCCTGCTTTCAACAAGCGTGCCACGGTGTCCACGAGAAGAAAAACACGCTCTACCCATAATCTAAATTGGGACATTTAAAAAAATCTGCTCATCTATGTAGAGCCAGTACCTGGTATAGACCACACAATTAACCCTTCGTTTACTGCATATAGACCAGTGTCTCAGGGAACACATTGTTTTCCATTTAGTTTAAACATTTAAGACACAACTTAACTCTCACCACGCGAAGCACCAAGTCCCCTCCCCAGTCCCGCAAACGCTCCCTCGTGCTACGCACACAGAGGAACTTTCATTTATCTCAGTGGATTTCTTCAGCGCGTTAAAATAACTCGTGTGCGTAAGCGCTTTGTGGGAAACTGGACCAATGCAATTTTATGCCAACTACCTTAGAGACTATGCTGTTATTCTGCATAACAGTTCTTTTGAGTTGGACATTTAAGAACAGAACATTCTCCTTTTAGGTACATCACATGTTTTTCCAAGGGGACTCAGCTTGTGGGAAGGAAAAAGGAAAGAAAGGAAAATATGGAAGAAAAAAGATTTTTTAGTACTAGGTAAAAACTCTGCCTAATTTTTGCTTTTTTAAAGTATCATCATCTGGAGATCTAGACTATTTGGAGAATATATTAAAAAAAAAAAATCAAGACTCAGATGAGAACTAGGTCATACAATTTCATTACCGCATGCTCTCTGCAGATCCTGGATGCGAGCCAAAATAATTATTCCAGGTTTTAACATGGATAAAAATAAAGACGCAATGCACTTCGCAACACAACAGTTGCGCGACTGTTGAGTGGAGGTTGTCTGAATAGCAACTATGGTCAAGAGCAGTGACTTTTTTTTTTAAAGAAAAATCTTATATAACTAGAGTAACTCACAAAATGTTCCAGTGTATAAGTTACCTGGGCAAAACCTAAACTCAGAGGTGCTAAACATCAACTGCCAAAACAGCACCGTGTTGGAAAGCCTTTATTTACAGAAATACCTCTCCACCAGAAATACTTGAAACCACAGAGCAATGTATTTTTGAATATTCCTCCGCACTTGGCCACTTTGTTTGTAATAGCTATTTTTTTATCCTAAAAATATTACTATGCCATTCTCCCATACATATTTGATAGGTAATGACTGCATCAGGATGGTTTGGGAATGTTGGTTCTCCAGTTTTGGTGTTTGCCATGCTTGCTGTGCCTAATGGGCCGGATACGATTCCTACTAAATCCATTGGAAATGCTATGGCTAATGAGCTCAGTGGTAACCATCTTGGGCTCTGCGTTGCCTACATCTTCACAAACAGCAATTCTGTAAAATATATGGCTGAAGAGAGAAATTACCACATGATGCACTACTTCAAAGATGCCACGATATGGCAGGTTGAAACGGGGCGTTATGAATTTTAATCGATATGTTGTGGGCAAAGCGCCGCAGTAGGATATAGATTTTTCAAGAACGCTATTATTAACAGATTGAGGGCTCCCTCCTGCTTGGGGCAGATGGCATTTCACGTTGTCATATCACAGATGTGGCAATACAAGTATTTACAGACTCTGTCAACAAGTCCTGAACCAGTTCTCTTGTAAACAGTGCGAATGTTAGAAGCTCTGTTTTACGCTTTATCACTTCGACAAGGGGGAGAGGGTCCGCAGCTAGAACTCCTTCCTGGCTGATAGACCTCTTCCACTTCATTTTCCAGAGTTGTTATCAAACAGCCATTTCCCTTTACTGGTTTCAAGCAGTTCTACATCAAACCACTCCTGCCAGCTTGCCCCTATTTTGCCGGGAGCATCCAGCAGCAGACCGGCATGGAGGCACCTGCAAGGCTCTCAGCCGCTCCTCTCCCACCGTGGGAGGGTGATGGCTCGTGCCTCTCCCATACTTGAGACGGGAGAAGGAAGAGGGAACTCAGAATGTCTGCTCACTTCCCAAAGCCCGTTAGGTCACTCCCTGAGTCCTCGATAATCGCCTCTCCCTGGATTAAGACCTCCCCTGCTCCGCCTGACCGCACGGCTCTAGCGACCGCCTCCAGGACCCAGGTGGAGAAGTTAACAGAGCATCTTAAAAGCAAGGACAAAAAAAAAAAACAAACCACTAAAAAAAAAATGCTTCCCCACTGCCTGTTTGCAACGGAGCAAGCCCCGGGAACGCCCTGTGGTCCGGGATCAACCAGCCCCCCTGCCCAGTGGATTACCTGGTGACCAGCCCCGGGTGCAGCCAGAGTCTGTTCTGCTGGATGAATGATGCTCGGCTGAAGCGCCTGAGGAGGTGGAGGCTGCGGCGGCGGTTGGGACACTGCTTGCGTGCCCTGCGTGTGATGGGGAGAGGGCGCTTCGCTCTGAAGGAGCTGCTGGAAGGTGGTCTGGTACATCTGCTGCTGGGGGAGCGGGGGCACCCCAGGGTGCGGCGGCAGCGCTGGCACTCCCGGCGGAGCCACGGCCAGCAAGGGTATTGTAGCAGCCGGCATGTTTGGCACTATCGTTTGGCAGGGCAAGACCAAAGAAGCCATAGTGGTATGAGGGAGATTGACTGCCTGCATGGGGAGGGCAGGGGAGTTGGGTGCCATGGGCAGAGCAGGGTTCATGGGGAGGCTGGGCAAAATCACAGCCGGAGCAAAATACTGCGAAGGAGCAGGAATGGGGGGCACGTTTGCAGCGGGTATATCAGAGAGGTTTGGAGGAAGGCTGTCAAGTCCTGCCAGAGGAGTAATTGCAGGAATGACAGGAAACTGAGGAATCTGAAAAAAATATAATATCACATAAATCGCAAGTGCTTTTCACGATGGTACAAAGCAGTTTCATTTGCCATACAAGTACGTAAAAACCACCTGTGCTGCGATGATAATCATGTCTGTTTGTTAAACACTTCCATTCATTTCCTGAGGTTTATAAACACAGTAATAAAACCAGATTTATGCTTAAATCCTTAACCAAAAAAAAAAAAAAAATTAATTTCGGGGGGGGGGGGGGCATTTTTACACCTTCGAAACTTAAAACTACTCCTAACGCTTGCTTCAAGCCTTCCAGCAACGTACTAATTAAAAGCTGCTCTCATTTGAAGGGAAATGAAAAGGAATCGGACCAGACAAGATGCAAAACTCTTTCATGCAAAATGCAGCAGGACAATTTAAAACCTGTGTTGTTAAAGAGGCTGGCTGCATCGCAGGCAGCACGGAAGATCCCATAAAAGGATGTTTTTTATAATCAAGACCTCCCAGTGACGCAGCAGACTAACTACCCTGTCATCCTGGGAGCAGCTTGCTTCTTCCCTTTGGCACAAGGTGCTTCACCTCGCGGTGGCTGTCACCAGCAAAGACACTTATGGCACCCACAACCCCTTCCTGGCCAAGGAAAGGATCCATCCCTTCCCCGGGAAACAGAAAGAGGGCTGAGAGATAGGCAGGGGGATGGTGGGAAAAGTGGTGAAGTCAGGAGCTCAGAAAGAGGAAAAAAAAACTGGGCAACTTCTCATGCTCTGGAGCCTGGGATGGGGAAGAGAGTATGCCAGAGAGGAAGGTGCAAAAAATCAAATAAAATTGCGGTTACTGCAATTTTGTAACTGCCATTAACTGGATTCTCTAGGCATGACACAGGGTTACTCACAAAGGAGATTTTTGCGTTCACCAAACAAAACCAAACAGTAAAGAAAAATAACACAGGAATTAGGAAGAAAGCTGTATTCTTACAGACTAATTGAACTGGCTTGCATTCAAAATAGCCACACACACAAAAAAATGCAAATTATGTTAATTATTAGCTGGAAAGCTTTACTCAAATGGCCATGTATCACGCACAGTTTTCAAAGATATTACCTGTGAAGGGGCCACTGGCGGCAGCTGTGGCACGGTTGAAATCTGAAGGGGTTTCAGGGGCGTACTGCTCGCTGCCACCTGCGAGGTGGGGGGCGGATACTGAGGCAAGAGATGGGCTGCAGGCTGCATCGGGCAAACTGGCTGGCTGGCAAGCACCTGCTGCAGAGAGGCCTGCTGTGATATGGGCTGCTGCAAGGAGAGAGAAGAAGGATAGAGAAAAGGGTTATAGCCTGCATGTCACGAACAAACCGGTTCGCCGGCCGCAGCTGCCTGTTTTCTCGCTCCAGCTCAAGCCGCGCGGGCAGAACAGAACTGTTGCTCAGAGTGGGGACACTTCACAGAAGAGTCGGGCGCTCCGAATTTAAGCACTGTACAAGAGCCTGTGTTTAAAACACATTTAAATGCAAGATAGGTTGCCTGAAAAGACAAGTTCTAACTCTCTTGGAAAGGTTAATCGGAATGACTCAGACTCTTTAAATCCCACAGATGGTTCTAGTCAGTCCTGCAAAATCCCCACCTACTAACTTCAAAGATTCCTACTATGCAGGTTATACCCAGCTAATCTTGGCATTCAAAAGCTGACTACCTAATGTAGCCGGCATTGAACTATACAACGCTTATTATCTGAGACATGAATAAAACACAATAATTACAGTAACAGCTGGATCCCAGTTATTTGTGAGGGGCTGTAGTAACAACATGGCAGCCAAAAAAGCAGTTTTCCCCTTCCAGGGAAAACAGTGCTGCACTGGCCTGCCAGATGCCGAGCAGTACAACAGAAACAAAAAGCTGTATCAAAGCTGAAAATAATCAGTAACAATCATAATATCTTGCTCAGTGCTTTTTTAGTGGCAGGAGTCTTCATGCAGTTGCTACGTATTAACACAAGAAAACTGCAGAAGACATATCAAGGAAGTAAGATGCCATCCAACTCCTAAATAGCTAAAACTCAGCCATGACTGGTAAAAGCTTCCAATGCAAGCGTCAGTGAACGTTTGGGCACTGGTATCGAGCATCCGGGGCTGAATGCACCATTGCCACCAGCAGTGCAAGACACACTGGAGATGGCATTGAATAGCTGCACAGCACCAGCTCAGCTCCTTCAGGGTTTATTAGAATCACGGGATGGTTCGGGTTGGAAAGAGACCTTAAACCCCATCCAGTGCCACCCCCTGCCCTGGGCAGGGACACCTCCCACCAGACCAGCTTGCTCCAAGCCCTGTCCAACCTGGCCTTGAACCTCCAGGGATGGGGCAGCCACAGCTTCTCTGGGCAACTCCGCCCAGGGGCTCCCCACCCTCACAGGCAGGAATTTCTTCCTAATATCTCATCTAAATCTCCTCTCTTTCAGGTTAAAACTGTTCCCCATCATCCTATGGCTCCAATCCCTGATCCAGAGTCCCTCCCCAGCTTTCCTGGAGCTCCTTTAGGGACTGGAAGAGGCTCTGAGGTCTCCCCGGAGCCTTCTCTTCTCCAGGCTGACCCCCCCCAGCTCTCCCAGCCTGTCCTCCCAGCAGAGGGGCTCCAGCACCGCTGGACCTCAGGTTCAGCATTAGTCCTGTCTGAGTGTTCATCTTGCCACACTAAAAAAACCCCACACAACGGCATGGTTCTGTACTTCAGTTTCTGCCATTCCAGCTTCTGGGAAAGCAAGGCATTTAGTCAGTTAAAATCTCAGACTCAAGGGAATGGCCGCGCTGATGCAAACAGGAGATGGCCTGGCACTGGTGATGAGATGGAGCCCAGCCGAGGTGGCAGGGGGACCCCACTCGAGCCCCAGCTCGTCCCCCAGCACGAGCTCTGCTACACGGGAAACTCCTGCTGGACCCGACACAGCCTGAGGACCGGAACCCTCACACGGTGCTGGGCTGCAGCTAATCAAGAGAAGTGTGGCCAGCAGGTCAAGGGAGGTGATTCTGCCCCTCTACTCCACTCTCGTGAGACCCCACCTGGAGTACTGCATCCAGCTCCAGAGTCCCCAGCATGAGGAGGACATGGACCTGCTGGAGCGTGTCCGGAGGAGAGCCACAAGGATGGTCCGAGGGCTGGAGCACATCTCCTCTGAGGAGAGGCTGAAAGAGTTGGGGCTGTTCAGCCGGGAGAAGAGAAGGCTCCAGGGAGATCTTATTGCGGCCTTCCAGTACCTAAAGGGGGCTACAGGAGAGCAGGGGAAGGACTTTTTACTAGGGCATGTAGTGATAGGATGAGGGGGAATGGCTTTAAACTGGAAGAGGACAGGTTTAGACTAAACATTAGGAAGAAATTTTTGACTTTGAGGGTGGTAAGGCACTGGAACAGGTTGCCCAGAGAGGGTGTTGAGGCCCCAATCCTGGCGGTGTTTAAGGCCAGGCTGGATGCGGTCTTGGGCAACCTGGTCTAGTGGGAGGTGTCCCTGTCTATGGCAAGGGGTTTGGAACTCGATGATCTGCAAGGTCCCTTCCAACCTAAACCATTCTATGAGTCTAATAAACCCAAAAAGCACCCAAAGCCAGCTCAGGTGTCTCGGCATTGCTGGCTGGGTTAATCCACAGCTCAGACAGGCTGCCCGCAGATAACTGAGGATTGAGCCCGCCGACACGGGCTCTCCAACCCACCTTCCACTCGAGAGGACACCGCGTTAAAAGCAGCAAAACGGCACTCACGGAACTAAGCAGCTTCCTAAAGCCTCTGTTTCGAATTCAACTTGCGTTTTACAAAACGCTTGCGAATTGGCTGAGGCACAGGGAGGGGGAAACATGCAGGTGAATTATGCCAACTTTGCTTCATTATAACCTTAACATTAGAAACGCACAAATACCAAACTGGAGGGAAAAAACCAAACCCATGAGGAGATGCAACAGCGATCCCATGTGTCTGAGCCACCAGTGACACAAGATCAAGAAGGGGGGAAAGAAAAGAAGGGGGGAAAGAAAAGAAGGGGGGAAAGAAAAGAAGGGGGGAAAGAAAAGAAGGGGGGAAAGAAAAGAAGGGGGGAAAGAAAAGAAGGGGGGAAAGAAAAGAAGGGGGGAAAGAAAAGAAGGGGGGAAAGAAAAGAAGGGGGGAAAGAAAAGAAGGGGGGAAAGAAAAGAAGGGGGGAAAGAAAAGANTGAAATTCAGGTATGGTTTGTAATAACAGCAGTTGTCTTAAACTCAAAGTAGATAAATTAAAAATAAACAATATGTCAGACTGAGGCTCATAAGCCTAAAAAACCCATGTCATTTTCTTGAGCAGATGAATTTTCTTACCCTGATTTCCCACTCTGTTGTTGACCTGCCCTACCGCTCACCTACAGGAGGCTGCGGATCGCGGCTGCTCATGGCATCATGCCGGGAGACTCTGGGAACACCAGACCTACTTCTGTCTCTGCGGCACAGAGGCAGCTGCTCGGGAAGTTCTGCATGGAAACTATCATTTTACCTATTTGTGTAATAACAGTAATACTGTCAAAAGTTTCATTTTTTGATTGCGCTTCCTGGCAAGATTAGAAAACAAAGACAGAATAGTTATTAAATCCTTTTGCTATCAGGGGTAGAATGATTTCAAGACAGCAGTGCTGTGAGGAATGGGGCTGTGAAAGAAATTGAGCAAGTTAGGAAAATATCCTATTCCAAACCAGTGTTTGTCCCCACCACGGGGTACAATAAACAGGAGACAATAAACAACAGCTTTTGAACTGCTCCAGAATTCATAAAGCTCCAGAGGCCACTAGAGAGATCTGTGCGACCAGTGAGGTCCTAAATTTGCATAAGTGTAAAATTTTTGGCTGAGAGAACCATGAGAATATCCCCACCTATTAGAAAAAAGAGGTAACATAAGACAAAACTTCACATATGCGTGTGGTTTTCAAGGAGACCAAATTACATTGTTCCCACACTGATGCTTTCAGAAGACTAGGGCATGTTAAAAAAAAAAATAAATAAAAAGGCAACCGCAAGATAAACGTTGGTACCTGAAAAGGTCTGGATAGGTACGATACACACAGAGTATACAGACCCTTCCCAGCCCCATCAAGGGTTTCTATGGAAGGAAGCCAAGTTTTTGGTAGAATCACAAGAATGAGCCCCAAATTATCTTGTCACAGAGGTCTGGGGCTCGTTGCTCGCTGGCCAACAGCACCTCTGCGTGAGGAGGCGGACACAGCCCCCCTAGTTGCCCCCCAGCTGTGCCAGAGGTGTTTTTTAAATACCTTTAAGCCACATGGGTTTGGGAGCGGAATTTAGTAATTCAAAATGCACAGAGAATTACTCTTTGGAGACAGTTCAGAGAGAGACAGACTCTTCTCTTGGGGGATAAAGCTACTGGCTGGATGCCTCTACTTCGCAGGTGTGCACAACTCAAAAAGCTGAGCGTTCCAAGAAAACTGACACCAGGCAACGGAGTCTCCATGTAACCTTTTAGAAAGCAGGTGCCAAATAATAAAAATTAACAAAAACCCCCTTCGTTTCTTAAGGGCCAAAAGAGTACATCGAAATCGGTGCAAGGCTTCACGCTGATGTTGTCAAGCCACAATGGAAGAGAAGTCAACCTATACCGGGACGTTCCGAGGTATCACACACCAATTGTCCTCAACCTGTTGTTCTTCCCAATGCCCTCTGCCTCCATCCTTAAGTCTCCCAAGCTGCAGCAGGGTAGTTTGAAACCCCTCAGACTTGCTGCACGTACATGCCGGAGCAGGGCGCAGGCAAAAACCGGGAGGAGAAAAGTGCATTTTGGCAGCAGCCAAGCTCTCACCTGCTGGCTGGCCAGCACCGGCTGCAGGGAGGCGACGGTGGTGGGCTGGAGGACGGGGAACGGCATGGCCGGCTCCTGGTAGTGCTGGGGCCGCTGGGCCATCACAGGGGGCGCAGCCTGCATGGCGGGGAGGCCAGCCTGCGGGAGGGAAGGAGGGAGAGCGCGGCTTTAGAGATGAGCATCCCTCGCCTCGCGGGCCTCGGCAGTTGCTCACCAAGAACGTAACCGCGAGGGAACACTCTACCCACCACGTGGCTGGACATGGAGGGAAGGAGGGAGGGGGGAATTATCCGCCAGGAAAAAAAATCACTTAATAGAAACACGTGGGAAAAAGTTGGCAAACTCCCAGTAAGACAACCGAACTGCACTGTGTTTCGTCCTGGAAGCAAGCATGCAGGCCAGTAAAACCACTGAAAGTGCACACACACACGCACACAGAGCGAGAGGGTACCAAGCTGTTAACTGGGTGGGAAATAAATTCATCTTCAGGAAGATTTTATAATTTCATAAAGAATCTCTGTCTTCAAAAAAGCAGGTAGTTTGCTCAAAATGGATGCCAAGAAAATAAACAGGGAAATGAGAAACAAATTAAAACCACACTGAAAGGGAAGAGGGAAAAAATTCAGGTATGGTTTGTAATAACAGCAGTTGTCTTAAACTCAAAGTAGATAAATTAAAAATAAACAATATGTCAGACTGAGGCTCATAAGCCTTAAAACCCCAATCCTACTACAGCTCCAGTTACGTGCTTATTATTTTGGTAAATAATCTCCCACATAAATACAGTGATTTTATTCCCCCCCTTTAGAAAATGGAAGGTCTTGAGTCAGGCCTTTGTTTCCTGTGCTTGTTGAGATTTTCAAACCTTGGAACTTTTTACCTAAGCTATCACAGGAAGAAAAAAAATACGGAAAACCCATCAGAAAACAAAAGGCTACGAGAAATATTTTGCTCATGAATAAAGGTTATTATCTTGCCAAATCCTCAATCAAAGAAAAAATAAAGTACATTTAGGGTAAAATTACTGAAACCTATCAATGGAAAGAATGAGTCTTCTCTAAAAGAGTACGCAGCACAGCTCAATTTAATAAAAAAAATTTCTGCCCAAGATGTGCCTGTTGAGTGTTAGAGTTGTCAAGGTAGCGCTTCAGGTGAACAAGAAACGAGGAAGGACGCATCCCAGGAGATGTGTGCACATAGGAAAGGTGGTTTCCACAGCAGAGGGAGCTGGTGACAGATGCCAAGGATGACTTTTTTTTTTTTTTCTCTTCAGGTAAACAGAGTCATGTTTCAATACATTCACAAAGTACAGTTCATAACCTCTTGCAGGCACTTTGGAAAATATCAGGTAAAACCAGGGACAACAATGCACTTCCCAAGTACACAGGGTAAATCTGGATCAAGCCGGTAAAAACTATTGGTCCTGCATTTGATTTTTTTTCTTCTCTTAATTCAAATAGGATGAAACACACAGACAAAAACCAATTAACCTACCACATCATTACTACCATTTTTACTAGGCAGGTTGCTTCCACTGCTGGGGGTAGCTGCAGTCACCAGCGTTCCTTCCGCCGGCAGCGTTCTGCCACCGCCTGCTTCGCAACAGGGCCTGCTGGCTTCATCACCGCCACTGCGGAATTCAGAAGGCAGAACGTTTTCTGCAACTCTTGTAGATCTCACGGGAGACGAGCTACTCTTTTGGATAATTATGTATCATAAAGATTCACGTAACGCAGGCAGGTCTAAACTTCTGTCCCATGGCTGGCTGATTTGTGGGAGAGGTCGAGCCACCAAGTTTGCTGGGAGCTGGCTACCTGGGAAGCAAGCATGTCCACCAGGTGTCAAGACTTCTGACACATTTTGGTCCTGGCCAGACTGAAATAAAGAGGTTAGGCATGTATCAGGAGGCCGTTGAGGAACCATTAGCTCCGTAGGGTGTGCAGAGGTCCCCAATGCTACCAGAGGCAACGTGCCTGCCACCTCTTCTCTAGTCTGCAGGTAGGTGTTTTCCTCTCCAGGTTCTTGGGGAAGGGAGGTTGCGTTTGGAGTCAAAGCCACGACGGAGTAACTGTGGCGGTGAAAAGCAGCATGAGCACTAGCACTGCCTGCCGTGTACAATGGCCATGGGCTGCAACTGGAACACGGTGTTGGCACTGCTCCTGAAGGACACAACGGGCTCACTGGAAGCACTGGAAGGTTTATGTTCACTCGCGGGTGTTTGGTTTTGCACCAGTTGTTCCATTAATTGCTTTTGGCCAAGGTCATAACAACTTGAAGATGGGAGCAAGCCTCAGTGTCTGTCTGGGCTACCAGTGCCTGGTTTTGGACCCTCAGTAATGGACATACATCGCCAACTCTGTGCGAGATTAAATCCAAACCCAGAGCCAGAAAGGCAGTGCCTGGAGGCATGACATTGTCACAACTGGAAAAAACATCAGACCTGAGAGGCTCTTGAACAAACGAAGGAACAGTAACGGTGAACAAAACCCAAACCGAACAGTTCTCAAATACGCACACAAGTTTAAAACCACTAATTGCAAAGCTATTAACGTAGTTCAGCGGCAGCGGATTGATAAGGAGCTTTTTTTACTGGAAGGGTGACAGCTGCCAGCAAAGCTGGCATTCTTCAGAATGGCAAATACAGACACCTTCTACCAAGCGCGAGTTTCAGATCAACTAGACACATATTACTACGTCACCCTCAACAGAGCCCAGCGAGGAATATAGGAAGCAAGCCTTGGAATCCACGCCCGCTGAAAACAAAGGTATAAAGGAGCCGTTAAGCACAATACAGGATACAAAAGGATTACGGAAAAGCTTGAGACTTACTCCCGAGGGCTGCTGGTAGTGCCCCAGCTGGGGGAGGCTATGGGGCACAGCCTGGCTCTCGCTCAGAGGGGGGCTGTACACCCGCTGGATAGTGGGGGGCACCGGCTCGGGCAGAGACGAGTAGATGACACTTTGCTGGCTGCTTTGGGAGTCTGAATAAACCGTGGACCCCTGGCCGCTGTCGAACGTGCTGTCAGCTGAAAGAATAGTTTGTATTAAGAGCTCAGCACCTCCGAACGGTCAAGTAATGATTTTACAGCAAGATCAACACTGGTTTACGTAATTAGCATTTTTACTACCCCAGCCTTTTCCATTATATAAATAAATTCTGCAACTCAAAAGTTATTTTCTACAAAGGTTGCATACTGCTGCTTTTAAGCCAAAAGCCATCCCCCGTGGATTTCTGCCCGTGACGATATTTCAGGCGCATTGATATTTCCTTTAAAGGGCACAAGGTTGACATTAAGAATTGCAGGCATTTATAGATTTTGCAGGATAAAAGGGAAGGAAACCCCAAATTTTAACGTTCATGGCAGATCATGGAGTCTTTTAGAGTTATATCTCCTGGGGATGCAGTGACTTTAACACCTCGTTTTATTAGTAGCACTAAAAATTACAAAATTCTTTCTATCGTACGCTTTATTAGTTCAGCAAACCATACCCTACTTGAGTAGCAGCAACATTTCAAGATGAAGAACAGAAAACAAAATAATTTGCAGGTCCCCTTCTCTGTTTGTCCAGCTAACCTGTAGAATTGCACAGCTACAGGTACCAGGCAAGCACTGTATCTTTTCTCAAACATAAATAAATCTTTTAGCTGTACCATTGAGTATTACTGATTTAAAAATGTCGTTTCACGACTTTTGAAGCCTGTGGAGTTGCCCAGTTTGTCCTGCGCGTAAGCTACTGTTTTCTTCAGCTGAGAATTAAGATGAGGTAATTGAGACTGTAGCCGTAAGTATCCAAGACAAATAGCTTGTAACAGAGATTGAAAACTCAAAACTGACAGAAAACTGTAACAAAGGTACAAAACAATGGCTTAAATTACAGCTAAGTTTAAATGTTCTTTCTTTTTCAGACACTTTCCATCTTCTCTTTTTTCCATACTCCAAATAAGGTTTTACTACTTTGGCTTTAAAATAAGGAATTATTTTTTAATAGCACCAGACATGACATTTCTCCTCAATATTCACAAACTGTTCTCCCAACTGTTTGGTTTCTTTTATTTATTCTGCTCATTTCATGGCCCTACGCTAAGGCGGCAGGGATTTCTGCCACATACAGAGTTCCTTTTTATTATAAACAATTATTTAAGACCTCAAAGGGAAAAAAAAAAAGAGAGTATGATAGCAGAGTGCTAAAGTAAAAGCTGTGAGTCAGTCTCAGATTTTTATAGAACAACATATGTTAAGTTATTAATTTACATTTTTACATCTGATCTCAGATTATGATATGAATTGGTAAGAACACTAATTTATAGAGGTCTTAGGCCTAACATCACTAAGGAAACATTCAAAGACATTGGAGAGCAAATTGACAAATATTACCAAGCATTGGTTAAAATTTGAGATGGAGTAGGAAATAAACTGGGGGGGGTTTATATTTAGCATAAAATTCTGCCAATTCATGTCCAAAAGAACCACGGGAAGCACAAGCAGCCTCACTGTACCTCTGGAAACAAAGAGTCACAATTACGGTGTTTCTGAAAGGACACATGAACATAGCACGAATTAAGTATGTGATCCAAAAAAAATGAAAGGAGATCAATTTAGCTTCAGAAAAAAAGCTTTGTAAATACTGCAATATTCTGAAAGTTATGCTAATAACTCGTATCTTCAAAAGGTTTGTTTTCTTGTAGAGGCACGCTTGGTTATTTTAGTATTCAAAGCAGTCCTCCATATAGCAATTTATACAATACCTGAAATTAAGGCAGCAGCTGTCTCCTTGCTAAAGATAATGCATCTTTAATTTAAATATGCTTACATAAAAGTCCAGAACAGTAAAACATTATGATAATAGTTTAGTAGCAAAATACACACATCAGATTTTATCAGAAAAGCTAGCTAGAAAAAAACTCTTGTAAAATTTCTAATCTTCCAAGCTAAAAATATCTGGCAACATTTCCTTCAAGATGTTTAAAAGTATAAATACATAAAGATTTCAATACCAGAGCTTGCCTTGGTAGCAAAGGTTGATTTGGGGGGACAGAGACAGGGACCCACAAAGCAGGGAAACGCTAAATTACATCACTTAATGTTCAGAGATGGATTTTTTTTGTTTTCCTGTGATAGACCTTTGCACAGCTTCACAAAAAGCTCCACGGAAGCCATTGAAAGTAACTCAGAAAACACAAGAAACTGCAGCACTTCGGTTTCGGCAAGATCTGCTTTTGAATAAACCCTTCCACGTTGGCGACATCATTTGAAAAAAAGTCTCCAGTCACTCTGGCCAGTCTGGTGCCAATTCAACTTCTGCAAGCTCTGACATTGTGTGTTGCACAAACTTAGTGTTGATCCCACCATCTGGCAGGGGAAAATGTGTGGTTTTTATGTCTAGCAGCAGGTCTCCTTGCTTTTCAATTTACAAATATATTACGTTTTCTGCATTTACTGCTACTGAAGGAGGAGCTATCTCTACATAATATAGTTTTTCTTAATTTCTTTCAAAATTTACGTGCCTGTCCTTGTGCTCTTTGAGCTCCCCTGCCAAAACCGGCCGAGCGGCTCACCTCACCACTCAGCTCAGATTATCATTGACTTTTACCCGATGACATTCATCACCGTGTGCCCAACAAAACCGCCACAAGACTTACACGCAACAGAGGTGACGCTGGTGGGCAGGTTTTGCTGAAAGGGATGCTGGTCTGCCTCGGGCTCCTCCGACTCCGACAGGACATGGTGACCGGTGTGGGAAAGGTAGGTGACCTGGACCTGCTGCGCTTGCGGCGCCTTCAACTTCTCCAGACATTCAGAGTCCCGACGTTCCTCCGACTGCATCCTAGGCCAAATTCTCTCTCTTCTCCATAGTATTAATGCTACTCTGTCACGTATTGACTTCGCGACTATCTTGAGATCGTTCTCGTGAAAAAATCCAGAGTCAATCTACGGAGGAGGCACAAACTTAGCGAGATCATGTATGCATGGATGGGCACGCACATGTGTCCACACACCCCCATCTCTTCCCGACAGAGAAATAACATGAATTACAGATTTATTCCTCACATATTTATTTCTCACAAGAACAGGAACTCAAGAGCTTGATGGGTTGTTTGGGGTTTTTTTGACTAAACCTTCTATCCCTAACACATTTTAAAACAACAATACGCAATTTCTAAGACCTGAATATATATATTGGATCAATTTATTCACCAGTTAACATCCATTGAGAACAAAGCAAGTTTAACTGCAGATGGGTTCCCTCCCCCCCCCGGAAAGACTAACAGAATAGTCAAAAGAGAAAAGAAACACCTTTGAAAAATGCTCTTTGAACAATGCAACTGGAGTAAACTATACTACCCTTAAATGAGAATTTATTGCCTTAGCCTTTCCAGTATACATCATTCCCCAAATTGCCGTGCTTGATACCACAGCAAGTCCTGAAGGAAAAGATGTTAACAGAATTTAGTCTCAAATTGACTTCTCTTAAATGGTAAAGTCAGTCAGTATTGATTGACTTTTATAAAGAAAAAGCCTATCATTGAGTCAAATGCAGATTGCTCACATTTGACAGCAAAGGGGACCAGGCTTTTGCAGAATTCAACGGCTCAACAGATAAAATGGAAATTCATCTTTATGCTCTGTGTTTGCATAATCTCCTACAGCGCAGGGTATGAATTTTAGTTTAATAATGACCTACTAGAGATTTGCCTGCTCTCCTTACATTCTTAACATGCATATTCTACAGATTTGGAAGGACTTATACACATGGAGGAAATCTAGAGGTTTTCCTTTTTGCTACTGCCCAAACACAAGACAGTTTTACAGTGTAGATTTTTACTGTTTAAAATTAATAGGTGCAAAGCAGCCTAAAATATAGCTGCAGATGGATATGGCTATTTTCCACTGTCTGTGCCCTCAGACCTTACTGACATTCCCGAAGTGATGATCCAGCAAATGCTAACGACACAAGGGACTTACTGGGGAGAAGAATCACCACACAGGTCCAGAGAACCTTGTTTGGTGTTAACTAATGTACCCAGTAGATTCTTCACGACAAAGCTTAATGGGAAGGCACTGAAAAGCTGCCACATTAACAATTTTTTAAACAACTATTCTTATTTCTACATCTCTACATAAAGCATGGTTAAAGTTTAATGAAGACATGCTATTTTACAGCACTCACTGGTTGTGAAACATAACTTAGGGTGCAAACCCACCAGAACGTTTCAAGTTCCTTTTGCCCGCGCGTTTGGAGGGGCTGGACCACCTGTCTACTGAAAACCCATCAATAATGATGAATAACTCCCCACACTCAGGTGGTCTCCTGCATTCTTCTCTTCCACAGTAATTGATGAAAGCACATGGCTTTGGTGTTCCACAACTCGTAAGGACTAGAAAAAGACATTTGGGAATCAATGATGCCTCCCTTTGCTCCTGCCCTGACCCCAACAGCCTCAAGTGTGAAAGCATTTCACACACAGTCACTTAGGCAACTGTTCCTGTAATAGTAAAACACAGGTTTTAAAATAATTTGGGAAAGGGAATAGCATCACAGTACTTTGGGGTTGATCTTTTTAAGTGTACTTTCTATGAGAATTATTTCCTCTTCAAAACAAAATACCACAACTATGGGCCAAGTAACTGACAGAACTTCAAACCTCCAAATATTTCCATAGATATTTAAATGCAAAACATCACACAAAGTAACTGTAGCAGAGCAACTTTTAAATGAAGCCAGTTCTGTAACAATACATTGCTTGAAAAATACTGGACCTACTGCAAAGTAACAGCAAGAAGAGCCTGAATTTCTCCCACTAAATTTGGGAGTGTGTGGTGATGAGTCCAAGCATAGTAAGGCAACATTGCCAAAATGTTCTCCTAAGCAGAACAGGAGTGGTGATGACAACATCATTAAACGGGATCCCTTGGGATTTAGGATATAACGGGAACATTTCTGCAAGCACAAGAAAATTCAGACCCTTGACGAAGCACTTAGTGATTCTGTTTCCATGACGTTAGAAAACCTAAACAATTGCAGTAAAGGCATCACTAAAGCACGAGTTCAAGGACTATATATAGCGAAACTGGAACACAAAATAGTTTTTCTAACATAACCCAGCAAGTTAAGAAGATACAGAAATTCACCAAGGTCAACTTCTCTGTCAAAAAATCCAAAGCTTATTCCTAATTCCATGCAGTGGGCTTGAATCTAGATTCCTATTTATGTTTGGTGATGGAGTGGCTGACCACAGACTTTCCTCATCTACCTCGCTCCTAATTAATGCTGACAAAAAAAGATGGGAAGAAGTGTTTTGAAGAATTCAGTGCAGAACACTTTGTGATCGAACTTTGGAACTCTTCTAATTTATTTCAAGCCGCTGTCTGAAACTAAAGAGAATCCAAACAAAGTTAACAGCTAACAGAAACAGCAAAAGAGTTTCCAAAATATAAAAGTAGAAGAGATCTCCTCTCTGGTCCCCAAGCTATTTAAAATGCCATTTCATGCATCTGTTTTCATACTTGGCAAACAATATTCTTCAGTTATTAGTTCTTCCCTGTTTACCCTTTCTTGTGGCATTCATTCTAAAAATCAATGCAAACTGTTTAAACTAGACACCTACAACGGTTCTACTTTACCAGACTCACTCCTGCTCTGCTTTGACATTTATGCACTACTTTATATATATATACACACATTTTTGTCAGGAGAAGTTTATTTTACCATTTCTTGTGCAACATCGTCAGGAGTTTCCTTCTCCAGATCAAAAGTAAACTCAATGGCTCCATTATCTTTGGGTTTTCCTTTCAGTTTCTTAGGATCTTCTACCCAGAGTCTTAAGGCAATAGAGGATTTCCTACCATGGTCTTCTTCTGCAAGTTCCACTCTTACCCCAGTATCTTCAGCAAAAAAAGCATGGCTTAATAAATCTTTAATTTCATATCTGCAATGGATATAAAGAATACTCAAATACTGCAAGTCTTAAGCACTTTCAAAGTTTGTGACAAAAAACTGCTGTTAAAGGTGAAAACATTTACAGTGTGTTTGGTGCTTGTAACAAATTTGTGCTAGCAAAAAGACACAGCATTGCCAGTGGTACTGAGGACTGTGGAAAAAATGACATTTCCCATTTCACAAAGCTTCAGCGTTATTCGTGCACCATAGGCATGTACAGAAATGCAGATTACAGCTTTGCTCAACTTTTCTGGAGTGTCTGAGCTTAACGAGTACTAAAAAAAGAGGTTCCCTCTAGGTGGTCAGTTGAGGCCTCTAAAAACTCTATTTGTGAAAGTTATGAAATACAGAACAGTAGATACTCATCTAGGAGAGGCCCGTATAAGAAGATTAGGTTTTAAAACCAAAGCTGGAAACAAGGCACAATTTGTCTCCATATCCAGAGGCTAAAGAGCCAGTGGAATCTGCTAGAAGAGCTCGCGGTGAACCTAACACGGTTGACCTCCACCACACTCAATGCTCCACGCAGAACCTCCCGAGCCAGATTTTATGGACAGCTATACCAAAAAGCGCTAGAATACACTAACTCACGTGTCCACAACAACACTGTCTGACCTTATTTTTTGAAGCTGAGAGACGCAACAAAGGTATTTATTCAGTTACCCTGACGTTATATGGCAGGAAAGCAGGCAATCCTTTATACCAGTATTTCCATCCTGCATTGTCTCCTGCACGGGGGAGACCCAGAGGCCGGAACAAAAGTCTACAGACAGCTTTGAAATCCCTGCATACGCGTTATTTAACACAAAATTTGATTGTTTGAAACAAACCTTTCTTCTTTATTTTTGCAAATGCACTCCCCAATTATCTCCTTAATTTCAGGATCGGTAACTTTCTCAAAGCTTGCTGGCTTTATACCCTAAAAGGACAGAGAAAAAACAATTTAGTTCAGAAAATAATTACATTATACCTCTTAATTAAGGACATTTTTCTTACATTTTATAGTCAATTAAAAACTTGGGGTAACTAATACTTTAAAAGCTGCTAGTCTTAATGCAAAATTGAATTGAAGAGTCAGGGCTACCACATTTCTAAGTACCACTGCACTTCAAAATAAGCAGACTAGTTTGTACATGAACTCAGCCGTATACAGCGTAAATCTCCCTTTTTCTTTACTAACCTTTGCAAACCTTACCTTTAAATCCTGTGGATTCTGAAGTCAAAACTCAAGAAACAGCCAATTTTAAATTTTAAAAATAACTCTTTTCTGGAATTATTGCTTTTATGTTTTTTTGCCTTAACTCCCAAAACGCTACGTGAATAAAGCCAAATAATGATGTTTTTCTTCAGACAGCCAGTTTCAAGAATGAGCCAAAAAAACCTTGGAATAGTTCATATTCCTGTTTCCCACAAATCTTTTGCTTTTGTATGTCCACACCACTCTCCAACAGCCCCGCTCCCCCCAAAAAAACCCAAAACAACCCCAAACCCAAGAAGGGTAGCAGAAGAATACGGCCAACAGCTTTGTGTTGCTCTTGCATTTCCCCAGCACATTGTTAGAATCTCATCAGGAATGAGTGGCAGAGCAAGTGTCACCCACAAATCACATTCAACTTCTATCAAATGCGAACACTTCAACTGGGAATAGCGTTCAGTTCTAGATTTGGAAGAGCTAAACCTATGAGCATGACCCCTCAAGGAGAAAACCCAATGGTTCATCGCAGAAGAAAACTCAGACAAGCAGAATCTGCTGCTTCTCCACCCAGGGAGCTCTGGTTCGACACGGGAGCAGCAGGAAAAGTTTGCCTTTATTTCAGGTTGGGTGATGTTTTAAGAAGACAGAGAGGATTTAAAAGAAACACACACACACACTCTTCTTGGGCAGTCATAGGTCATCTCTCCCAACTTCCTAACATTTTGGGAGCATGATCTTAACTCGGCACAATCCTCCCCAGGGCAAACAGCCTGTTAATTAAAATAACGTATATCTTACCAACGGAAAGAGTGTAGGAGAAGTAGTACCCAAGTTCTCAGGGTAAAT
Source organism: Chionis minor (assembly GCA_013398295.1). Lineage (NCBI taxonomy): Eukaryota > Metazoa > Chordata > Aves > Charadriiformes > Chionidae > Chionis > Chionis minor. The sequence goes on from VZSF01007328.1 coordinate 137,262, forward strand.
AACCGTTTATGCATTACACCATCTTTCTGTACACGTCATCAAAATATACTACCCAAGTCACTGCTGGTCACACCGGCACAATTAACACACACACAAAGGGGTGCATTTCCCAAGCCCAGGCTGACAATTTCTTCTGATGCCAGGTTGCAGACAGGGAAGACGGGATGTTCCAGTAGGAACAGCCATCATTTCCAGCAATGCCACCCTACCGCTCTCCTTGTCAAACGATGTAGGTGCAACTAACAGATACCCAATATCTGGTGGGGGAGAAGCTCACCAGGAGCCAGCACCGTGCGCTGGCAGCCCAGAACCCCCCCAACCCTGGGCTGCATCCTCACAGCGGGGGCAGCAGGGCCGGGGGGGGATTCTGCCCCTCTGCTCCGCTTGGGAGAGACCTGGAATGCTGGGTGCAGCTCTGGGGGTCCCAACACCAGAAGGACACGGAGCTGTTGGAGCGGGGCCAGAGGAGGCCTCAGAGATGCTGGGAGGGCTGGAGCCCCTCTGCTGGGAGGACAGGCTGGGAGAGCTGGGGGGGTTCAGCCTGGAGAAGAGAAGGCTCTGGGGAGACATTCCAGCCCCTTCCAGTCCTTAAAGGGGCCCCAGGAAAGCTGGGGAGGGACTCTGGATCAGGGAGTGGAGCCATAGGACGAGGGGAATGGATTTAAACTGGAAGAGAGGAGATTTAGATGAGATATTAGGAAGAAATTCCTGCCAGTGAGGGTGGGGAGCCCCTGGGCGGAGTTGCCCAGAGAAGCTGTGGCTGCCCCATCCCTGGTGGTTCAAGGCCAGGTTGGACGGGGCTTGGAGCAACCTGGTCTAGTGGGAGGTGTCCCTGCCCAGGGCAGGGGGTGGCTTTAAGGTCCCTTCCCACCCAAACCTTTCTGGGATTCTATGATCTGTAACGCAGGGAACTCATTCCATTCGCTTCAACAGAAGACTTCCTGTGAATCCTTTTCACGTGTGTATTCAGCTACAGATAACAGGAGTGGCAATGCAAGAAGGTATCCTTTTTATTTGTGCCATGCAGCTTAAATCACAAAAAAATTGATTCCTTTTTAAAAACACTTAACATCTCTACCTACTGCAACAAGATATGGAAGAAAATTTGATAAAATTCATTTGGGAACAGATTCTGCAGTTAGACCTTGTTACATAAGGACCAAAGTATTTTCAATGAAGCCAATAAGCAGAATAAAATGGAAACATGATTTTCTGTATCTAAAAGACCACAAATCTGATTAAGTACATAACTGAATGGGAATTGGATATTTAACTCCATTCAAATCCTTTTAAAGTTTCACCCAGAAAGAACCACAATGGATGATGCAGTGGCAGATAAAGAGGCCTGAAGTCCTGAGGAGCGGACTTCTGGCTCACCCGATACTGCCTTGGAATAAAAAAAAGAAAAAAAAAAAAGAAAGAAAATAGGTATTTCAGAAAGTGTCTGCAAGTATTTCACCGAGTTTAGCATTGAATAAATTTTATGGATGAATTTCAGTGAGGGCTGGCACCTCTCTGAGAATTTCTGAACATTCCAGCATCAGATTATACTTTTATCTTTTTATTAATATTCGGTTGCCATTCAAGCCTCAGATTTGACTTTAAACTTGGATTGATTTATTTATTTCGGGTCAACCACTCTCTTTTTGTCTTAAATCTCAAAAGAGGAATACATAATTCATAATTATGGGGGGAAAGAAAAAAAAAAGAGACAGAATAGTCATACAAAGACTCAGCTTCCCAGTTTTGCCTTGGCCAAGAGCTGCTGAGATCCAAAAAAACCATTCTTGTGGGAACAAAACAAAATAATCTGTACACGTGGCTGGCTGGCTGGCTGTGACCCACTAAAAAGCATTATTTGCTTAAGCAAACCTAAATCTTATTTATGAGATGAAGGTTCAAATTTTGTGTACTAGAAAAATGTGTGAAAACGATAGGGAGTGTCTCACCCAGGCTTGCTCAAAACAAGCGAAAGTACCCCACAGTGTATCAAGAGTATTTCTTAATAGAGCTCTGATACCCGAAATGAAAGGAAACAAAGAAGTACCAAAAGACATTTTTAGCATGAATCCTCTGTACTCTCATACACCCTAAAGCTAGAGGAGCCTATCGTGTTCTCAGATGGGGAGGAATTTGAAGAAATCTTTGGTAATTCACAATGGAATGCAATAGGACAAATCTCTACATTTTCAAACACTCCAGTTTGCTATGGGAAACCATTGCTTACCATCTTAGCGCTGCTTACTGCCCCCCTTGACCACGGAAGGGGGTGGGAACTAGAGGATCTCTAAGGTCCCTTCCAACCTAAACCATTCTATGATTCTATCCATTCTGGAAGAATGGATAATAAAGACCATCCTCTGCTATAGCCTAATGTTTACTGAAAAATATCTCAAAAACGTACATCAGTATCAATTTTAACTGGGGGAAAAAAAACCAACACAAACCTCCAAAAACAACTAAGAAACTCCTCAACATAGCAGTAGAGGCAACTTGCGCCACTCTACCTGAAGAGCTTTCAGCTACCTGGAAGGATACATTGCGCACACATCTACGCACTCAAGGGAACCTGCCAATTGCTCTTTATAACTGCAGAGCACTTCATAGAATCATAGAATCACTTGGGTTGGAAGAGAACCTTCAAGATCATCCAGTCCAACCACAAACCTATGCCAAAACCCCCCCTAAACCATGTCCCTCACCACCACGTCTACCCATCTTTTAAATCCCTCCAGGGACGGCGATTCCACCACCTCCCTGAGCAGCCTCTTCCAATGCTTGATAACTCTTTCAGTAAAGAAGTTTCTCCTAATATCCAACCTAAACCTCCCCTGGCACAACTTGAGGCCATTTCCTCTTGTCCTATGGCTTGTGATTTGGGAGAAGAGATTGACCCCCACCTGGCTATAACCTCCTTTCGGGGAGTTGTAGAGAGTGATAAGGTCTCCCCTCAGCCTTCTCTTCTCCAGGCTAAACAATCCCAACTCTCTCAGGGTCTCATTGGTATCTTGACACAAACCAAACACATGAGACACACAAACAGCACAAAGCAGATTGCCATATTTCTCAATTTAATTTGCTGTTCCAAAATTCACAATCGATCTTCATTTACATGGTTCTACCGGAACCCTGACACGACTGGGATGGAGCAGGGCAGGACATGTTCGGCATCAAGAAATTAGGTTTTTTTCCTGAAAGCGGTCCTTTTGACGTATCCCTAATGACTAACACCTATTTTTGACCTTACAAATTGCTTCCACAGAGAAAAAGAAAAAAAAAAAGCAACTCCTCCAAACAGCATTTTCCTTTTAACATCTATTGAAGGAACCCTGACTCCTCTCCGAACATCTATTGTATTCATCTACTGAACAGCTAAGCTATGAATAGATGACTAAAACAAACATGGACAAAACACGCACACTGAAATACTGAACAGAACTGCTTTGTCAAAGTGTTTTCTCCATTCCCGTATGCTACAGTGAGCTTCTGCTCCTTACTCTTCATTAAAACCTCCAAGGCTGTCTCATTGTAATGATGCAAACCCTCCTGCCAGCCCCATCCTGATGCCTACGAGCCTCTTGACAACAAAGGGGGCTTATGCAAAATGCAGGTTCCTATTTGCAACTAAAGGACTCACCTCATTCATTTATACAAAAGCCATTTGTCTTTCCTGAGCATTCCCTAGGAAACACTGCACCAAAATTCAAAGTGTATTAGCAAATGAATTACCCGTGGCAGTTTGAAAACTGCACAGCCGTCCTGTCAACAGAAGTACATTCAACACCACTGCGTCTGAAACTCGGGGCTAACTGCTTGCTGTAAAGTGCATAGGGATATTTTCATACCAATTTTTTAAATGCTTATACAATATATATAAAATACACAAGAGCAAAATGAAAGAGGATTAAATAATTTCCTTTTTTAAAAAAATCTCTGTCTCAAACAGGAGGATTTACTTTGAATCCCTCACCAGCACTTAAGTCTCCTCGCATTCTTTCTCAAGTGATTAGATTTGAACTCCAGAACACTCCAGTCTATGATAGTTCAGTCTAGAGTCAGGGACATATAAGATATTAAAATTTTAACCTTTATGGTAGGGGCAAAAAAGACGAAGCTTGTTTTTCAGAGGTCTAAAAGTAGCTGCTTGTCATATCTCCATCAGCAGAGCACACTTTTGAAAAAGTAACACACAATGCTCTCTGAGATGCACGGCATGTGGCAGACGAGTCAACATTAAGTCTGACCCCTGTCAGTCAGAATCACAGGGGTTGGCAGGGACCTCTAGAGATCATCTGGTCCAACCCCCCTGCCAGAGCAGCTCCACCTACAGCAGGTGGCACAGGATGGCGTCCAGGCGGATTGGGAATGTCTCCAGAGTCGGAGACTCCACCACCTCTCTGGGCAGCCTGTGCCAGGGCTCTGCCACCCTCAAAGGAAAAAAGTTCCTCCTCATGTTTAGATGGAACTGGAAGTTATTTTTCTGAAGGCCTTGCTTTCACCAAGGAGGTGCCCTCCTGGTCTAGCTACAGTCTGCTTGGCCCAAAACTTCACATTCTACCTGAAGGTAGTCTCTAGACTCACATAGCTCCTAGGAAAGGAAAAAAGGCTTCTTCCAAAAAAGCTGAAACCATGCTTCCAACCAAAGTTTCGCCCTACCACGCACTGTCTGAAGTCAATGAAGTGGAGGAGAAGTCCTCAGTTTCATCAAGATTTTGTTCCACCACGTTCAGCAGTGAGATCGCTGTACACAATTATAAACTCATCTCTATTTCACTCCAAAATAGTACTTAATCCTAATGCTAATCTAAGAAGATTACCTGGAGATCTAAGAAGGTATCTGAAACACACAAAAAGTCAATGCAATGACATTCATAACATTATTGGTCTGTTGTTGCTGTGCTGCAGCTGCAGAATTTATCTTATCCATATGAGCAACAGCCTGCGAATGCCAAGAAAACATTCAATACGTTTATAAAAAAGAAACAGCATGAAACCTTAAAATACAAAACCAAATGCTATAAACATGTGGGTTGTTTTAAAGCACAGGTTTGTGCTGCTAAACCCAGCGAGGTCACCATGAACACCCGGCAGATACAGCAGGTCTGCTGTGCATTCTGCCATGCATTGGTAAGAAAACATTGGACTGGAGCTGCACGGGAAGGTCACGGACCTCGGTGTTTCATCACTAAATATGCCTATTGTCTACATCAAAATCACTTGGCAGAATGATTAAACACCAAAAAAAAAAATCTGACTAAGAAAAACTGTCAAGTTATGCATGAAAAATGAGATTATGGCATCAGAATGAAGGTCATTGCAAATATGCTGACCAGGAAATCTCTTCAAAGTTCTTCAGCAGTAAACGTGGCTTGGACCCATCACTTGAAAAACATGTATTTTGTATTTATGTTACATATCATTTTTCTTTTCATGTTTACACTCCAAAATTCAGGCTGAAAGGGGGCAGAGAGAGAGGTGACACGTCACAACAAACACGGCTCATCTGGCAAAGAAATGAGCCCCTCCGTAGATTTGGGAAGCAACTGCCACTTTATCCTGGACTGTTATACACATCCAGTTACACATACGTAAAAACAAGAGTGGAAAACTAAAGCAGCAATTAAGCCATGAGAATATGGTCAGACAGAATAAAAGGTCATAGAAATAATTAAGTATAATAATCACGCACCATGATTCAGACACGCGTGATGTGTAATATCTTAAAAGAAAATAGTAGCATCTCAGAAAGTTAATGTTTCTATTTTCTGTATCAGTGAGGACTGCCAGTGCCACGGCTGTGACTTCAAACATTTCTCACCTCCTATTCGCAAGCAAGTGTTTCACAGGGTGTGAGGACTCAGAGCAGAAACAACTGAAAAAGATATTAAAATAACAAAGTATTACACCAACTATTGCACGTTGCGCGGTAGCGGCAACGTGCAGCCCAGTCCAAACTAAGGTTAGAGACAATCTAAAGAATAAGGTGGTCACTGTACCTTCACCAGCAAGCAACCACTTGCTTGACGCCAACACCAGCAAGCAATTCCAACCCCTTTACATGTTATTAGCACCTCCATCAGTTGCCACCAGAATGCCGAGCCCAAGGCAGGAAAAGCAAGTTGCTGGGCGTGGGTTTTTTTGTGGGTTTTTTTGGGTTTTTTTTTGTTTTTTTAAATAAAAGCACTGGGAAACTAGGCACAGCAACCACATTTTTACATTACACTGACCCTCAATTTAAAAGGCTGAAAATAGCGCTTACGTTTCTGGTGCAAAAAAACAAAACCAAACCAAAACCAAAACAGTTTCATCAGAAATTAAGTAAATTTCTCACTGGCAAGCTGAAATAGGTGACAGCGTTCAGGAGCGCTGTGCCATTGATCCTTGCCACCTGAGAAGGTCAGGGCCAGCTCCTGCTCCAGTGAGAACTCCAAACTTTGTTTAACGCTGGGAAGGAAACAGCGTAATTCAGCCTCTTGGGTTCAGTCTACGCTCCATTTCTGTATTATATTCCAGCCTAGTACAACCCAATGCCAGCAATAACTGCTGCATGACCAACTCTAACTCGTCATGGAAAGGGATTTCAAAGTCTTTTCGTCTGTAGGTCGCCACCAGCCCAGGTAACGGGGCAGACCCCACCGTTAGGGGCTGGCTCAGGTCACCATGGCGGAGGGACCCCCCACCCTCAGCGCCTGCACCTCCACAGCGGCATCTTCCCACACTCACGCGGATCACAGCAGGGTCCCTTGCTGTCGCCAGCTCTTCTGCCGATGCAGGTCCTCTAGAGAAGCTGTTGAGCCCACCAGAGAGGTTCCTTCTGGGCCCAGGGATCCCCCCCCAGGGCACCTGCTGCTCCCTCACCCAGAGGTCCACCCCCTGCTCCTCCTCCTGTCTGACAGCTCATGCAGCTCATGGCATGCGACAGGGCTCTTTCCCTCTCCACCGGGAGCTGGTTAACCCTTTCCTTGGAACGACAATAAGGCCAATTTTTCCATCTGAGGGATCCCGGTGCCTTTGCTCCCATCACTACTGCCCCAAATTCAGCTGAAAATAGCAGCAAACACACCCTCCACGTCTGTACCTGCTGCTTTCTGCCTCGGCTTGCCCTGCTAGACAGATCTGTTTCAAAAATACCTCTTACAAGTAATAAAGTGACCTTTCAACAGCTTCTCCACCATTACTTGTTCATCACGATAAGTGTTATTTTCCATCTCTCTAAAGCTGCCAGTATAACACCAGTTTTACAAAGTTATAATAATTTGCCATATAATCCTCTACCACGCAAAGGTTATTGCCACAGAAAATTAGTTGGCTCAGGCTTTAATCAGGGTTTAAAAAAACGACTACTTAAGCCTGTAAATTGAAATATAACATCTAATTAAGAATCCTCCGATTAATCATTATTCTTTGCCATCTTGGATATTGCTTTGACAAACGAGGCTTAGGAGTCTTACGGAGTCTTAATTACCAGTTTTCCAGATGGCTAAGAGCTGTACACCGAGTTTCTCCAGGCGCGTGGAGCAATGGCAAACATCTATATTATTTGCGGCTCTAAACGCATACGCACGTCCCCAGGTCACCTTAACACCAGCGAGCCGTGATGACGGCTCCACAAATGAACAAGGAACACTGCTCACGCAACACTGGCCCAAGGCAGCATGCAAGACACCCTGCCCTTCCCATGAGAGCCATCCAGTATCTAGGGTCACCAAAGCGGTATCACGCTCAGGAGATGAGGCCCCACAGCCTAAAATGAGGAGAGACTCCTGTTGTCACCATGCGAAGCTTCAGAGCCCAAGGAGATGCCTCCTAAACTCCCTACAAAGACGGCATTTAGAGCTCCTCTGAAGGACCACATACCTGAATGAAGCCAACCCACCATTGTGCCAAACAAACTTCTCCTCCTGTCACCCCAGGCAGCACTACAGGCTTGGGGAGGAGCGGCTGGAAAGCTGCCTGGCAGAAAAGAATCTGGGGGTCCTGGTGGACAGTCGGCTGAACACGAGCCAGCAGTGTGCCCAGGTGGCCAAGAAGGCCAATGGCATCTTGGCCTGTATCAGGAATAGTGTGGCCAGCAGGAGCAGGGAAGTGATTGTGCCCCTGTACTCAGCACTGGTGAGGCCACAGCTGGAGTGCTGTGTTCAGTTTTGGGCACGGCAGTATTGGAGAGACATTGAGGTGCTGGAGCGTGTCCAGAGAAGGGCAACGGAGCTGGTGAGGAGTCTGGAGAACAAGTCTTATGAGGAGCGGCTGAGAGAGTTGGGATTGTTTAGCCTGGAGAAGAGAAGGCTGAGGGGAGACCTTATCACTCTCTACAACTGCCTGAAAGGAGGTTATAGCCAGGTGGGGGTCAATCTCTTCTCCCAAGTCACAAGCCATAGGACAAGAGGAAATGGTCTCAAGTTGTGCCAGGGGAGGTTTAGGTTGGATAATAGGAAAAACTTCTTTACTGAAAGAGTTATCAAGCATTGGAAGAGGCTGCCCAGGGAGGTGGTGGAATCGCCGTCCCTGGAGGTATTTAAAAGATGGGTAGACGTGGTGGTGAGGGACATGGTTTAGGGGTGGTTTTGGCATAGGTTTGTGGTTGGACTGGATGATCTTGAAGGTCTCTTCCAACCCAAGTGATTCTATGATTCCTTTTAGGAGAGGAGTAAACGGAATAACAATGTGATGAAGCACCGTGGAATAATGACGTGGAACAAGAGGCCATCCTCATCAGAATTCAAGGCAAGCAGCTCCACTGAGCCGTCAAAGCTATTTTGCGCCTTTGGGAAGACGTAGAAGGCATTTCCAGCCCGCAGTCCGTCAACCAGCAGAGCCATCTCTGCACACACTGCCTGCCCTGCAGTGCCGTGGGGACCTGCCAAAGCCATAGTGATGAAGCTACCTGCACTGCTGAGCAGCTTCTGATGCCCTTTTTTTTAAAAATTATTTCTAAGTAGCTATGGGTTGAAAGCAACACGCTAAGAAGAGTCAAGCTACCAGAAACCAGGGTTGCAGTCCATCACGAAAGGTTCAACTTCACCAAGCTGCAAATGTCACGTTGCAACAGCTCACACAAAAATTGGATAGAGCTGCTTCCCCTCTTCAGATGTGTCCTCCTGCTTTCAGAAAGTCATGGCATCGCTTCCATCCCCAGCAGGGACATCCTCCTGTTTCTTGCAATACTGTCTTCAGCTTCTAAACACAGACTCCCAAATTGTTTGCCCCTCCCTCTCCTTTCAGGTCAGCAGAATCACGGCTGGGTAGTACAGCAATCTACAACAAGGGCACCAACTCCGCAGCATCCTGGTCTTCAGGGATGGGAACAGGGATGGGAAGAGGGCTGGAGCACCTCTCCTGTGAAGACAGGCTGAGACAGTTGGGGTTGTTCAGCCTGGAGAAGAGAAGGCTCCGAGGAGACCTTATTGTGGCCTTTCAGCACCTAAAGCGGGCCTACAACAAAGCTGGAGAGGGACTTTTTTACAAGCACGTATAGGGACAGGACAAGGGGTGATGGCTTCAAACTGGAAGAGGGGAGATTTAGATGAAATATTAAGAAGAAATTCTTGACCGTGAGGGTGGTGAGCCCCTGGCTGGGGCTGCCAGGAGAAGCTGTGGCTGCCCTGTTCCTGGAGGTTCAATGACAGGTTGGACGGGGCTTGGAGCAACCTGGTCTAGTGGGAGGTGTCCCTGCCCAGGGCAGGGGCGTGGGACTGGATGGGCTTTAAGGTCCCTTCCAACTTAAGACATTCTGTGATTCTATGATTGAATAATACAAACTATACCGATAAACATGAAATCGCACAGAAACCCATCATATGTGGCACGTGCGAGTGTTTGGGTGCCTGCTGAAACCCTTCCTATATCCAGTGTGAGAGATTAGCACACAGCAAATCAGAAAACACAATTTTTGACTTCACGCAGTGTTTGCTGACCACAGGATTTCACAGAACCATATTTATACTTGCCTGATCCACTAAACCTCTTGGAAAAGGCAAATACCTTCCGCAATCAACCAGTTGTTACTAAATTCCATTGGGAAGATTTTTGCTCATAACAAGCAGTTGGATAAGAGGAACACAAACTCGTTTTGGGACCCGCTTTTGGACACCGAGACATGGACCTGCTCAGTGTATCTACTATGTAAGCCTAACTACTCTTTCTACCTTAAAGGCCAAAAAAAATAAAAGCAACCTTATCCGTAGCTAATCTCTGCAAGTTTTAGTGCCACTTTCTGCCGGGGATTACCCTTTTCACACCCTGAGTGCGCAGACTGCATCTTTTGGTGATGACAACGGCCAAAGCACACAGCTTGCTATCTTCTTTTGTAGAAACCAGACGGAAAAACCTGGGAAAATCTTAGACTCAGAGTTGTCTAGGTTGGAAGAGACGTTTAAGATCATCAAATCACACCATCAACCCGACACTGCCCAACCCACCACTGACCCATGTCCCTCAGCACCACATCTGCCCGGCTGGGAAATACCTCCAGGGAATGGCGATTCCACCACTTCCATGGGTAGCCTGCTCCCACTTGAGGCCATTTCCTCTTGTCCTATGGCCTGTTCCTTGGGAGAAAAGACCAACCCCCCCGGCTACATCCTCCTCTCAGGCAGCTGTAGAGAACAAGGAGGTCTCCCCTCAGCCTCCTCTTCTCCAGGCTGAACAACCCCAGTTCCCTCAGCCACTCCTCAGGAGACTTGTTCTCTTTGGAAAAAACAGTCCATTTAACATCATCTATCCTGAAGAAAACCTCCTGTAACTCTTGGTTTCATTTAAACAAGTAGAACAGACTATAACCACAGCTGTCAAAGCCTTTGGCAAGTCCCGTTTCTCTGCTAGCACCTTACAGCCTCGGGAGGTTCTCCAGGCACCTGCAGCCCAGCTCATATAGACAAATATGTTCATCTTCTGGGGTGAGAGTGCTGGAGAGGGGATTTTATTCAGTATAGAGATTATTTCATATTGGCTTCTCATCCAGCCTAACCTCACCTGAAAATGCAGCAAACCCATTTCCATGGTTCCTGTCTGGGGATTACCAGACCCTCCAGAGTTCCAAAATGCAGATATAAAGCTCCTCTAGCTGACTCCAAAACCAAGCATCGCTATCTTTTCTCTTTTGTATCTTCAGATAATCTGTTACACATACAAACAGAGAGAATCTGTGCTGGAAATCTGAATCAAACCTCCTCCACCACATAAGTAAGTACTTCGGCTGCAACCTAAAAGTACTTTTAGGCTTGTGGGACACTTGATCAAGTCTGAGGAATCCCCACTTAGGAGGCAAGACTAGAGTGAAGATTTTTTTCCCTGCTCATTCTTGCCAAGTTTTATGTATTTTTGGCTGATGAAGATAAAATTAGCAACAAAGATTACAGGAAATATTTTATGCAGCTGCAGTCCAGTCAAACACAATCCAACCATGGAATTGCAAGCTTACAAATAAACCTGCAAGAGGCTTGTGTAACCCAGAGCTCAGATACCTCAACTTCTACAAAACACGGCACATTCAGCAGCGCTGACACCTCATCAAAATACATTTTTTAAACCTTCAAATTGCAAAATCCCAATACAAATTAAGGAGGTTTACTCACACAGGTTACTTTCCGGTAAATTTGAGCAGCATTCTGGCATTCTGAGTAAGGGTATTCTGAGGTAGCCATTTCCAACATGCACATTCCAAAAGCATAGACATCCACAGATTCATCGTAGTGTTCCTCATACATTTCCGGGGCCATAAATTCTGGTGTACCTATACAAACACGCACAAAAAAAAGGTCAGTTTTTTTAATAAAGTCTAAATGGCTCTAACCACCATCTTTTTCACCTAAAAGAAGCGTGCCCATGATAGCTGTGTGAGGGTGCATGTAAGCTTCTTTCAAAAGAGGGATATAACTAGAATAAGCTCAAGCGTCCTCCAGGGAAGAAACTCAAAGTCAACACATATACTCACACACTTCCATACTCATGGCTCACTGGTAATACAAGGGGGAAGAAAGGGGAGGGGAGGGGAAGGAAAAAAAGTCTCAAAATTTCAAAAATGAACAAGAGAATGAGATATTTCCTGGCCATACTGGAAGTCATGAAATAATTTCTTTTTGTGGGTGGAGAGAGGGATCGGTACAGGCTGGTGGAGGTGAAAAGGAGAGAGGAAATGAGAACCTTCACTCTTGTTTTTATCGATGTAAATCTGCATTTTTTTTTTCCCCCCTCCAGAGGCACACAGCAACCACCCAGCAGACAGACAGCACTTTGAAAGCAAGTAGTATCACAAATCACCTACAATGTCACGCACAAAAGATTAAACGTAATTCTGTCACCGGTTTAGTGGGACAAATCAATGAGGCTACTACTCACAGAATAAGGTCCTACACTCAACAGGGACTGGCATATCAGAAATCTGACGCAACTGGATAACTATGAAGCGCTGTACTCACTGCTGCGTTAACGGCAAGTTACAGCATTATGACAAGTAGCGACTTACAACGCCTGTGACGTTCGCACAGCAAACTACTCTGAAAAGTGTGATCTTACAAAGCAAAAGGGAAAAAAAATTAACACTTCGGTAATTTATTCCAGGAACTGTATCTCAATGTAATTTATGCTTAGGAGTCAAGACTAATTTATTTCCTTTTTACACTTAGAAAAGATGAAGGAAGACAGATCACTGCAGTTGTGTGCTACAGGAGAGGACCGACAAGCCACAAGCACTAGGATGCTGAAAGGAGCACAAAAGGTCCTTGACCACATGAAGGACTCCTGCAAAGTCTGCCCGTCCAGCCCAGCAGCGGCCACCATGGCACCCAAACTGTCCCCCAGAGATCCAGAGCAGCCTGGTAGGTCCCTTCGGTTTTTGTTACGACACCTCCACATCAGCGGCAAAGACACAACTGTAATTTAAAGGAGGGGATTCTGCCCCTCTGCCCCGCTCTGCGGAGACCCCCCCTGCAGTGCTGCCTCCAGCTCTGGGGCCCCCGACATAAAATGGACATGGACCTGTTGAAGCAGAGCCAGAGGAGGCCACCAAGATAATCAGAGGTTGAAGCACCTCTCCTATGAAGACAGGCTGAGAGAGTTGGGGTTGTGCAGCCTGGAGACGAGAAGGCTCTGAGGAGACCTTAGAGCCCCTACCAGTCCTAAAGAGGGACTTTGGATCAGGGAGTGAAGCCATAGGACAAGGGGCAATGGTTTTAAAATGGAAGACAGGAGATTTAGATGAGATATTAGGAAGAAATTGTTGCCTGTGAGGGTGGTGAAACACTGGTCAGGGTTGCCCAGAGAAGCCGTGGCTGCCCCATCCCTGGAGGTTCAAGGCCAGGTTGGACGGGGCTTGGAGCAACCTGATCTAGTCAAAGATGTCCCTGCTCATTGCAGGGGGTTTGGACTAGATGGCTTTTTAAAAAAGTCTCTTTCCACCCAAACTATTCTATGATTCCAAAGTAACATATACTGGTTGATATCCAAGTATCACTTCCTCCAAGCTCAGGATCAGCGCATCCCTAAGAGCAAGAAATCAGGCAAAGGAAGCAGGAGACCTGCATGGCTGAGCAGGGAGCTCCTGAAAAAGCTCAACTGGAAGAAGAAAGTTTACAGGATGCGGAAGAAAGGACTAGCCACTTGGGAAGATTACAAGAATGCTGTCAGAGTATGCAGGGATCAAACGAGGAAAGCCAAGGCCTCCTTCAAATTAAATCTGACAAGGGATGTCAAGGCCAACGGAAAGGGGTTCTTCAAGTACATTGGAGGCAAAAGGGAAACTACAGAAAATGTGGGCCCGCTGCTGAATGAGACAGGTGCCACGGTGACAGACGATGCAGAGAAGGTGGAGTTACTGAATGCATTCTTGGCTTCAGCCTTTACTGCTCAGGCCAGCCCTCAGGAGCCCCAGACTTTGCAGGTAACACAGAAAGTCTGGAGGAAGGAAGACTCTCCCTTGGTTGAGGAAGATCAAGTTAAGAGATCAGTTAAGTAAACTGGACATCCAGAAGTCCACAGGTCCTGATGGGATGCACCCATGAGCGCTGAGGGAGCTAGCAGAAGTCATTGCTGGATCTCTCCCTGTTTTTTATGTTCCTTCCCCCTCCAAGACGCTCCTTCCTTCAGCCTTTGTAAATCAGGCAGATTGAGTTTATTGCACTTGACTTGGTGCCTGCTCTTAGGGTTCTTCTCCCAGCTGTCCCGCAGGCAGTGGCTGCCGCTCTGAAACAGTTAACCACTGCCACAGAGAATGGGTTTTGGAGCTGCTACCTTGTTTCAGAAGGAACAAGACTCAGAGGCAGGAGCGAATCTCATGAATTATGGAACATTTGAAGCAAATGTGAAAAAGTGATAACGATAGTCTAAGAAGCAAATGAAATTCTTGACACCATTCCATAATAGCATAAAAATGAAATTTTCCCCCCAATCCCTTGGGGGAGGGAAGGAATACATACAATACAAACATAGCGGACCATCTAAATGTAAAGCTGCTCAGCATCTATCCAACTCCTCTTGGCAGAAGGAGTTTTGCCCTGGCTTGGCTCCCTGCAGAGATACACCACAAGGTCAGACGAGCATCAGCGATGGCATGAACGCAGCAAGGGAAAAATTGGACCTCAGCCATGCTGACTTCATTCCCTTCAAGCCAATGTAAAACTGCAGCTACTAATATTGCTTTTAAACTACTACATCTATGGAGGAGGCAGAATTACTGATCTCAGCAGCATTTCCAAGCTCCTAATTCTTTCCTTGGAGTAGCACTACTTATGAAAAAGATAAGCTTGGCTATATTGCCAAAATGAACGCAGACACCTTGCCAGCAACCTGCAGCCCTTTTCATTATTGAATTTCTTTTAGACACAAGCATGCTTTGACTGAGTTGTGATAACAACTGATTTTAGAAAAACTTGGAGTAGTATTACTGGTATTATTCCATTACATCCCATGGACAACTGTTATACTGCAAAAAAATTATGTGAAGAAATCCTGATCCTCAACAGAAAAAAACCCCCACCGACTATTGGAAGTTAAAAGCTAGAGAAACTTAACAGCTATAAAGCAACATGATTTCACTAAAATCATCACGGTTAAGTAGACCCAGAGTAGCCAAGCACACATCCAAAATTTCTGTCATTTTGACTTCAATGATACCAGGCTCCCTAAGCATTATGGTCGATACTTTTGTACAAATAATGGTAAAAAATTATAATCTCTGGAAATTTGAGATGCTAAAATAATTATTTAAGCAATTACTGCTTCAAAGATAAGATGCTATTTTCATACATAGTAAGGGAAGAGTGGTCGTCATTATCCGTTTGCTAACTCTAATTACCTAGAATCTAATTTCCATTTATATTGCAACCTGAAATATGACTACACGCATGGTAACTTCCCCCACTTTCAGCATAATTTCTCAGGAATTTGCAGCTTCCCAGAACCATCACCTACAGATCCAAACAAGGGACATTTGCTACAGAAGCTTGGGTAAAAACACAAAATGTTTGAGAATTCAAGAAAACGGTACATTTACACAGAAGACATTAAACGTAACTTTTTCAAGGAAATGATGTCCTTCAACAGTCATTCAGTTCCTTCAACAGTTGAAGCAAACGCAAGTTCTAACACTCCTCATGCAGGCACCACCTAAGGGCATCAGCTATTGCATATCCTAGTGGAAATTTCTTTTAATTTCGTACCTACGGATTACTAATAAACTGCAGATGTTGTTTCAGCAGCACTCTGCCAGGACGGTGCCAAGGGAAGGACGAGTTCTGCCGCTGCCTGCAGGAGCAGCTTGTTCTGCTGATGCCCCAGTAAACAGGGAGAAGGTGTTCCAACCCTGCCACCTCTCCCTTCAGCAAAAATAACCATCCCTATCCCACCATCTCTGGAAGCAGAAGACTTCCCGGGGGCTTTCCCGGTGCATCCTTGTTAGGGAGAGAGTGGAGCATCCTTTCTCCTACCCCCCACCGCGGTGCGCAGCAGGCACTGAGCTTGTTCTCCGGAGGATGATGCCCACAAGCTGCTGAGAACTCTTGCTGCTCCTTTTGAAGGAGAGAGGAGAAGGATTTGCGGATACCACATAATATTTCAATTTAAAAAAAAAAACAAAACCCAAAACCAACCAAAACCCCCCAAATTTTACCAGTGTGATGCAGAAGGAAGGAGAAGAGGCAGTCACGATAACATTTCCTACCAATTGAGATTTTTATATAAAGGGAACAGTCACAAAACCACTTTAATCTCTACTACCAACCTAGACGTGAAAAAAACCATGAATCCAAAAGAGCAATATAAAAGAGGCCACCACCGTACCAACAGATGGAAGCCAAGGAGAACAGGAGGATTACCTATCACACTTTTGGCAAACGAAGCTCTCTTGAGGGTTGCCAGGCCCAAGTCTCCTATTTTCACAGATCCAGTTGGTCCAGTAATAAAAATATTGTCACATTTTAAGTCTCTGTGAATTATGGGTGGAGTTCTTGTGTGCAAGAAAAGAAGACCCTTCAGGATTTGCCGGCACCAACTACGCAGGACTTTTGGTTTCATCACTTTAAATCTCTTCAGATACCTAGAGCACAAACATACACAGCAGTGGGTATGAAGAAAACGAAGCGTTATTAGAGATTCTAGGGGCTTTAACAGCTGAAACTCCATTCTGGATAAAAGCCCCTTATTAGATGCCGTAATAGCAGCTCAGAAGTATCACAAAATTGAAAGAAATAGATCTTTTCAAAGGAAGAATTAGAGCATTCATTTTTAGGGATGAAGATAATAAGCATTTTTGGTGCAAATACAACCAAATATTTGCAAGTCTAATGGTACAGCAATTCACTTCATGCTTACAGCAACTCACAACAGCTTTATAACAGATTTCATATATTCAAATTGGAAGAATACTGAAGTTTAATTTTAACCACAAGACTTTGACCTCTGTACCACGCATCTGCCTTTTTAGCATTTTCACCTAAAACACTGACTGGGAGGGTACATTTTGGAGAAACGTAAAACCTGCTAATGCACTGGCAGAGTAGCACAGCAGATATATGCAGTGATGAGTACTGCTCCCATTGGGGATGAAAATCTGTTCCTGAATTCATGCCAACTGTTTTATATCAACCTTAACAAGATTGTCAGTACCAAAAGCTATTAATTAATATTGTTTAGCAGATAACCTAGAGCATCTTCTGCTTCAAAAAGAGACCCTACCATTCAAGAGCGATTCTATCTGAATTTTCTAACAAAACATGCAAATACAAGCAACAAAAGCAACCACAAAAATACACGTCGACCAATTAAAATGTCACAGGCAGAAGATGAAACACCCTAGAGAGCCGCTTCTAGTTGCGTAACTAGAACGGGAGAGCAGGGAAAGGGAGACGGAGGCCAAAATTCTTCCTGTTAAATCAATGCAGTTCAAACGCAGGGGCAAGTGACAGACACCAGAGAACAGCTCTATTTTTTTTCTTTTATCTAGAGGTGCCTTTTTTCAGAATACGAAAGTAGGATTTTTCTAAAAATTCCCCATCACTATTCTTAGCCTCCTCACCAGGAGCACAGTACTTACGTCTTCAGTGTTCCAGAGGTCATCAATTCGGTAACCAGCACGATGCATCTTTTGCCTTTTACACAGGATTCCCAGAAGTCATAAAATCTCACAATGTTTGGATGCTGGAGGCCTTTCAACATTTCTGCTTCCTCTTTAAATCTCTGCCTCTCTACTTTCGTGAGTTTTCTGTCCTGTAATCCAAAACAAGGCATTATTAATAGCGAAGGGACAAAAGTAAGATAAAGGTGCTGCATTGCTGGGGTATTCAGAATTTTAGGCTCATTTTACGCTTGTATCAAGAGCAATTATAAAATCTTTTATGTAAGAGATGAGCAGCGTGTATGAACTAGGGCACTTGCCTCAAATCCAGTGTCAAGGAGACAAAGACTCACCCCCAAACAAAGAGACGGCTGTGCTATGCTGTGCTACATCAATATTTCAGGCAACGTAAGTGCGTTCCTGGCCTGACGGATCACCCACACCGCCATTTACTTCTTGGTTTGGCTTTACGAGGCTCGTTAGCCAAGAGATTAACACCCACAGGATTTCATCTCCAGGGACAAAGCTCATCACGGTTCCGGTCCTGCTGCCTTTCAGAGCCGTGACTGTTCACCGCCTCCCAGGGCTGCTCCTGTGCAGTTATGGTGGTCACCACCGGGTGAGGTCCCCCAGGAATCACACCAGGCCGTACCGCCCTTCCCTCTTCTCTCAGGACAAATTAAAACACCACCACCTCAAAAATCCAAACACATTAATTCTTCTCTTTGTTTGCTGTTCTGCCTAATTCTACAGACCTTTAAAGTTGACAAAGGAACGGTTTAAAGCTGTCCTTTGGCCCCTTCCGTAGGCTGCACATTGGCCGCGTAGCAATACTTCATTAGATTAGAAACGTGAGGAATGTCATGTTCTACCACTCCGGCTCTCCTAGGGAGATTTGGGAGCGTTTGCCATAACCTCCAGGCTGTGAAGCGCCCCTGTGAGGAAGATGCAGAGCCTGTCTCCTCCTCCTGACCGGTCAGCAGAAACCTACCGGGGTGCCCGGACCTCGTTAGCAAGGCAGAGAGCCTGACAACAAGCAGCTCAGATGCCTCTTTAGATGATAGAAAAAAAGCAAAATGGGAGTTTCACCGAAGACCACACCGTTGCCATCTGGTTCACCTCCCCCGGACGGCAGGTCAGGCTGGGAGTGCTTCCCTCCGCTGCCCTAGAAATGAAGCTTTTTCATTCTTTATAAGGCACAATTGTGTAACTGTTCTTACTTACAGAAGCAAAGGCTAGCAAATCGCTAAGATTAATTATCTCATATTTTAACCTCAGACTTTTTCCTTTCCTCAGTTCTCTTAGGCACATTTATAAGAGCATATAGTACATTGGCACCTGGTTGATTTGTAGCCAAGATGCTGAGGGATGAGGCCACTGCCCTTCTGACAGTCTGCTCTCATCTGCCGTGACAAAGGACTCAGTCCAGGAACAAGCATTTCCATGGCTGCAAACAAGTCAGCTTTACACAGAGACTTCATGAGAGGGAAAACCCAAATTGAAATGACAATTCTTCTTGGAAGGCCAAAAACCTGCTTTCCCCAGAAGCACACGTGTGTGGAGCGTTTCCATTTCCCACTGCTGCTGCTGGGGATGTTCCCGGGTTTTCTTTACGTTTTATGGAGCAGCATCAGAGGTAACGTTGCCCTGAGCCACAGCAGCCACCCAGGCTGTCACAGCAGGGTGGCGGGGGGGGGGACAACCCTGCCCAGGTCCCCAGGGCAGCCAGGAGCACCCCGTGCTCAGCAGCGCGCTCAACACCAACCGCCAAGAGCAAGGTGGTATTTCTGCTGCTTTTTGTAAGTTTAAAAAAGAAAAGAAAATTTAAAAAAAAAAAAAAGGCAGGCCATCTAATGAGCCAGCACAGAAGAGCCTGAGAATTGCTTTCAAATCCATCACTTCGCCCCCTACTGCTGAGTTTCCTCTTAATTTAAACCCTGTAGAATAAATCAGACACGCTGCTATTACGGAGGAAAAGGAGACAGGAAAAGCAGAGTGTGGGCTAGCAGAGAAAGGAAAAGGCAGCGACACGGACCCAGTAGTTTTTTTAAAATCCTTCTAATTAAAAAAAAGAAGTAATACTCTCCCCTTGACTCTCATTTCCAGACTTCTGAGCACAGTGAGAAATTTTCCACTGCTACTTTGAGGAAAGTAGCATGCAATATATAAAAATATCCTTCAGATATTGCCGACAAGCATATTCTGTACATTCTACCTATTATGAGCTCCGGATCATTTGGGCTGCTCTGACTTCAAAGTACTAAGACAGCAACCTGGGCAACCGCAACAAAGTGATTCTGGAAGACAAATATGGACAGCAGAAGGTATCTGGATATATTTTTTTTTCTTCCCCCCTCCATTGGAACGATAGCTGAGCTTTCTCAGGAGAAAGCCTGGGTCCAGTACTAACACTGGCAAGGGAAGGGAAGGCAGAGTAATGCCATGCTCCCCAGTGCCATAAGGGCTCAACCAACCTTCTCCAAATTCCCCCGGGCTGAACCTGACACAGGAGCCAAAGCATAAGCTGTTTCTGAAAGGGCTTAACAGTTGAACTGTTTTCTGCTCTGAAGCAGCAAAACCCCCCTGTTCAACTGCGTGACTCACTCCACTCAGGGTTTAATCCAAATGCAAAACGCCTTCGCTGGGGTCACAGACACTTATTCCCCGTCGTACAATCCGCTCAAGGCAAGATGTCCTTCCGCTGAAGGTAAGGGCGTAAGCCTGAAACAACCATAGGACACCAAATTTTAAGATGGGGAACAGGATTCGATGGCAAGGCCATGCCAAATAAAGGCAATCCACTTAACTGGATTTAAGGCATCACTCTGCATGATCCAAACATATCAAAATTTGGGGAAACGAAGCGAGCTTCCAGATTCACCCAAGGATCCATCAACCATTCCGCTCCCTGCAGCCGCAGACGTTTGCAGCATCCTCCAAGTGAACACGGAGAGTCAGGGATGCCGAGCGTCAGGCTGCATAGACAAACAAGCACGTTGGCCAGTCTGCCACACCGCATTCATGGCTTTACCCCTATTCCGAGCTTCCTCAACACACAAGGCTTCAACCTTGGAAAAACGTTCTTCTCAACGGGATCCAGGAGATACCAGTATCAGTTTGCAGATATCTACGTGCTCCCTCTCCTTTTAAGGCATTCACACTTCTTGGCTCTTTCCCTCCTCGCTGGGACACAAAGTCTTGGGTCGGGAAGCGACATTGTAGTTCCATTTCAAGTAACTGAAAGCTTCTCAAGCCTACTACTTAGCACCAAGGTTTCTAAAATAAACTTCAACCTTCAAAAGTCCACAGCAATCGCACTGAGCGGGTTCACATTTTCCAGCCAAACTGAAGTTAAACAGAACCAAGCAAGAAGCGAGACAGCTGCTCGGTGTGTGTTACTGTTACGAAAGAATCCATGAATTTAACTTGTTTCCCTGTCTTAAGAAACCGTGAAGAATAGTCAGCTCAAAAGGCTTCAGTACAGAGCTTGGTGGCAGCGCAGCTGGAATCAGAGCACCAGAGGGAGTGGGCACGTAACAAGGAGCTTTCGCATCCTCAGAGCTTTGAGATGTCTCAGCTTTGCAAATACATCCCCAATGCAGCCTCATCAATGGGCTGTTATTTTGCTGTAACGCCACCGAACGACGCCCAGCAGCAACAGAGGCACCGAGTCGCAGGAAAACACCAGGAGGAGTGCATCCCCCTGCCACACAGCTGGCAAAGCAGCCTGCTTCCAAAAGGCAATCCCCAGCGCAGCCACGCCGATACCTGGTCTGCCGCCTCAACCCTGCGTCAGGAATTCATCAGTTTAGTATTCCAGCTGCTCCAGGTTCCTGTGGTTGAGTGCTTCTGCCAGGAGGAGCCACACTCCTGGTGCATCTCAGGCACAGCATCACCCCTCACACACCCCTTCTCCGGGCATACACGCAGCCTGCCCGGAACCCAGCTCCACCGTTTCACTGCTCGGAGAGATAAATAAGCATTAACTGGGTTGGGGTTATATACAGGATCTTTCAATATGAAAAGGCAACCTAACAGACAGATATAAAACTGGTGGTAAGAAGAGGTTATAAATTGTAAGCTACCTTTTCTTCATTAATTTGCCTAACTTTCCTTTTTGTGCTGGTTTGAGCAACACAGGATCAATTTGTCTTCTAATGCTTGGAAAAACTGCACTTTTTGCAGACTCCAAGGTCTGAATTTGTGACAATATTGACTTTACAGCCAGCCGTGGGGTGCGGGTTTCAAGGTCTCAGTGTTTTCAAGCTGGCCAGATTCAGGGACAAGGAGGAGTGAGATCTGGACACTTGATCCCAGCTGCCAACAAGGTTATTCCATACCATGGACGGCACATTCCATAGAAATTAGAAAGTTTGCTGAGGAGTTCTCTCTCTCTCTCTGCCTTGGTGACAGTGATCCAGAGAACTTCTCGCCCTGCTGTTAGAGCACTGAGCCCATCCCTTCCTCCCAAAGCCGTAGCGCTCCCAGTGTCCCACATTGGCTGTCCCCTGCTGGGTGCCCACGGCTTCCTACGGATAGAACGGGCTGAGTATAATCCTTGTGAATTTTGTATCGGTATCGGGATCAATATTGGTTCTTTAGTGTTATTACCTATTAAATCTGTTTATATTTTCCTTGTTTTTCCCGTGATTCCCCTTCCTAGGTGGGGAGGGGTCTTCGAGTGCAAGAAAAATTGTCTGAATGACAATAAATTGTTGTGGGTTCCTCAAACTGTAACGTTCTCGCACATCAGATATAACTGCATGGCCAGTTTTAAGCATCAAACCACTGGAAGCTATTTGCTTCTTTTCGGAAAGAGGAAATAATTCCCAATTAGTACTTTATAGCCTCGCTCTTGGTAAATGACACGCCCATTCAGAGAGACTGGAGTAAAACCATGTTTGTAGCAGGAAGCTACATTAAAGTGAATTTCCTATCCATAAAGCATATTTCTGCTAATCCAACACACGTATGCTCTCTGCTTCTCCCTACTCATCGCAGGCAGGGTGAAAAAATACCTCTCGTTGTTAATATAAAATTTATCCCTTCATTAAGTTCCTTAGCGGGCAATAACAGGAAAGGCTGGAATTAGTAACTCAATGTCTTAACAAAAGGAAAGGGGAAAGCTTACAAATTAAATTTCTGGAATGACACATAAATTAACAGCAGGAACATGTTCTGTTAGTCATCCCCAAGCATCATTTCTTCCAGGTTGTAACATATGGGCTCTGACTAAAGAGGTTGAAAGTTACACAAGCAAGAGAGCGGCTTTCACCTGAGCCTTCAGATTTATAAGGAACATTAACAGCTGAGGTGGAGTTTCTTGCCTACTTACTTGCGAGGGGATAAGCAGGTTGAGGAATAAACTACATCCTCACTCCACAGGGAAGGAGGATCAAATTGAAGAAATAAAAATAAGACCAGACAAAACAATGTTTTTTTTACATAGTGATGCCTGTAACCATGTAAGAGCAGGGTTTGAAGTCTGTTGCCAGACTAGGAAGCTGTGCTGCTTTGTGGTTTCACCGTGGGTTTGGAAATTCTTCCTTTTAAAGTCTTGAATTTTCAGTTAAAAAAAAAATAAACAAACCAAAACCAAACTACTTTAAACCCTTTATAAGTGGCAATGACGTAAGAATAAACTCACCAGGGAGCAAGCCTGGGCCACAGCACTGCTAGTTTGAGGCAGCCGGTGGCAGCTCTCCTGGCTCGCTCGGACAAGACCCTGCACTGTTTTTCTGGAGCCCTGCCAGGTAGGAGCCGTCTCTTGCAAAGGACACCCAGAAGCCCCCTCCTCTCCTGCCCACCCGTTCGTAGGAGCACGTCTCCTTCCCTGGCACCCAACTGGGCTATCTTACTAAGATCTAAGGACTATCAAAGGACTTCTGCTTCTGTGTCCAGATAGCCTATAAATATTGTTGGTTGGATTCTTTTTTTTTTTTTTTTTTAAATGCTTAAACTCACGTAGTTGCATTTACTGGTGGTTATTTAATTTTGCCTAGCAGGACAAAGCCCTCATTCTGGAACAGATTAAGATCCGTGTGGCGAAGCAAGCAGGAGCAGTAGGTCAGCGAAGGAAGGAAGGGCTCACCTCTGTCACGCAGAAGTTCTAACGTCTCCTGCCCACATCAGTGATGAAGAAAAGGAAACTGATGAGGCGCTGCTGACACAGGAGCAGAAATCAAATAACTAAACCAGCAGAATGAGCATCTGTTCATGCATTTTCACACCTGCATACCAGATCTGCACATTTGCTTATGTACCACAACTACTCTCCTAATCAGAGATGGCCCTGAGATACGAAATCAGCCGTGGGATCCATTGACGGCTTTCTCCTGCATAGCTGTCTGTAGGTTTTTGTGGATTTATGAACAGAAGTGCAGTTCTGGCCTGCCCTACGGTCACCAGGTCAATAGCGAGATGCAAAACGTGGTGGGAACCCACGGCAGCCTTCCCAGACAGCCTGCAGCATGAGCCAACAACTTGCTTTGCTCCTCCAGTGAACTCAGGACACGTTAGCTGGTATCTGCATAAGACTAATTAACTCATTAAATTCTGTATTGTCAGTACTGCTTCTTCAAGGGAAATGCCACAATTTTGCCAAAGTTTTCAAATTTAAAAAATTCAAAGGCCTTTAGAAATAAAGGTGAAAAAGAACGCATTTTAGAAGAAGAAAGTAAAAACCATTTTTGTATTTAAAATTAAAATGTCACTCATCAGGTGCCATCACCCTTTCAACTTCACATTAAGATTGGGCTAATCCACTACCAGAGGCATCCAGGATTTCTCGCAAAGATGTAACTGGGAGCAAACACAGGCGCAGACACTGGGAAGAGCTTGAGATACTACTGGAGCAGCTGCTCTCATTTACCAGCTCTATGCCTTTATTCTTATGCCTACGCTTTAAATTCTGAATAGCATTCAGGACCTTTTATTCCCACACCCCGTACGCTCAATTACAAGCAGATATCCTTTAGCGATGCTAAAGAAGAAACCCCCCCTTTCTGCAAACAAACAGCAGATGCCATTAGACAACTTGCAAATCAGGAAAAAAAATTTTACAGCTTCATGACATCTCAGCATTCAGCCAACATTCTTCTTGGGTAAGTCACCCTTGGTGAAGTTACGGCCTGTTATTTGTTAGCCTTATTAGCAAAGCACAGTGAGGTCTCCCAGTGGCAACTCATTTTCCAAATGCAGAAAAGGCAGCCCTTGACCCCAAGGATCCTCACAATTCAATGAGCAGGAGCTACAGAACACGCTGAGAGGCAGATTTACTTATTTGCCTGAGTCATCACTAGAAATCTGCAGAAAATTAGGAGCTGAATTCAAATCTTGATGGCTAAAATCTAGCACTGTGGAAAACGCTGAGCTTGCTTTTTTCTCCTAGATGCAAGCACGGCTTGCTACTTCTAAATTATGGCAAAGGAAGGATGAGATTCCCATCTTTCACCAAACATCAGAACTCAAAAAACTCGTCCTGCAAGGTGCAGGAGGAAGAGGAATCAACATCTTAAATCACAGATCTCAATGCAAGAGCCAAGAAAACACCCAAGAAACCCAACACGATGGGCAGAGACCACGTTTTACGGATGAAAACCTCCCAACACAGCTGCACTACAATAACCGATGGTTAAACAAAAAAGTTCCTGTCACAAGCAATTGAATTAATTGCAGGTAGCGCTCCATTAACTCTCTTAATTACCAGTGCTTCACAGGTTCCACCTAAGCTTGTAATTTTAGATGAAATACCAGAAACCGTTCAGGCTTGCCTCACAAAACGATTTTTTCCAAAGGAAACTGTGAAATCAACATGTGAAACAAGCTGGACAAACCCAGTGACACCACATCACCTCGGCTCACACAGGGGAGAAAAAAACCCAAACAACAAACCACCAAAAAAACCATTTTAGACACATCATGAGAATTTGGTCCTTTGATATTTTCTGGAACTCCCTTATGAACCTAGTGTTCATTAAAGTTTATGCAACAGTTTGTTCCGTTTTTAAAAAGTGTTTTGCTTCACGTATTTCATGTCATCCATAAACGCAGTAACTGGGCACACAAGATGTCTAACGCTATGGGACATAACGCCTCAAACAGAGGAAGCCAAACGCCAATGTGTCCGTGATCCCAGTCCTGTCTCCCACCTGCACTGGGCTCCTACTTCTGTCCTCATCCCTAAGGGGTTGGAAGAGCACGAGTCACAGGCTGAGAGACTCAGAAAGAAGGTAGAAAATACCTCCAAGTACAATGGCTGATTGCAATTTTAATTGCCGTGGTTATGATTTAACCCTGTGCCAGTGCTGGACTTGGCTATGCCACGCAGCCAGCGGAGGAGGTGGCTCCAGCCATCCCTTGGAGGCTCAGTCCTTCTGGCCAAGAGACGTGTCAGTGCTGCCTAAAAATCATCTTCGGAGCGCTGAGAAGGCGTGAAGAGGAGACACCACTGCACTCAGAGGGCTGGCGTTGCCCAGTATCCCATGGGTGTAACATGACTGACAAAACCCGTCTCCATCCCAGGTGCCTGCATGCAGAGAGAAGACATCCCGTTTCTTGGTGGGGTTTTTTTGTTGGTTTTTTTTTTTTTCCCTCTTTCGGCTCCTCTCCTTGCTCTAAGGCAATTGTCAAATTAACTTATTTTATGGGCATGCAACCTCCTTCAGTTTCTCCCTGCTGTGTGCTTGCTAAGCAGAAGTGTTGTAGACCAGCAGAGGAGCACTACCTGCCACCTCCTCAGCCTGCAAAGATGAACTAAAAACATCGCTA
Source organism: Chionis minor (assembly GCA_013398295.1). Classification (NCBI taxonomy): domain Eukaryota; kingdom Metazoa; phylum Chordata; class Aves; order Charadriiformes; family Chionidae; genus Chionis; species Chionis minor. The sequence goes on from VZSF01007328.1 coordinate 163,576, forward strand.
GTTGCTGATGGAATCGAATGTCATTCCATCAACACCTGGAATACTGTGTCCAGCTCTGGAGCCTGCAACAGCAGAAGGACACAGAGCTGTTGGAGCGGGGCCAGAGGAGGCCTCAGAGATGCTGGGAGGGCTGGAGCCCCTCTGCTGGGAGGACAGGCTGGGAGAGCTGGGGGGGTTCAGCCTGGAGAAGAGAAGGCTCCGGGGAGACCTTCCAGCCCCTGCCAGTGTCTGAAAGGGGCTCCAGGAAAGCTGGGGAGGGACTCTGGATCAGGGAGTGGAGCCATAGGATGACGGGGAATGGATCTAAACTGGAAGAGGGGAGATTTAGATGAGCTATTGGGAAGAAATTCCTGCCTGTGAGGGTGCAGAGCCCCGGGCTGGGGTTGCCCAGAGAAGCTGTGGCTGCCCCGTCCCTGGTGGTTCAAGGCCAGGTTGGACGGGGCTTGGAGCAACCTGGTCTAGTGGGAGGTGTCCCTTCCCAGGGCAGGGGGTGGCACTGGATGGGCTTGAAGGTCCCTTCCCACCCAAACCTTTCTATGATTCTATCATTAATTAGCAGAACAAGGCAAGTATTGCTTTGCCCTGGCAAATTTACGGAGTGTCTCACATACTGCTCAATCCTGCCTAACTGGCAATTTCATTCTAATCCCATGACTGCTACCATTTCCCATCCTGCTATAACCTAGCAATTCTGTACTTCAGTTTTAAAACACACTTAAAGTGAAATATTCTTACCAGTGAACTAATTACAATCCACCAGTAACCCAAAGCAGAGAACAGGATGCTCAGTTATAGTCACCAACATCCAGAAAATACAAAAGTTTAACTGCACCCTGAGCAGAGCTGCGTAACGTGTACCTTCCAGCATCGTGTTTTTAATGTTAAAATCTGTCAAAATGGTATATCTGCTAAGACCCACCAGAAACGTTTGCACAGCTTTAGAGTTTCACTAAAATACTTTGTAAATGATTAGAATTTTCTTTGCAGCAGTAGCTAAACCAGAGTCGTTTCTGTCTGTTGACACCTTATAAATGAAAGAACACAAATGTGACTATTTAGATAATGACTTTTAAATGTTTCCCCATCATATTAGTTATTATCATATGTGAAATACACCAGGTTAGAAAAGTTGCTTAAAACAAGCCATTCCCTTTGGAACTTCTATTTAAGCAGAAACACAGCAACAAGAAATACATTGTCACGTTTGTAGAGATCAGCCTAGAGATCAGTGGAGATCAGCCAAGTCAGAACATTTTCTGCCTCCAAAAATTAAGCCCTTGGACTGTGTTGATTAACTAGTCAACCACAGGTTAGGCAGCTTTACCAATCCTAGAAGATACCCACTGAACAGGTCTTCAGACTTAAGTCTCTAATTGCAGACTAAGGACATTTATTTTAAGAAACTACCTCAAAAATGTTCAAGTTAGTAAAAAAACCCACCCCAAAACCACAAAACACCCCAAGACTCCCCACCAAACCAGACAGTTGGACTAACAACCATTTAAGAGCCCTGCCTGTAGCAGGCTGTAGAAAGAGGTGTTTGAATTCAGAGTTCTTCAACTCATGGTTCTCACATAATGACGAATACACCTTTCATTCAATCGCTCTTCTCACAAAAACTATCTCATATCACGTAAAAGCCAAGTTAAAAGCCACTTCTCACTTGTTGCCGTCCATCCAATGCAGCGGAATACTTGAAGACCTTAAAACACATCAGCAAAGCAGAGCTGAGCCCAGGAGAGCACCAAGAACACCAGGAGGTCGCCTTGGTCTTGCACCTTCTATCTCCTTTATCGCCCCAATAACTGCAGCCTTTATTTAGACCGATATATTTTATTTCCTTCCCGGAGAAGAGCTGTCTTAGAGCACAAGCCAGGCAAGCAAGGAACACTAGCCCATGCCACCTTCAATATAAGTTCAGCATCTCCTAACTTTTCACGTCTTTGTTTTCACAAAACAAGTACGACTGAACAAGTGCGCGAGTATCTAGGTACACTGAACTTAATTATTTTGAGGGAAAGGAATATAAAATGGCTAGACAACAGAAAAGTGGTGGGTCTTTGCACAGACCTTAACTGAAACTCTAATAGCGGCTTAAGGATGCTGGAGAGAAGCTTTTTCAGTTCTTCCCTTGCATTGTGGCCTTGTGAGCTACCTACACCCAGTCACTTGATTCTTCTGTGCCCACATTTCGCATCTCTAGGACAAAAAACCCCAGTAATGAGTTCCTCGGTACACCCTGGAAATCTTTGCATAAACAGCACCATAACCAGCAGTATCATGAAGTCTTCCTCCTCCCCACTCGCTTCTGGTTTTTGCTACGGACCTTTTGGGGGAGTTCATTGGAAAAGAATACAGGAAAATAGTCATTTAATATGACTTGCTCTTTCTGTTTTGAAAAAAAACCACAACAAAATCCTGGCTGAGGACCACAGTATTGCAAATACCCAACTTAAACACCTCCACCTGGAAAGTCAAGAGTCTGAGGAACACTCTGCTCAGCCCTGCTCCACGGCACACAGCACCCCAGCAAGGACCAACAGCTTGCTGCTGCTGGGAATCAGATTCAAAAGAAAAGATACATGGGAAGGATATAGCACAAAGACAAAGGAAAAAGCCAATAAGGCCACCTTTGCTGCTGTAACAACTCAGAGACTGGAAACAAGCACTCCCCACAGCGTGCTTGCAAAACTCTTGGAACATAGGGATGAGGACCTTTCACTGCCGCAAAGACACTTTGCAGACTGGGGCATCCCAGCTCCTGAACACTTCTGCAGTCATTTATCTGGAGTTTGAAAATGTCTTATTGGGGAACCTTTTTAAATGCTGAAAAGAGCCGTCACTTTTCGCACATTCCTAACACCCCTTGACAACCTGTTAGAAAGCACCAAAAGGCAAACACCACACTCCTGGCCAGGACACATTAATCAAAGTCTCCCATAACAGTTAAGAATTAAGCTGAAAGCATCACATTTGTAACAAAATATTTCCTTTTTCTTTCTTTTCCCTCCTGCAAAGCTTGACATTAGCCCTATAGCCCAAAAGACTAACACTAGCTCGTCAGCTCAAACATACTACCAGCTAAAAATTTCACTTCCCATCCCTTGAGCAGCAAAGCATGAAAGGGTAACATCAACATGGAATTATGAGAAACAGATCTTGACCATTTTCCAATGAGGATGGGTTGATAAAGACAATAGCATTGACATCGTAAACTCAGATTCTGCAACGCATTTGCTTCACATTAAGAAAGAATACGAGTGAAACAGAATATAGCCATTTACAAAATCGATCAAAAATTGGGCAAGCGATCAGTCACAAAATACAAGTTACACATAAAAATACACGTCTGATGATTTTTCAAGAGGTTCTGCAGGACTTGGTCTTTGTCCTAATGAACTGGCTTTGTACTTTATTAAAGAACCATGAAAAAGCCCATCGCTACCAACAAATTTTACACTTTGCGAAGAACAAGGAGAGTGTCGACACGTAACGATGGCAGGTCCCAAACGGAGACAGAGATGCTCGTATAAACTGGGTGCCGGGTGCCCAACGAGGCACAGCTGGCAGGGGGCTGTGTCACCCAGAGCAGCCAGATCAGCTGGCACACGGCTGGAGAGCCTGAATCCTGAACCAGACCTTGGGAACAGCCACGGCTAAGGGGCCACAGTTTATCTGACGGGGGGCAAGGAATTACCAGAGATTCCCAAAAATCACAGAATAGCAAGGGTTGGAAGGGACCTCTGGAGATCAACTAGTTCAACCACCCAGAGCAGGTGACTACAGCATCCAGGAGGGTTTGGAATGTCTCCAGAGAAGGAGACTCCACCACCTCTCTGGGCAGCCTGTGCCAGTGCTCTGCCACCCTCAAAGAGGTTTTTTTCTCACACTGAGACAGAATTTCCCATGTTCCAGTTTGTGCCCGTTGCCCCTTGTCCTGTCGCTGGGCAGCACTGAAAAGACTCTGGCCCCATCCTCTTGCCACCTACCCTGCAGGTACTGGTAAGCGTTGATGAGATCCCTCTCAGCCTGTTTTTCTCCAGGCTGAATAGCCCCAGGTCACTCGGCCTTTCCTCATCGGAGATGCTCCAGTCCCCTGAGCACCTTCGTAGCCTCCACTGGACTCTCTCCAGTAGTTCCTTGTCTTTCTTGAGCTGGGGAGCCCAGAACTGGACACAGGACTCCAGAATGTGGCCTCACCAGGGCAGAGAGGCAGGATTGACCTCCCTCCACCTGCTGGCCTCGCTCTTTTTAATGCATCTCAGGATACCACTGGCCCCCTTGGCCACAAGGGCACAATGCTGCCTCATGGGCAACTTCCTGTCCACCAGGACTCCCAGGTCCGTCTCAGCAGAGCTGCTTTCCAGCAGGTCAGCCCTAACCTGTACTGGTGCATGGGGTTATTCCTCCCCAGGTGCAGGACCCTACACTTGCCTTGTTGAACTTCATTAGGTTCCTCTCCATCCAACCCTGTAGCCTGTCCAGGTATAACTGAACGGTGGCACGGCATTCTGCTGTGTCAGCCACCCATCCCAGTCTTGTGCCATCAACCAACTTGCTGATGGTGCACTCTGTGCCTTCATCCAGGTCACCGATGAATCTGTCAGACAGGACTGGACTCAGCACTGACCCCTGGGGAACACCACTAGTTACAGGCCTCCAACTGGACTCTACCCCACTCATCACAACCCTCACCCAAGAAACTCTTAGGAACCAAGATCCGATTAGATGATCACAATGGTACTTTCTGACTTGAAGCCTGCACCATAGTTACATTACAGTCATAGTTATGTTATAGACACATGCCCTTGGCTAATGTCCCAGAATACTAATTCAAAGGCTACTTATCAAATACAAACAAGATAGTTCAAATCTTGGCTAGACAGGACCTATGAAAACATGAAGTCAGCTGTATTGAACAAATAGCTTCAGACATTCAGAGGCTCTACAGAAAGTCATGTAGATGTGGTGCTTAGAGACATGGTTTAGTGGCCGACTGGGTAGACTAGAGTCAATGGTTAGACTAGATGATTTTAAAGGTCTTTTCCAACCTAAATGATTCTATGATTAATCAGGAGACTATGAGGACAAAACACTACATATAATTTTATGAAAGATTTCAAGAACGGAATGATAGAATAGTTTGGGTGGGACGGGACCTTTAAAGGCCATCTAGTTCAAACCCCTGCCATGGGCAGGGATGTCTTCAACTAGATCAGGTTGCTCAGAGCACTGTCCAACTTGACCTGGAATGTTTCCAGGGATGGGACATCTACCACCTCTCTGGGTGACCTGGGCCAGTGTCTCACCACCCTCAAAGGGAAAAATGTCTTCCTTATATCTACTCTGAATCTACTCTCTTTTAGTTGAAGACCATTACTCCTTGTCCTGTTGCAACAGGCCCTGCTAAAAAGTGTGCCCCCATCTTCCCTGTAGGCCCCCTTTAGGTACTAGAAGGATGCAACAAGGTCTCCCCAGAGCCTTCTCTTCTCCAGGCTGAACTCCCCCAGCTCTCCCAGCCTGTCCTCCCAGCAGAGGGGCTCCAGCCCTCCCAGCATCTCCGGGGCCTCCTCTGGCCCCACTCCAACAGCTCCATGTCTTCTGCTGTTGGGACCCCCAGAGCTGGACCCAGTATTCCAGGTGGGGTCTCCCCCGAGTGGAGCAGAGGGGCAGAATCCCCCCCCCGGCCCTGCTGCCCACGCTGTGGGGATGCAGCCCAGGGGGCTGTTGGCTTAAGAATACTTAAGAGTTTCAAATGGGAAAATTAGGTTATCGAAAGGAATGGCCTGGTAATTTGGGCTTCACAATCAGATTTCATTGAGTAGTGCAAGGAGAAGACACTGTCGACAGATACATTTGCCAAAAAAGGCTTGTTGTTGATTTAATCATGTATTATTTCCTACATTCATAAAACGCAACACTAGTTATAAACACATAGAGAAACCTTCCTCTCTCTGTTCTCTCTCCCTCCAAAACGCTCTGCAAACAGGAAAATTGCAAAAGCTGATTCTACTCTAAAAACTCCCTTAAGAAGGGGTTATGTAAAGATAACGCTATTCTTGGCTATCTTGCACACTCTGTGACGATGTGTACCTATGCAAAGCAAATAAAAACCCTTCAATTTGGCTAGTGTTTAACTTCGAGGTACTCAGAACTGAAGAACCCACCCACAGAAGAGTAACCCAAAAGAAGTGTTTGCCCTCCTCTATTCATTTCAGTAAATAAGACAATTAAAATCTCTTCCAATGAAACTAAAGAAAAAAAACAATAGTCCATACAACCATCATACTAACTGGAGTGACACCATTTGGTTTGAGTGTTTGGGGTTGATTTTTATTTTAATACAAATCGCATTGCCTGCAAAACGTAGGATTGAAGATCCATTTGGTTCAACACATATTAAACAAAATGGTTCTGCATTCAATACGTTAATAATAATACTACTGCTAAACACTTTCATTAAGGGGTTATGAAGAACTATATTCTTTTCCCAAAGACGGATCTCTTTGCTCAGTAGAAGTTAACTGCCTATAAAACACAAAATATAGCACAGTGAAAAACTTGACTGGAAGTTAGGAAAAATAACCTGAGTATTCTGCTTAGCTTTTGCATGATTTTGAAAAACTTTATAGTTATTCTTTAAACTTTCCAAAATTCAGGTATTTCATCTCTCCTTAGAGATTTTCCTATTAAAAATGACCAATCAATATGCCCTTTTAAGATTGCAAATGCTGGTCTCTCTGAAGCCCCTGTGGCTTGCATAGCATGAAAGCTTTTTCCTAATGTGAAACAACAGCTTAATTACTAGTGAAGGAGAACCAGCAATTCAAGTAGGGCATTTTTTTTTTTTAATCGCCAGCAGTAATGGATGCTCACTGGAAAGAATGTAAATCCTGGAACTGTATTTCCCACAGTCCCCAGGATAAGTGACAGGTGAGTACACAGAAGGGCTCTGTAAGTCAACAAGTTATTGTGCAGTCATGGGGAAAATGGTATTTATACAGAAAAATGAAGGCACAGATGTCTGCAGAGTAGACTGGGGAAAAAAAAAGAATGCAGTATTTAACCACGTATTACCGGACATTACTAGTCACTGCCCTACCCTGGGGCAGAGAAATGTAGTATATAGAATCATAGAATCACTTGGATTGGAAGAGACCTTCAAGATCATCCAGTCCAACCATAAACCTATGCCAAAATCACCCCTAACCCATGTCCCTCACCACCATGTCTACCCGTCTTTTAAACACCTCCAGGGACGGCGATTCCACCACCTCCCTGGGCGGCCTGTTCCAATGCTTGATAACCCTTTCGGTAAAGAAGTTTCTCCTAATATATCCAACCTAAACCTCCGCTGGCACAACTTGAGGCCATTTCCTCTTGTCCTATCGCTTGTTACTTGGGAGAAGAGACCCTCACAGGAAGATGTTCAATACCGTTACCGAAACTAAAAGCAAAACAGATTCTCAAATGACTCTATTTACCTCTCTCGACAAAATCCTTGTTTCTGCATAGCAGCACTCCCACAACACTTGCTCAGCTGTGCTTCACTTCCCACCAAGGCAGCGCCACACCTCGTCCCCTCCGTCCTTCAAGCCACCGCATCTGCCTGGAAGAGTGGCTCACGGACAGCTACGGATGCAACCAAACAAGGCTTTGCCCGAGGACAGCAAATCGGCACTGAGAAAAATTTTAAAAGTTTCCCGGGGAAATCAAAGAAAGCAGTGAGGTACGTGTTTATGCTTTTGCTCAGGATTTCTCAAGGGATATGGTCTCTCCTCTGCGGAGGAGCACTAAGAAGAGATTTCAGAGTCTCTGCATGGGCATTCGTGGGTCTCAACTTTAATATTTTCATCGCTTTACATGAAGTATCAAAAATCCCGCTTTATGTCTGAATTAATTCTTTTATAGTTTATTTCTTTACACATTTTCTATAGAGAATTCAGCAAAACCTGGATTAATGCAAGGTACAGCAGATTGAGAGAGGATGAATGAATTTAAGTCTATGACTCTAATTCAACTTATGAGTGAGGAGAAATGTCTTGTCATCCACTCTTGCCCATACCTTGCCCAGTTCCTCCCAAACCCTCCCAACTTATCCTTTATCTGTAACTGCATAGTAAATTCAGCTAAGATACCATGATAAATAGCACAAATAAGGCATGAAAATACCTTAAAAGCTTACATAAGAGGGCAGGGCTGTCTTTAAAACTCATGGGCACATTAAAATCCAAGGCCCAGGGATGTGAGCCAAATGGCCAACCTGTGTTCAGCCTAACTCTCAAGTGGGTGGGTGTCAGTGAGGCTGTACGTACGCGGTAAATCCAATATATTTGAAGTCATTAACAATTGACTCTACGCAAGTTCAAAGCATACGCTGCAGTTTCAGTCCACACCACTGAAGCCAAAACCAGCAGTTTGCACTTTTATTTTCAGCTCAGGCTGATGTGAATGCCAGGGTGAGAGGAACAAAAAAAAAATTCAGAAAACACATTAAAAAATAAAACTCACTGCAATTCAGCAGCTGTTTATCCTATTGAACGCACACAGTGCTCTATCAATGGGCTTCACTCTCATGAAAGCTGCGAGGGATTTCCGAGTCTTCACGCGGATTTCCAAATGAAAGCTTTATTATAAATACGGTGCACTGCAGTAGTGTTCATTTCTCAGCTGTGAAAGGACCAGAGAGCGTTTTACAGATGCTAATTTTGCCAGGTCACAATTTTGCACGCTAAGATGGATCCAGCAAGAAATCACAGCTGGTCTGAATTCATTTGGGCTGAGCTTTTCTGCAAGGTTTCCATAGGGAACTACCTCAATCCCTGCGGCACAGCTGGCCAGAGCCCACCCCGCAAGCCTGGTCACCCAGAATATGTTGGATTTACCAGGAACGTACAGCCTCACTGACACCCACCCACTGGAGAGTTAGGCTGAATGTGGGCTGACGACTTGGCTCACATCCCTGGGCATCCTCCTCCTGGACAAAACTGTAGAGACTCACTCCAAAAGGGGAGACACCCAAGGAAAACCGGGCACTTGGCAGCTCTGCTCATCTTGGGGAAAGCGTACAGGAGCTCCATTTTCTTCCTCCATACCTCCGAGCTCGCAGCCCTATAAATCATTACCCCATTAGCACACCAGGCAGCACCAGATTGGACACACGAGGCTTATCTGACTTGTTTAACACCATCTGCCTTCGCATGCAAAAGAATGGTTCGAGTCACATCGACCTATGTTGCTCTCCAGAAGAACACGAGTGGAAGTGATTCATGCCGTTATTAACTAACACTGTTCGTGCTCTGTTAACAGAAGCACAAGGCCCCATTTTCGGTTACGAAAACACTGTCAAGGTCCGTTGGTTTCATTTTATCCTGAAATGGGAGCATATGGAAAAGCATCCCATAGGGATCAGTGGTATTGTCCTAAACAGATGTTCTTGCCATAGGAAGTGTTAGAAGGAAAGCAGGTGTGATTGATGAGATGGCTCACAAACACAAACCTCTGCCACAACAGGAACACCATTTCTATTTGATTCTTGCACTGTATCAAGGCTTTAGAAGGGAAAAAGCACAATCATATACCTTTGTCAGAAAGGCAGGAAGGGAGAAGGGCAAACACACACTCATTTTGTGTCCCTACAGAAACAGGAACTGTGGGTTAAAGTGATGCCTAGTTAAAAACAGCAATATCTTTCCAATAAAGTGTTATTATTTCCACAAAAAACCCCTTCAACATAAAGATACTACAGTAACCAATTCAGAGCTGATTTAACCACTATAACCAATGAAATCAGTTTCTCTCTTGTTATTACTACTGTCCCTCTTAACCAACCTTAAGTTAATAACCAATTATATCTTCTAGTCTATTTACTTGGCTGCCTCACTAAGTATGCACCCAGCCAGCAACAGCAGACCTGGTCTCAAGAGATGAGGCTTTGTGGAAAACCAAGCTTTAACCTCAGTGTTTTAGCCTCAGCCAAATATTACACGTTAATGCCTCACTGCTTTTGAGATTTAAGCATTGCGGTTTTCCTCTACTACGACAAAAACCTACCACATATGTTCTGATGGTAGCGACACCAGCTCTAAATTTTTGGATTACACTGAGCAGAACCTAGCAAGACCCTTGATACACCACCCTCTGGAAGATCGCATCCTTACAAACAGCCACCTTAAATGCTCACAAACGCAGCATTTCTAGAAAGTATCAAGAAAAGGCTCCTTCACACCATATGACATGCAGTTACCCTCTCAAATTAAGTCGTAGAAACACTGGCTGAAAACTGTTTTCCAATCTTGTTTAAAAAAAATAAAACAAATCAACACAAATAGGCTATTTAAAACAGAATCAGCAGGAAATGTCAACATCTACAGGGAATGTTCTACCACCACTCCCACAGTCATAAAAAAGAAGCTTAGTGAAGTAAAGATTGACAAAATTGGTTTGTGTATGACCTCATCACTTGCACAGAACAACGTTTGGCTTATAAACAGTTTCTATGTTCCGTGACAGATAAGCAACCATCAGGTTACATCAATTTATCCCAGCTCTCAAGTTCAAAGCTCCACTGGCCTCAGACACTTGGGTTAGTTTTCTGACTCCAAACCTCCAGCCATTGCCAATAACTCCAACAAAAAAGTCAAACTTACAAACAACAGTGTAAATGCACAGCCTGAGAGGCATCATGGCTCACAAACAGAATGAGAGCCTTTCTTCCTGGTTTTTGAAATAGGAAGCACTATCTCAAAAACTTTATTTTTACAGGTATGTTCAAAACCCATTGATTCATGCAGTTACAAACCTGACCTAACTTCAGGATACAAGAGACCTTTAAAAAAAAAAAAAACCAACAAAAACCCAACCACCACAGCAATTCAGAAGCAATATGAGCACTTAAAAAAAGTTTCCAAGCTAAAGGTTTTCTTTTTTTAATGTTCCTCTCGCTGAAGTTTCCACTTTGAGCTAGTACGTTGCAGGTGTTGGATGAAACCTGAAAGATTTGACAATAAGGCTCCTGACTTTCGGGCAAAAAAAGACAAGCAATAGCTCAAGCCCTTCGCAGGAAGAGTTTTTTCTTCTGGAAGCCTCCTATATAAGAACTTCTGAGGTCAACTGCAGGACATGCCCGATCATCTCGTTCATAAATTCAGCAACCTTCATCTTAAAACAATTAGGATTCTTGTCATGCCATTCCTAAAGCAAAGCTGTGCTAAAACCTTACTACTCCTCTTTGTTTTAGTTTACTCAAGGCCAGTTGAGATACACTACTTCCCAAGCCAACTTCATCCTTTGGCCTTCATGGCTCCCTTCCTTCTCATGAGCTTTCTGTCCCGGCACCTTCCTACAGAGCTATTCCACCCGCTTCAGGTTTGCCAGGCTAACTGAGCTCAAGTCCAGCCTTACTTTATAAACAAGGTTCTCCCCTCACTTCTCACTCTGGTGGCCCTACATGACACGTTCTTCCATCTCATGGACAGTGACCACAACTGTAAGGGTAGTCTCTGCACCCAGACAAGTCATGGCTTCTCTTGGGTGCTTGAATCCTCTGTACGTGAAGTAGGGACAATTTTTGTTGGCTGGGCTATTACATGAAGTTGCACCATAGCCCTTGCACTACGTGAACTAGTTCAATGCACTCGTAATGAAATAAATGCAAATATAATTTGCCAACGGCTCAATTTAAAGATGACTTATGACCGTTCAGTTTAGTTTGGCTCCTTACCAAACTAAACAAAGCTTACATAAACCATGTGCTGATTGAAATAACAGTGCTCACAGGATTCAGCAAGTCAATACAAATGCAAATCTTGGAACCCTGAATATGTGACCAATGCCATAGCATAGAATAAAAGAATCACAACAAGTGGCTCTGGAAGTCACCAGGGAATATCACTAGTCTACTCCTTGCTCCAAGACAGGAGCGATGACTTCTAAATTCTGCCTGACAGACCTGTACACCAGCTCCACTGAGACTCCCTGGGGAACATCTGTCAATGCTTAACTGCTCTTCATTGGAAAGTTCTCCCTTTTGTCCAACCTACACCTCCCCAATTTCAACATAAGCCCATTAGTTATTTACCTCTACATAGTGGGTGTGAAGAATCATTTGTCAACTCCTCCTTTAGATAGGCTTTGAGGGTGTTTTTTCAGGTACTAATTTCCAAATATCTTTATCTTCAATATCTTTATCTCGATCACCTCCTCTCCAGGCTGGACAAACCAACCCTTGCTACCAGCCATGTACCGGAGATCTCCGTGTGCTGTTGTGTCCAGGCACTGGATTCGGACTGACTAGTCCGCGTCTTTCTGGAAGCATGACGTGGCTCCCACCGGACAGCACACTGTTAGCTATGCAAGGGAATCGTCCAACGTTTTGAATATTAAGATTGGGAGATCAGGGAACATATTCCTGCTTTGGGAAGAGTGGAGACTCAGTAAGTGTTTCACAGATTCCTTATTAGTGTTAAATCCGAAAAACAGACAGCATTTCAATGGTCAGCAGACAGTTAAGGTTAATATGACTGTTCAAACTTGGAGCTCTTGATTTAGTTTACCCGAGGGATCTGGAACACAATACTGCTCTAATCCGTTTTCTGGATTTTTCCAGATTCTGGAAAACCTTTCAGTTATGTTGGTGCGCTCACTCTGCCTTAGAAAGATCGGACAAGGCACCCTAATTAGAGGAAAAATCCAGAAAAGCCTGTAGGCACTGCAGTACTTGGGATAGTAATCTTTAAACAGGATCAGTTTTTCAGGAAGGTTAGAAGAGGCTCCTACATCCCAATTAGACGTCCTCCTAAACCAACACCTCAGAGGGGACTGCGCTGCTGGTCCTCGTCAGGGCATCCCCCTTTCCCAGTGCCTATGCTCACAGCCATTCCCTCTGGGAAAGCCTAAGCTCCCATATTTGCATTTGCAATCCTAACGCAGAGGCAACAAGAAAGAGTTCTTCACTCAAAACAGTACCCAGAGGGAAGAAACCCTCCAAGCTCCAGCTGGCACTAAAGAACCAAGCCAGCTTCAGGTCAGGCGAAGGAGCAAGGATAGGATTCAGACAATCCCAGGAGAGGGGACAGAGAGGCATCCCCCGCTCTGAGGGCACCTTGCCCACAATTCCCAGCCCCTGGGCTTCTCCCTCTCCACAACTGCCCATTTACCCCCCAACCCCTCATTCCTCTCCTCCTCTCGTGCCCCGCTGAGTCCCTGAGCCGCCCCTCTCGCCAGCTTCCATTCACAGTTTCTCTTCCCATGGAAAACCCCTGGAGCTGTGCCGACATTATGTTATTCCCTCCTTAACTCCCAGGAAAAACCCAACCCAAAAAACCAGATCGGTGCAAGGTGATTGCCAAATTCACCTGGGTTGGGGTCCAGCCCCGAGGATGACCCACCCGCAGGGGACCAGCAGGACAGAACACCCTCGCTGCGTCTGCAGCAGAGGCAGCAGTGCCACGTTTGGGGATCAAACCAAGTCGGGAATAACCGCATTCCCCTTGCTTTGTGTGCTAGTGCTAGATGTCGAGCCTGCCTTTCCGAACCCAGCAGGTTTTAGTTGCCCTACAATTGGCTCGCAGACAACAGCACGACCTGTCCTTTATGTCCACGGCATCTCCTCCGTGTGTGCGCCAGCCTCTCCAATGTCAGCTCTAACCACATCTTCCCATGTAGCGTCACAGCATTTTTGGGAGGAACATTAGGAAGTCGCTCCTGTGGCTCGCCACCCTGCCTTAATCCCACAGGAAGCCATGCTTTCAAAGCCTGCCCATCAGGAGGCACAACCTCTGCAGGACCAAGCTCTGGAGCGGGAAGAAAAAGTTCTACCGGCAGCCTGAGCCGAAGCCGTGTTTTCACGGAAGCTCTGGTAGGCTGCTGGTTTCCAAACAGCTCAAACTATGAGCCCATTTACCTGTGCTAGCGGAAGAGCAAAGGAGATAAAAGATACCTAAAAAAAAAAAAAAGACATCTGAATAAACTCCTCCAAAGCCCATCTCTCTTCATCTGCAACAGCTGAGAATTACTGTTGTTCTTTTATCATAGAAGAATCTACTCGGGTGTTGGGTTGCTTCCCCCCCCCCATTTTTAAATTCATACGGAAGATTTTTCGTTCACCATAGAGCACACAGACAAGCATTATTATGTGCTTTGCTTTCTTTACAGTAAAAATTTCATTTGAGACATAAATTATTCTGTCTCAAATAATAGTGTATTTGAATCATTATGTAAAGCGAGGAAAGGATTTCCTCACCCATTTAAATTTGTGGGCTCTAGATTGAAACATTCCTGAATTTCTTTCTCAAAAAAAACCCGTGAAAAACAGATCCAGAGAATACAGATGATCTCTAAAAAAAAAAAAATAAAAGACGCACTTAAATCCAGAAGGAAAAGCATCTCTTAATTCGAGTAACTCAACCGATTTTAACTAGCTTGAAATAAGACTTGGAAGAAATTACAGGAACAGGTCTTTTCAGAAGTCAGGCAACACAATATAAATATTTTCTGTGGCACTACCAAACTGGGATATGCCTTTACAAGAGGGATACTCATCTGGAAGAACAAGTAGCTGGAAATAAACTGATGAAGCACAGCTAGTTTTCCTGGGAAAGCCAGGACAGGCTCTCATCATCTACTAGAAACCTAAGAGGGAAAAAAAAAAAAAAGCACCACATTTGCAGGAAGCCACCACAGGCCCACACGTATCAGTTTAGAGGCCGTTCAGCTCAGCTGAGAAGAGGATGTAACTAATAATTTTCTTATTATGGCTTTTATATGTTGGCTGCTGTTCCAAGGAAAGATGGATTAAATACCACGTCTGTTTGGTTGGACTTCAAATTAAAAGCTTGGTGATGACCTTTCATTCCCAGTGGGGTGTTTTGGTTGCTGTTTTTTATTTTGGGTTTGTTTTGTTTTTGTTTTTTTTTTAAAAAGTCTATTAACTACATTAGGTCTCCAGAACATTACCCTGAACAAAAATGGTTTCAAATGCAAGAGATAAAAATAGCATAGGAAATAGATACGTCACCAGAGGTTTGGCCTACAGATTTGATTCACAAATCCACCCTTTCCACCCTACAGATGACCAGGAGCAGCCCCTTTTCCTGCTGCGACAGACATGGATCCCCGCTGGCACACTCCGGCGCGGCACCAGCAGGTAAGACAGCAAGAAGGCAAAAAGAAACGAGTACCGAAGTCCACGCAGCATAATATTAAGACATTTAAGATCTAGCAACTTGAACACCCACAACCAAACTTTTCAAAAAGCCTGGCAGGCTCAGCCCAGAATAGGCTTTAGTATTTCCGACTTTCACCTACGGAGGCCGCCGCGGGAAGAGACCAGTCCTCATCTCCAGCTTCTGAAAGGAACCAGGAAATATAGGCGTAGGAAATAAAGCACTTTTACCTATTGAACTTCAAATCAGAAAAAAAAAA
>VZSF01007329.1:0-65432 GCA_013398295.1 Chionis minor
TGGGGGGGGTGGGTTGTGAGATGTGCCTTGCAGACGGGGCTGCGGCTGGGGCGCTCGCCACGCTATCACGTCACTCACGCAATTAAACCATTAACGCTGTCGCTGCAGCCCCCGGGGCGTCCAGATTTGGCGGAGTCCCACGCTCGGAGGTGACGGTCACCCCCCCCTTCCCCAATTATTTCCCCATCTGCGCACGCCACAGTGGCCACGGCACTTTTTGGGTTCAGGGCTCGTGCACCCTGTTGTGTCTCAGCGGGAGCTTGGCTTGAAAAGCAGCCGAAAGCTTCGGGAAGAGCCGTGGGTCCGTGCGCTTTATGTGGCTGGATGGTCCTGACCTGGTTGCTCACACTGGAATTTCGGGACCAGTTGCCTAATCCTCTCCTAAGGCAGAGGGAAAGGCTGCCTGGCATGCAAAAAATGGAAAGAAAAGATGAAAAAAAAAAAAAATCACGTTGGAAATGGCAGGGGGGGGATCACATCCCGCAGGGACCAGCCTGCCGAGGCGTGTGACAGCCGTCGGAAGGGGATCCAGGGCAATCCATGGCAGCACAGGGGACAACCTGAAGGTGGGATGCTCCCAGTGGCTCTCGCTCCAAGGATCTGCTCCTGCCGCCCGCCAGCTCGGCTGCTGACCACTAATTGCTGGCTGCTTGGTTTTTTGGGACGTTTATGGCTCCTCATCAGGAAACGCAGGGCTGGGAGACAACATCCCAGCATCCATCCCGCTGGGATCCGCTTTTCGCAGGGTAATGCTGCGGCGGAGTCGCTCTCATGCGAGATGTTCCCAGTAAGGGACAGCAATCCCGGCAAGTGGGGTCGGGGAGATGGTTTTGGCTGCAATTTAATGCAAAAAAATCAAAAAAAAAGAGGAATGGTTGTGAGCCAGGGAGAGGTTCGGTGCCTTCAAGGAGAGGAGCCCCCTGAGACCCGCATCCCGTTGCCGTGGTGCATCCTGCCGGGATGGGTACCTCGCCCAGAGACGCCGTGGGACACGGCTCTGCTCGGGGTCCGCTCTCCACACCGCTCCTCGGGCAGGGACGTGGTCTCAGCCCCCCGAGCAGGGGGTGCTGGTGGGGCCAAACCTCATGGGTCACCGCCGGGCACTGCTGCTGTCCCCTGAGCCCAGAAAACCACACCCTCCCCCCCCAAAAAAAAGCCATCAGCCCTCCCGCGTCTTCTTTCAGATGAGAAAAACAACTTAATTAAGGGTCTGCAAAGATGAGGAGGGCCACGAATCTCTCTGTATCCTGAGCCATGCATGAGCCCGCAGAAAACACGGCTTTTATTAGCGTCACGCAGGAGCCATTACGAAAGCCAAATTAATTTGACTCTCTTCAGCTCAATCGACGTCTGCTTGGCTTAAACACAAGATGCCAAAGTGTCATTTTGTTGTCTGCGTCGACCCTTAATGATTTTTTATTTCCCTGCTGTGGAGCAGAGCCGGAAACCCGCTGGTGCAAGTAAGCGTCAGACAGGTCTTTCCGTCTGCATTTCCATCTGGGAATCAAGCTGCCCAAGAGGAGCGAGGGAGAAGCCACCCCTCGGGGACAAGGGATGGCATCGGCTGCCTGCCAGTTCGCTTAAAAATGGTGAGGGACTTTGGGCAGCTGCTGAAGGGAACAGGGAGCTGTGGGACCCGGGGGATCGGGACACCCCCCCAGCCAGCCGGAGCAGCTCCGGGGTGGCTCCGAGTTGCTCCCCACGGCAGCTGGAACGCCAGCATCCCCCTCTCCTCCTGGGCTGTATCCCTTAAAAAGAAAGAACTGAAGGTCCAGGGAGTGGAACGTGGTTTGGATGGGAAATGATGGCAACGCAACACGGCGGTTTTTTGGGGAAAAAAAGGCATTTTTGGTGAGTCGAGAAGAAAGGAGAGGAGCATCCCTCTTGCTCACTCCTTTTCTGGCCTTGTTTGGAAGGATGGGGACAAACTTTTTAGCAGGGCTTGTTGCGATAGGACACGGGGTGATGACTTTAAACTGAAAAGAGGGGAGATTTAGACTAGATCTAAGGAAGAAGTGTTTTATGCTGAGGCTGGTGAGACCCTGGCCCAGGTTGCCCAGAGAGGTGGGAGATGCCCCATCCCTGGAAACATTCCAGGCCAGGCTGGACGGGGCTTTAAGCAACCTGGTCTGGTTGAAGATGTCCCTGCTCATGGCAGGGAAGTTGGATTAGGTGGCCTTTACAGGTTCCTTCCCACCCAAACCACTCGGTGATTCCATGACCTCTGTGCTGTCAGCATGGAGCAAACCCTCATTTTTTGGCTGTTTTGGCCTCCACTGGGAGCCCCGAAAACCCCGCGACCCCATTCATGGGGGTCAGCAAACATGGGCAGTGTTTGGGGGCAGCCTGTGAAAGTGGGGCCGTGATGTGCTGCGTGCGGTGCTGTGTCCCACCCCGGCATCCCTGCGGAGCTGATCCGCTCCTTCGTGAGGCTGGAAGGAAAGCAGAGCCCCGAGAAGACGGGGAGAGGCAGGAGGGAGGCAGCTGCCCTGCCGAGGCGGCCGCGTTTCCGGGCAGAGGACGGGCAGCCAGCCCATCTCCCCTGGCTCCGGGAGGGCGTGCGGCGCGATAGCTATTAAATGGGATTAAATGAATTAAGGGAGGAAGTGACTTCAAGGAAGATGGCACGGCTGGGCTCCCAAACCAGCTTTGCAGCGGTGCCAGGGCTTACCTTGGCATCGGATGTTGGAGCTGATAGCAATTCCCCATGGCTCGATCACAGGGAAAAGAGGAGAAGCATTCGGCTTTACCGTAGCTGCCTTCCGCTTTTTCAGCTGGTTTTAGATCTCTGCGTCCCCACGTATTAATGCAAAACCTTTCCAACTCCTCTGGGTCCACCAGGTCACCCCACATCTCCCAGTTCCCTGGATTTGCCGGGTCTCTTTTTGGTCACTGGGAACTAACATTGTCCTACAGCATCTTGCAGTGTAAATCGGGCTGTATTTTACTTTACAGCCTGGCAATCAAGGGTGCCAGCCCTTTCCAGGAAGGCTGCCGGGGTACCCCAAACATCACAGGCATAAAATCGAAGCCTGCTGCCCAACACCGAGACCCAGAATGAATAATTCCTGTCCTCTGTCATTATGAGGGATTAAGAGACCTAGGAAGCAGCAGGGCTGTGGCCGAATTACCCCCCTGCAGCCACATTTTCAAGCTTTTTTTTTTTTTTCAGTGCGTAAAAAATAGCAATTTTTTTTTCCTTCTGGCTTTTTGGTTCAGCGTTGCAGGGAGGTGAAGGTCTCATCCGAGTTTCCCCCAAAACTGGTGGAATTGCTGCCATTTTGGCTGCTTGGAGGATTTTCAGGTTCCCATCATGCTCCCAGGTGTTTGTTCCTGCCCAGTACCTGGCCACAGCTTTCCAGGGGCTGATGCATAAAGGAGGAATGTGGGATGGAGGTGCAGCCCTCCCGCTGCTGACATCTCCTGCAAGCCCATTTATCCCCACAGCTGGATCCAGGCACGTCCCGGGGGGTGAGCTGAAGGATGCCGGGGATGGCACTGGGCGCTGGGATGCCGAGGGCAGCCGTGCATCCCTGCTGATCCCCCAGCCATCCTCAAGCCAAAGGACACATGCAGGGGAAGGGCCGGGGGCAGCAGAGCCCCCCAGGGTCCTCCCCCTCCAGCTGCGGGACGTGCTGCTGCGGGAAAACCATCCGAGGGGACAACCGAGGGGCTGGGAAAAATCCAGCCAGCGCTCGGAGATGATCTACAAGGGATTGAAAACACCAGGAGGGAAAGTTTTACAAACCCAACTGGGATGCGGAGCTAAAAATACAGCCGCCCCTGGCTCGGCGAGGCCACCGCTTGTTTGTTTGCTGCGGGGCTGGCACTCGCCCCCGGAGAAAGTCCTCTCCCTTAAGAGCATCCAGATGAGGCACGCGATAACATGCATTCTCACTTGCCGCTCTTTGTACAGCTGGTGCACGCCAAAGGGAGACACGTCACCTTTCCCCAAGCGGGAGATGCCGGCGGAAAGGGCTGGACCAGGCTTCCCTGATGCGCCCGGGCTTTGCCGTGGGAGCAAAGACACGGCGAGAAGTTTGGAAGGGGCACAGCGACTCCCTGCTCCAAAGCCCGAGGTGGGCATGTGTTTGGGGAGGCTCCTGGAAGTCGCAAGGCTTTCTCATGCCGAGCTGCTTTTTTTAACCGGCTTTCCCTGAAATGTGGAAACATCCGCGCCCATCAAACCCCGCGGGGCAATGCCGCCCATCTGCCAGCGCTGGTGCGGTTCCCAAAATGATTTAAATCTTCAAAAAACAAGAGACTAAACAGCGTCAAATGCATGTCAAGCATCTGGCTTTTGGAAAGGCCGTAAAAAGTGATGAGGCACCGCTGAGCGTGATGGATGGCTCGCCATCCTGCCCCGCGTGCTGAGTGCTGCGACCTCGCCTGCAAATCCTGTTTATTAGGTAAAAACGGGACCCCATTCGCAGCCTCGTGAGCTGAGCTCGTGGGAGGCGGAGAGCAAAGGTCCCAGGGTTTCCAACCGAGTCAGGCCATAAATCTGTGCAGGGTTTTGGGTCCCAAAACGCCGGGGCCGAGAGCAGCCACCGCCTGCTCTGGTTTTGCCGCGGTTCCCGCTGAGCTGCTCCAGCTGTGGAAGGTGCCGGTTTGTGGCTGAAATAAAAACCCTCTGGAAAAAAGAGAAAAAAAAAGGAGGCATCTGCAAAAGCTCGTTTCTCTGAGCAGCCGGTTTGTGAGTGAGGTCCTGCCACGCTCAAAACACCGCCCCTTCAGTCCTGCAAGTCTGGCACGCTGATTTCTCTGCCTCAGTTTCCCCTCTGTACTCTGGGAGCATCTCTTCCCGGCGTGGGAGCTTCATCCCTCCCGTGTCCGTTCCCCCAGTGACCCCGCATGGATTGGGAAAACTCCAGAAAATGAGCAAAGGGAATAAAAAGGGGAAATAAGAGCAAGGAGAGCTCCTGGGTGCCAGGGCTGGGGATGGCCTCTGCCCCTGGGCGCAGGGCTCGGCCAGCCTGAAGCTGCTGGCTCCCTCCCTCCGGCTCCCGGCCGCGACCGGCTTTGCTCCCGTTCCTGTTGGCAGCATTCGGTCCCCTCTCTGGCTCAGCTTTCCCTTCCTGCTCCGTGCCGTGCCGAGAGGAGCCCGGCTGAGCTGATGTGCCGGCCCCGGCCAAGCAGGGTTCCCACAGGGCTGGTGGAGCCATTCCTCATGCTGAACATCCGCAGGTTTCTCTCTCCCACCGGCTGCTCTAAGGAGCACCCACCAGATGCAAAAGTCTCCAGCCTGGCTTTTCCCAGCAGGCCCTTCCTGGCTGCTGGATAATTGTTATATTTTTATACGTGTGGCTCTTTGCTTGTCTGGGATGCTGGGGAGGGGGCAGGATCCATGCACAGTGCCTCCTCGCCCTCTTCCTCCAGGCACCAAGGCGGCGGTGGGAGAAACCCCCAGCGCTCCTTGAGCCCATCGCCCTCCCCAGACCTCCTCCGGGACCGGCATCCTCACCCACCTCCTTCCTTTGCTTATCACCTGCGCTGGAATTTCAGCCCTAGAAACCACCTAAAAGAGGCTGAATCAGCAGCATAGCAACGGTTAGTAGTTCCAGGTTAGGTAAAACCCACTAAGGATGCATTTTACTGGGAGCCCAGTGTCCCCAGTACCACTGCCACAGCATGCCTGGGACAAGGTTTTATCTATCAGGGGCAGGGGGGCAGGAGGAGATGGTGTTGGCTGGGACAGATGTAAAACATCAAAGCAGACAGCGTTTTGAACAGACTTAAAAGGAGAATTATCTGTGTTTACAAGAGGCCGTTCCGGGGCTGTTTGGTTTGCCTGTGTTTATCCCCGGACTTTCGTGCTACCAGAGTTTTTGGCCACGCAGCTAATTGAGCGTGATGGAGTCTGTCGTGCCGAGTGGATGTATACACGAGAGAAGGTTTATTTGTCATGAGCAGCTATTTCCACCGCTGCAGACCTTTTTCGCCCAATCGAGGCTAGGAAATGCTCATTTACAGCTGCGAGGACTCTCCGAGGTCCCCGCCGAGGTCGGACCGACCCATAGCTCCGTGAGGACGAGTCCTCAAGCACTTACTGTCGGCAACGCGGGGCGCATCCCACGCCGGGGGAAGGCAGTGGCCCGGCTGGGGAGCTCTGCCGAGTGGTCCACTGGGCTGCTGGAGGAAGCTGCTCGTGGCCCTGGAGCCATTGCACCAGGCATCAGTTTTGGAAACCTCTTGCATCCTGCGGGAGTGGTGCCGCTTCCTCCAGTACCCCGGGTCATCTCTGTCACCGATGTCCCCTGGTCCCCTGGGGCTGTTCCCAGCACGGCCACCGCTGTTCCCAGCACGGCCACCGCTGGCCCTCATTTCTGCTGCAGGACCATGTCCACACTGCGGGTAAAAAAGAGGATGAGACCTCTGCGAACCTCCCGCGGCTCTGCAAACTGGGATGGGGCCAGGGAAGAGGGAAGAGGGGACAGTGGAAAGGTTTCCAGGCTCTGTCCCGCCGTGTTTGGCCATCAGAAACTGCCGTGCTCCGAAGGTTTCTCTGCGGGCAGTACTTTTCCGTCAGCCTTCTGTTCACTGCCTTTTGCCTTCCTGAGTTTTGGCAGCCAAGTTTTTGGAGCCTGGAAACCCAAGTGCTCCCTGCAAGATGTTCTGGGAGCTGAAGGCTTCCCGGCAGCAGGGGACTTGGGGGCAAAACGCAGAGCCCTTGACAAGTCTGAGAGGGGTTCAGGGGTCAAAACCAAATACCAGGGAATCCAGGGCAGGATATCTGCTGATTCAAGCAGCTGGTTACCCCCTGGAGAGGTCCTTTCCCTCTGAGCATCCTTCCCAGGGCGGGTTGCTCCGTACTTTCCTCCTTGGCGGAGCTGCTCGTGCAAACCGAGGCAACGGGGCCAGTTCTTCCTCCCGGGCACGGCATTTTCCGGCTGGCACTTCCCACCAGCACCAGCTACAGCCACACCACGGAGCGACTGGGCTCAGCTTCAAGTAGCCGCAATGCCAAAAGCTTCTCGAATAGCTGCGCAAGAGGCTCTCCATTCTCTTAATTATTTATTATTGTGATTCATGTGCTGTAATTGTTAGAATAAATCATGAAGATTTGCAAAGTTTATAATCAATAATCTCTCTTTGAGAGGGAGGTGAAGGGCCCTGGTGCAGTGCAGCCCTTCTGCAGAGTGTTTGGGAACAGTCAAGTCGATATTCAGCATCTGACAACTT
Source organism: Chionis minor (assembly GCA_013398295.1). Classification (NCBI taxonomy): domain Eukaryota; kingdom Metazoa; phylum Chordata; class Aves; order Charadriiformes; family Chionidae; genus Chionis; species Chionis minor. Next base: position 7,183 of record VZSF01007329.1, read on the forward strand.
TTTAAGGGAGATCAGCTTTTCCCGGGCAGTGCAGCGATGCTCCCAGGGGTCTCTGCTGCCGATGCCCCTGCACCTCCATCCGGCCCACCCAAAGGCCCCGGGAATGCAGTCCCCGTCCCCTGCCAGGACAAGGACACGGGTCCGGTCGGCAAACACCATCACGTTGCTGCTTTGCTTTATTTTTTCCTCTCTCGGGGGAAGAGCAGCTCATGTTTTCTCACATTTTTCTGAAGTCATTCAGTGTTTTTAGAAGGACGCGCTAAGCCGAGAAGGATTTCTTCTTGCGGGCGTGTTTGCTTTGAGACTTGCCTTTGCACAGCAGCGCCCGGCACATTTTTAAAGTTGTATTTAATTGCCCTTTCCCCCTGCTTGGACTTGCTGGTGCCTTTCTGGGAGTGGAAGGGCACTGGCAGCCCGTAGGGTCATATGGCTGCTGGAGCAGCAGACCTCACAGGGGACACCTTTGGGGTCCCCATCCTTGCAGAGTAGACCCTGCCCTCCTAGGAGGTCCTTGTCCTTGCAGGAGCCCCCTGTGGAGTCCTTGTCCTTTTAGGGTGGTCACTGTGGGGTCCTTGTCCTGGCATAGGGGTCCCTGTCCTCACAGAGGGGTGTGTGTCCTTGTAGGGCGTCACTGTGGGGTCCTCATCCTCGCAGAGGGTCTAAGCCCCTTGTAGGGCACCACTGCCCTTATAGGGGGTGCCTGTCCTTTCAGGGGGGTCCTGGGCTGTCCCTGTTCTCATAGTGGGGGTTGTTGTGGGGTCTTCATCCCTGCAGAGGATCTAAGTCCCTTGTAGGCTGCCCTTGTCCTCATAGGGTGTCCCTGTCCTTGCAGGGTGGCATCCTTGTCCTCGTAGCAGGTCCGTAGGGGACTGCAGCAGCCAGGGGGAAGCGGGACCGCCTCCCACAGGGAGCCACATCCCAGGGTCTGGCACACCAGGGGACAGCCAGGATGGAGGAGGACAAGGAATCTGCTGAAAACTCCCCATCAACCCCCAGCACTGCGGCATGTCCGCCTGGGTTCATGGCACCCCCTGGCCATCCCCAACGCAGACCAGCGGCTGCTGTGGTATGGAAAAACCCACGTAGCCCGATGCAAAGGGCATTGGAGCGGCACAGGGCAGGCGGAGGTCACCGCGAGGAGGCAACAGCCAGGAAAGCAAAGAGCAATTAGCAAGAGCTGAGATTTGCAGCGAGTAAAACGATGACAGCAGTGTCATCAGCCCGCTGCCAGCTGCGTTTTGCAGGCTGGGAGGAACAAAAAAATACCTTTCTCTATTTGGGCAAGAAAACGGAGGGGACCTATCCATTAAGTCCAAGAAAAACACCTCCTATCCTTGATATCAAGCAGCAGATGGAAGGGCTTGGGTGAAGAGCTGGGGCAAGTGGGTCTCAATAACCTCACGTTGGTGCAGGGACTGGGGACATTAATACCTGCATGGCACTGGGACACCACCACCAGACTTGGGGACTGGACTGGGTAAAATAAGACATTTCTCCATTTGAAGACTGGCCCTGCTCCCTGCTGAGGCTGAGTGGCAGAGACTCCATCCCCAGGGGAGCTGGGACTGCCACCGGCATTGGCCGGCTGTTGGCCAAGGGTAAGCAAAACCTCCGGGCTAAATAACCAGCCCTGTTTTCCTGGAAGACTGCAGGATGCTTCCCAGCACTGCTGGAGCACTCGTTTTCCCTGGAAATCCCTGATGCACCATGGCAGGGTGAATGCACAGAGGTGTTTGCCCTTGTCATGCCGAAGGGGACCAGGGAAGACCTGTGGCGTGGGAGACAGGAGAGCAAGGTTAAGAGGTCCTCGCTGACAATGACTCAATTTTCAACCATCCTTGGGATCTTGGAGGGATGTTGCTTGAGAAACAAAATCGTGAAAAGCCAAGGAGGTCCAAAGGAAATGGCCAGCAGGAGGGTTGTGATAAAATAGCTTTAACTCATATCCTTAAAAACATAGATCTACTCTGGGAGCTGTTTGGGGAGAGGAATGTAAGGCTGGCCCTGCTGGCTTGCTCTGAAGGTCTCTTTGTAGCTTGTCTCCATCAGCAGACATTAGCTGGGATTTAGGGAATGAGTCCAAGGACAGGGCAAGTCAGAGAAACCTTGGCTGGCGATGGTCAGCAGTCACGGAGAGCCAACCCGGCCCCTCTGAACTCACCTATCCCCTTTCCAAAGGAACCACCACCCCGCAGCAAGAAGCTTGGGATCTAGCCAGGGATGTACCCATGGGTGGGAAACTCACCTCGCACGGACAGGGGATGTGGTGGGGTGTCCTCCCAGACCCCCGCAGCAGCGTTGGGCTGCTGGAGCCATCAGCGCGGGGGAAAGGCTGGGAAGAGCAGCCAGCTGGCCCCGCTCCTCCGGTACCGCAGGACATGGCTTGCCAGGGGAATAGTTGAACCTTTGCCATGGGGAGCCGGGGACGGCTGGGTTGTGTTGTGAAGCCCTTCCCATTCCCTGGGAATCAGACGGCAGAGATAAAGTAAAACATCTGAGACCTCATCCCAGCTCGAGCTGAATCCTTAAAACTAACCGTGCTGTGCTCCTGGCTGCACCTCCTGGCGAAAATTCCCAGCTTTCTCTCTTCCTCAGCTCATGCATCATTTTCCCGATGTGTCACCCCTGGCATCTCTCTCTCCTGCTGCGTCCTCTGCGGCCAGGCTGCAGGCGAGCCGGGGAGGGATGCTGGTGCCTGGCCATGCCCCATCACCGAGAGCCCTCTCCGCTGCGGGGTGGCATCGCCGGGTCACCGTGGTCCCGACAAGCCACAGGACTTCCCAAGCCATGAATCAAGTGGGATTTCCTCCAGCCGGTGCAGCGCTGCCCTGGGGTGACACAGCCTGAATCACACTCCCGCCCTCCCAATTCACTCCCCATGGCTTGGCTCGGCTTTGTCCTGACCTGCTTCACTCCCAGGGAGATCCCTGTTCACCCAGTCCAAGCACTGGGAACAGTCCCTACTGGGTGTCCCGGCCCCGCTACAACCAGGCACCGGCAGTGAGGGACCCATCTGCCTCCAACGCAGAAAGTCTTGCACCCACCAGTCGCAAACCAGGAGAAAGGACTGGGCGACCCTCCAGGTGGATGGGGAGAGGCAAGGCTGGATGCCAACCCCATCCTGCCCTATGCTGCTCCTCTCGGTCTCTGCTGCAGGAACAGCCTTGGTCCCACCAGGATGGCCATCCCGATGTCCTCAGGGCCGGTGAGGGTGCCACACAGGAGCTGACCCATCCCCAACATGGGTGCTAGGACCTCTGAGCCCCTTGGGAACAGTCTCTGAGTCCTGCTCCAATGTCCAACTGCCCGAGGCTGCAGCATCGTAGCCAAGCTGGCAGCCACGAACATTCCCAGCTCCTGCTGCAAATGGTGGGGTGAGGATAAACGAACAGGTTGGGTTTCTGGTGGCTTGTTCTTCATGGATCCCAGGTCTTGCTGAGCCCCTGGGGCACTGACCAAGAGCTAGGTGAGACCCAGGGACAAATGAATGTCACAGCCAGCCCCAACATGGAGTCAAAGCTTTTGCCAGCACGTAATTGAGAGGTGGGGCCGTGCCAACCTCATGAAGTTCAACCAGGCCATGTGCAAGGTCCTGCATGTGGGTCGGGGCAATCCCAGGCACAAATCCAGGCTGGGTGGAGAATGGCTGGAGAGCAGCCCCCAGGCGAGGGACTTGGGGGTGTTGGTGGGGGAGAAGCTCAACAGGAGCCGGCACCGTGCGCTGGCAGCCCAGAAACCCCCCCGCATCCCGGGCTGCATCCCCACAGCGTGGGCAGCAGGGACAGGGGGGGATTCTGCCCCTCTGCTCCGCTTGGGGGAGACCCCACCTGGAATCCTGGGTCCAGCTCTGGGGGTCCCAACAGCAGAAGGACACGGAGCTGTTGGAGCGGGGCCAGAGAAGGCCCCGGAGCTGCTGGGAGGGCTGGAGCCCCTCTGCTGGGAGGACAGGCTGGGAGAGCTGGGGGGGTTCAGCCTGGAGAAGAGAAGGCTCTGGGGAGACCTTAGAGCCCCTTCCAGTCCCTAAAGGGGCTCCAGGAAAGCTGGGGAGGGACTCTGGATCAGGGAGTGGAGCCAGAGGATGAGGGGAACAGTTTTAAATGGGAAGAGGGGAGATTTAGCTGAGATATTGAGAAGAAATTGTTGCCTGTGGGGGTGGGGAGCCCCTGGCCAGGGTTGCCCAGAGAAGCTGTGGCTGCCCCATCCCTGGAAGTTCAAGGCCAGGTTGGATGGGGCTTGGAGCAACCTGGTCTAGTGGGAGGTGTCCCTGCCCAGGGCAGGCGGTGGGACTGGATCTTTAAGGTCCCTTCCAACCTAAACCATTCCATGATTCTATGATAATTAAGGCTTCAAAACCACTTTTGGTGCATCGCTGGTGAGGATGACTGTGGCGAGGAGCTCTCTGCAGAGGAGAAGAAAAGAAGCAGATCCCTGCCTGCACCCGCAGCCTACGATGCCTCGCTGCTGCCTCCTCCCTGACCAGAGGGGAAGAGCAAGAGGCTACAGAAGAGACGGAGGGACATGGAGATTTTGGGATTTGTCCCTCTGGGTTCCTCAGCCGGCCTCAATGTCCCCTAAGAGCTGGAGCCCCTGTGTTGGAGGGTTGCAAGCTCGTATTTTTCATGGTCTTCATCAAGGGGAGGTGGCACCATGCCCCAGGGGGACAAGAGGTTGGACCCTGGGGGACTGGACATGGGAATGGCTCAGAGTATGGCCCACTAACCCCGAAGAAACCCAGCTCTGTGCAGAGGGCTGGCAGCAGGTGCTGCTGCCCGCAGCACAAGGAGGAAAGATGGGTGCCACCAGGGTGGGGACCACAGCAGGGGTCGGTGACCACGAGTCAAACCGCAGTCGTTCACACCCCGGTTGTCATCTTAACTCATTCTCACACCTGGGAGATGGGTTTTCACACTGCGTGTCCTTTGAGGAACCGTGCTCTTCCTGGGGAGTGGGTAGGGGCTTGGGGAGATGGGAATTCAGCAGGAGGGAAATGAGGAACCTTGTGGACAGTTCAGGAAGAGGCAGGATTAGGACTATGGAGACATCACCCCCGTGAGGAATCACACCCAGATGTCCCGGGTGCCTGTCACCGCTGCCTGCTCGGGTTTGTGCCCAGCTCTGGCTCAGCAGGGGGATTTTGCTGAGGTTTTCCGAGCAGCTGGAGCTCCAAGCTGGGTGTCTGGAGCAGGGATCTGCTGCAGGGATCCCTCTACCACCTTATGCCCCCCCAAAAATACACCGCCCCTGGGGGACCTCAGGCGCACGGCAGGCGCTGAAGGATGCTTCTCGGCGGGATGTCCCCGAGCAGGCTGTGCCTGGTCCCCCAGCTGGGGGTCCCGCTCCAGAGGGGTCTCTGCTGGAAGAGCTGGTGGCAGCAGCGTGACAGTCACTGTCGGTGCTTTCTGCGTGTCCCATCCCAGGGTAGCCTGGCCAGGTTGCTCCTGGGGATGGCAGGTGGATTGGGGACACGAGGACAAGATTTGGGACCCCCTGGGTGCTTGGCAAGGATGGGGATGAAGCTCGGTTGAAGCCCGCGGCTGTCACGCTGGATCTCCAGTGGAAACACTCCATCGGAGTGACTCTGCCAGGATCCCCACGTCCCCATGAGCCACACCAGCACCCTTCTGTCCCTGGCATGGGGCTCAGTCCCGGGAGGGAATCAGGCTGCTCAAGCATTGGGAGGGGACTGTCCCCTCCCTGCCACCTCCGAGCTCAGACAGTTCCCAAGTGACCAGGACACCGGGCTGATGTCTCACGATGGGGTCAAAATCTCTGCACCCGACTCATCCACCCGGCTTTTCCCCGGGGGCCTGCAAAGCCGGGGGGAGGGAGCAGGCTGCCCCGCACCGCAAAGATGGAATTTGCTGGCTGGTGAAAGGCTGGCGAGTCACGGCCTGTGCCCGCCGTCCCAGGTTTGCCGCAGGCAGCTGCCGGCAGCACATCTGGCTGCCAGCACATCTGGCTGCCCTGCCGTGAGGCTGAGCTGCTGCCTTGGCTCCAGCCCCACTGCGCTCGGGTTTGGGCAGCTCTGTGGGGACAGGGACCCCCCCCCCCGAAGACACGGGCTGCTGCTAATCCCTTTAGGATCTCAAATACCCGGACGTAGTTAAACAGAGAGGTTGAATTTGAACCTAAAGGTGCCGATTCCTGGGAGCAAACAAGGAGATTGTCTGGATGCCGGTACCCACATTTCAGCATCCCTGTACCAACGAGGGAGGAGAGGCTGTTTTTCACCTCCTCAGCTGCCAGGTCCATGGGGATGGGGCATCTCCAAAAATCTCAGCCAAATGAAGTCCCACAGACCCCACAGGCTGCCACAGGAAGGGCAATAAATGGCCAGGCGCTGGCCATGTCCCTCCCCTACCTCCGTCCCCCACGCTGGCAGCAGCCCCGGGCCAGGGGACCCGTTCCAGCTTTGCTCCTGAAGGCTTTTGCAGTTATATTTGGGCAGTATCTGCCTTTCCAAATATTTGCCTTGGTGTTAGTGCCTGGTCCCGCTCGCAGCTGGGGCTCCTTCCTCTGCTCACTGCTGCGCAAAGCTGAGCTCTCCCAGCCATGGCATCCTCCACGCAACCCCGTGGTACCTCCATGCCCAGGATTCCACCTCTCCCCACGGACCCCTTCTCCCACCCACCTCCCCACAGGAGGTCCGGGGTGCACAGAGAGCCACCCCGAGCATCTCTCCAGGGTCACCCAGCCCTCCAACGCTCCCACTCCCCAACATGGGTCACCCAAGCCCAGTTGCAGGAGAGAAGACCCCAAGATATAAGACTCAAAAGGGGCCTGAGGAGATGCTCCAAGCACTGCACCGAGAGGCTCTGGCGTCTGCCTGCTCTCCTCCAGACAGGACTACTCATGGAGCAAGGCTGGGCAAGGGATACCGTGGCTTTCATCCTTGAGAGCCCACTTCAGCCATGGGTACAAGGAGCCGCGGCAACAGCTCCATGGCTTTGCCTTCAGCCGGGGTCCTGGTTTTCACTTTTCATGGGTCCGTGGGCAGAGTGAGCCCAGCCCGCGAGCTTGGGCAGCTGCCAACGGAGAGGAGCAACACCAAGCTCAGCGATACGACTATTTGTGTTGCAAGCAAGCCAAGAAAACCCCAGCCAACGGAGCAAAGGCCCTTCCCCACCTCCCCACCCCGCTGGAGAGCCCAGCGTCGCCCTGCAGGGCTGGAGGGAAGCCGGGAGCCTTCCCAGCATGGCCCAACTGAGGAACTGGTCCGTGTGTTACCACCGAGGGCTGAATCACGGTGTTGCAGCCACCACCGCTCTTTCAACATACAGCAGGGATTTGGCAACCCCACGGGCTATTAATAGAGCCGCGCTGTTTTCCCCAGGCCCCATGCCGCGCTGGATGAGTGTGGGAGAGCAAAGCAAACTCTACGGGAGGCGAAGCGCTGAGTTTACCTAAGGAGAGGTTGGGTGAGTGGGGAAATCACCTGCCGGAGAGCAGGAACCGGAGCAGTGCCCTCTCTCCCCTTATCGCTTCCCGTCCCCACGCCGGCTCCAACGAGCCAAGAGGGAACAATGAACAATGGAGCCAGCGACGTGGCGCCGGGGGACATGCCACCTCCACTCCCTTCCCAGCCCCATGGAACCCCAGGGGCTCCAGCTCTCCAGGGGAAAACACACCCTGGAGGGACTGTCATGGGATGGTCCATCATGGATGCTGTTCTTCCAGCCTGGTCGTTGACTTCGCCCGCTGGGTGTGAGAGGCACCCCGACCGGCCAGCGGGAGGAGCAGCGAGGTCCCTGCATGGACACCCACATCACCCAGCTTGGGGACAGAGCAGGACGCCGTAGCCATGGGTGTAATTCCAGAAGGAGAGGCTGGAGGTGGAGCACCTCTCTGCTGGGAAGGGAAAATACAGAGAGAAGGCGTTTGGGGAGGAGCTGGTTTGGGCTGCTCATCCCGGCTCCATCCCGATCCTTGGCTCCAGGAGGATGGAGCCAGTGGTGCCCTTGAGACCTGACCCCTGCCCATGCTGAGCATGGGGCAGAAGGGATGGAGGCGCCATCCCGGCCACCCTGCAAGCCACGGTGGGCAGCGTGGGGCCGGGTGCTGTGGGCACCTGCCCTGGGCCAGCACCAGGAGCACGGCTGTATTTTTAGCAATGGAAGCGCCAAGCGGAAGAGCCACACCACGCAACGAGGAAACCCATCCTGTCCAGCCGCCACCCCTTATCTCACATCCCAGCTCCATCCTGCCCCTGCACCCTCCCTTCCCCAGCGCAGCTCCTTTGCCACCTCCAGCCGTGCCGATACGGCACCAACCGCTTCCCGCACCGACGTCTGTCTGTCTGTCTGTCTGTCTCCAGATTCCCCACCATCATACTCCGGCCACCAGCCGGCAGCAAGGGCATCGCGTGGGCTCGGGGAGCTGGTTTGGGTCTGGGCAGGGGGGGTCACTGGCAATGGGTCCCCCACGGGATCCTTCTCCCTTCCCCTCGGGAATGCCAAGGGCACAGGGATCACAGCCTCAGGGTACCAGGATGTTTTGCATCACCTTTATAAAATTGGACGCCCCCAAGGGTGGACTGAGGTCTGGCCGCCCGCCTGCCCAAGGAAATTTGAGGAAGCCTCGGCAGGAGACCAGCAGCTCCGGGCAAATAGCCCTGGCCGTGGCTCCATCGCTGCCGGCAGGGCCCCGCGGCAGGGGAGGGTGCCCCATGGCAGGGATCGCGGCCAAGGAATGCTGGAGAGGAACCCGCTCTGCCGGCTGGCGGCAGGGAGAGCGTCTCTGCCAGGCTGAGCCACCAGATGGGATGGAGTCACTGGTCCCCACCGCCCCCCAGCCCTGCCAGACACCCCGCGCAGCGCCAGGCACCGAGAGACACAAGCCAGCCCACCAGGTCCATGTCCTGCTTCACATCCTGGCAGCGCTGCCAGGAATTGCTGGCACAGCAGCTGCCTGCGCACAGGCAGATGTGTCCTTCCTGTGCCCCCGCTCCTGCCTCGCAGCAGCTCCCTCCTGGGGACCACGCTGTCCCCTGCCTCCTCCCTCCTCCAGCCTCCTCTTCCGCCATCCTGCAGCTGTATCCCTATGGCAGAGCCAGGCTAGAGCCTTCTCTTCCGCCATCCTGCAGCTGTATCCCTATGGCAGAGCCAGGCTAGAGCCTTCTCTTCCGCCATCCTGCAGCTGTATCCCTATGGCAGAGCCAGACTGGAGCCACCCAGCCCACTGAGTGAGGCTTACTGGGAGGGACTGTGGCCACCAATGGTCCAGGACGGGCTGAGAACAGCTGACTTGGAAAACTCACCTTCCACCGCAAGGACTTGCCTTTCACCCTCCTCATTTCGCTCAAAGGGCCAAAAAGCTGGGAAAAATGCCGTGATTGCTTCCCAATGTCCCATGGTTTGGAGAGCACCCGGCAGAGACGTCAGTGGGAGCAGGTGGGAGCCCAACACCCGAGGGTGGCAGATGGCATGGGAACCTCCGTCCCATAGCCGGGTTCCCCGGGACTTTCACACTGTTCAAATCCCCAGCCCTTGGCCCAGCCAGGCAGCGGGCACTTCCCTAACTCTTCCCCTAAAAGCTCTTTAAACATGGAAAACACAACGTGCACCCTCCCTCACACTGCTGCTGCCAGCCTTCCTCCCTCCTAACCGATGATGACGGCTCCGCAGGACTCACAGAGGATGGCGGAAGATCAGCCAGACCGCAGCACGTGTGGGAATTTTCTGTTGTTTCAGACAATAATTTAAATTGTTTTGCTCTCCAGGACAAGCACAGAATCCTTTTCTTCGTGTGTGTGGATGTGTGTATCATCATTTTAATTTCTGATCAACCACCGACATTTAAGCACACCCTGACGGGCTCCCAAAGTGCATGAAGTACAACCAAATGTCCGCCTTCGGTGGAGCCCTGAAATAAAGCACCCCCAAAAGAAGAGTTTGGTCTGAAGCCATAAATAGCCACTACTGTATCTGTCAGGAAATCTGGCAGCTCTTCAGCTCAGTGCACATCACTGGCGTCATCGAGGGAGCCAGACCTGCGCTTTACCCAGACAGACACGTCTTTTGGGGTTAAATGGTTGAAAAAGGAGCCGATAGCATCAGCGCTCATCTTGCCTCGCGTGGAAACACAGAGAAGGGGCCGATCCCCATGCAGTCTCCCGGCAGTCCCCGGCTGCCTCGTCACTGCGGGATGGCATCCCGCTCCTCCGGCCGGCGCGGTGGGATGCGCTCCATCCAGAGCTCTCCTTCCTCCCACTCGCTCCTCACTCAAGGCCATAAACACCCACTGAATATTTCTTTCCACACCTTTTTTTCCCCAGAGCGATTAAAACCTACCAGGAGCGTTTCCTCCAGCGAGCGAGCGCGCTGTGGGATGCAGACCACAATCCAACTGTACCCAAAATCCCTAACATCTTCTCTTGATATTTACATATCCTGGCACATATCCGCCTCGATAGATTTTACTAAGTGCCTGATGGTGCTATGCAATGAAAAAGACATTTTGTATTTAAAAAAAACCCCAAAAACACAACAAACTGCCAGCCAGGCCCACGCACCCTGATGTGGTCCAGGACCCCGACCCACATCCCTGCTCCCAGTCAGCAGCTCCAGCAAACACTGCTGCCGACCCAGTTTGACGGCAGCGGTGGGACGCGGACCAGCACGTCCCTTCCCCGTGTCACCGCAAGCACCTCGGGGCTCCCGGCACCCCCAACCCCAGCCGGGTGGCTCCAAGTGGTGGATCCCACTCTTAATGTGGGGGCTGAAGCTTGTAGAGCTGGGAATCCCCAACCCTCCAGGCTCTGACCTTGGGAGCAAATGGCCCCTCGGCCACCAACATCCCCACAGGACGTTCCTGTCCCCACCATCGCTTTGGTGGCAATGCTCCGGCATCAATTTAAGGAGCACTCGGAGAGGTTTTTTCGCAGCCATAACGGAGATGTGGCACTGACCCCTAGTGACAAGCTCCCGCCCCGATGCTGCAGGCGAGAAGGGCTGCGAGTGGAAAAGGACACGCGGTCAAGAAGAGCGGGGACGCGGGAACGCTCCTGGTCTCGCACCAATCCTGCTGAAGGATGGGATCCTTCTGCTGCAGGGCTGGCCAGGCTGGAGGAGCGTCCCCAAGCCCAGGCCACCAGCCCCTCCACTCACCGCCCCGTGCCCGGGACGGACGCAGGTTGACTGCATTTGAGATGGGATTTATTTAAGACACCAAGGACAAGCCCAAATATCGCCCTGCGCCGAGCGGGACAGCGATGCCACGACAGGAGCAGCGGCGTCATTAGGGAGAAGACGGGAAACGACCGACGTACAGCTCGTAGAGCCCAGCTCTCCAACGACCTTATACAGCAGAGGAATGACGGGAACCCGCGGAGCATCTGTTCGCGCCCTGACCTACTCCTTCCCTTGGGAATCTTCAGCTGCACGGCAGGCCCTGATCTGCATGCTACAGTTTATTACTTTAAATACATACATTTTGGCTCTAAGCCTGTCATTAAGTCCAAAAACGGTCTGTTTCAATTAAGGGCTTCAAGGAGAGCCCAGGACTAATGGTCTATTTCTGGGCATTTCAAAATACTCCCAACCATGTGGGCTGCTTGCAGGATGAGAAATACAGACTTTACAGTGCTCCCAGCAGCTCCTTACCGTCAATTTTTCCTCTGCCCAGTAAATTCAGAGCCATAAAGAGGAGAAGGAGGAGGAGGATCCGACCCTCCTGGCACATCTCAGCGGTGCTGTGGAAGGGAGCAGATGTTTAATGAAAGGGTGGAAAGATCGTCATGGGATTAGACGAAGCTTCCCTCCAAGCAGACGGCTCTCCCCAGCCCACATCCCACACTGGCCTGCAGGCTCAGGTCCTCCAGCAAGGAACGCCGGAGCTGGGATCTCCTGTCCCTTGGAGATGGGCAGAGGCTGGAAAGCCACTTCCCCAGGTCCTGCGTTTCCCCACCTAGATATGGCTGCAAAGTAGCTGCCCCCCACCTGGGAAGGGTCCGTCCCCAGCGCTCCCAGCCTTGCCCTTCGTCTCCATCCCCTCGTTCCCAAAGCGCCGGGCTTTCCGCAGACCTCACTCCCCGTGCCGCCCCCAGCTCAGAAAGCGCCAACCTCGCTGCTGTTGCCGAGAGCAAAGAAAAAACGAGGCTGCAAATAACCCCCTGGGCTTGTAACCAAGAAAATGCCAGCACTGAGCAAAGCCATCTTCCAACCTGCCTGCCCTTGGGATTTGCTGGCAGATTTTTGTCCTGGCTATTCATGGCTCTTGTGATGCCCTAAGCTTTGGTCTTTGCAATAAAACTGCTTTAACCAGACACTCCTTTTACCCCCAAGGATGAACATGCTCACAAATTCAGTTGACATGTGAGGTGTAAACACAAGCGGGTGCCAGTTTAAGCAGCCCTGGAGTGGGTGGCACGCTTGTCCTCCCGGCTCCGCATGGTTACAGCGCAGATTTAATCACTTTTTGAGCGCAGGGTTCGCTGACACACACTACCGTGGGGAGAGAAATGTGCTTTTTTGTCCTGGAATCACTCACCCTTTCCTGCCCAGTGGCGAGCGAAGTGTCTGTGTGAGACATATAGAAACTGTAGAGCAAAGTTGTGCTGATTCAACGTTTCCAGCGCAGCTCGATGTGCGGGAGAGCCTCCGGCGTGCGGGGAGCTCACCCCATCTCTCCCCTGGTTGTGGGGTGGGCTGAGCTCCCTCACAGCGACCTCCCTGCCCAGCTGCTCTCCACGATCTCAACATCAGCCTGGCAGAGGGGGGGACACAAGGTGAGGGGCGTAGGGACACGTTTCTGGCATCAGAAATCACAGCCGCCGCAGACCGACCAGCACACTGGGGCAGGGAACTCAACACTGAGGCTTAGGGACTGTTTTATCCCTTCACCGTAAATTTACGGCTAAAAACACGTCTCTCCTTGGTGTAAAGGCTCACGGGAGGGCTGGGAAAACGGGAAGGTTTTCTGGGCACCGTCCCACATCTTTCACTGCCCCGGGCAGGGGGATGCGCAGCTCTCAGAGCTCGCTGTGCCTCTTGCCCTGCTTCTCCCTGGCCGCCAGCCTCAGGGCTGTCCCCCGTAGGTCCCTCCCAGGGGATGTGACTTTCTCCACCTTGGTCTCCTGGGACGGCTCTTCCCTGGTGCTGGTGTCCCCTCCTGGGCTTTCGGGCGGGCTCCGTGCCGGCGTGTCCCCGCGGCGGCCGGAGGTGTGGAGGGGGAGCTCAGGCACGGCCATCTCCATCATCTGAAGGAAGTCGTAGGCAGGGAGAGGTGGTTTCCAGTCTTCCTCAGACAAGGTACCTGAGAAGCAAACACAGTCCCACGTCAGAGTTCAGAGTTACGCAGCCCCACTCCACGGACATTTCCTTTTCCAAGGAATTATGGCTTTTTTTTGCCCTTCCAGTGAAAGCACAGTTAAAGACCTTTTCTTAAAGATCACCCTCTTTCCTCCAAAAGGAATACCACCACCCAAATTAAACCAGCCAGGGGTGCATTAGTGTTTAGGGGAGCTGGCCAAGGCTCCGCTCCCCAAAGGCTATAGGGGTCCCTCTGTCCTGCTCGGGGTCTGTCCACCGGTGGGTGGCTGCTTCATTCGGGTCTCAGATAACCCTGTTAATGACTGCGCATTACGGAGATGCCATCCGGAGCGAGGGGAGACTGCCATGTGCACGGGGAGGAAGCGGTCCCATTACGCGAGGATGCTCTTTAATTTATGCTTTTAAGACTGACCACGCAGTTCGCGGCACTTAAAAGCCTGAAGAAGGAAGCTGTGACAGCGGGCACAGCCCTTGGCCACGCAGCGAGCTGCTCCACCACCAACGCACCCCTCTGACACCCCTGAAAACCGCAGGCCCTACCTAGAAACCTGCTGACCTCCTCATCTGGTTGAAGATGACCCTGCCCGTGGCAGGGGATTGGACTAGATGGCCTTTAAAGGTCCCTTCCCACCCAGACCGTTCTGTGATTCTACAATCCACGACAGGCAGGTGCCTTCAGCAGCAGCAATGGAAAGAGGTGTGGGAAGCCAGTTGGCTCGCGGGACTCTCCCAGCAGCTACTGGGTCAATAATGGTGTCTTCAGCTCCGGCGACAGCCTACACGCCCTACCCCACCACGCTTTTGGAAACGCTTGCTTTGAAAGGCTCGTTTTGAAAATTCACAATGATCAAACAGAGTCACCCCATCGCCTTTCCAGAGCCTGAAGCAGACTTGCAGCCGGCAATTCCCAAGATCCCTGTGGCATCCCACAGCTACACATAACACAGGAGGAAGGCACCATCTGTGCCGCCTTCCTCCAAAGCTGGTCAAGGCAGGAGGGACACAGTGAAAAGCTGCATGGTACAAGCCAACCCTTTATGTCCCAAAGATCACAGCAAAGCACCAGCTTCCTTATCCTCTCCCATCCAAAAAAAATGCTGGGAGGTGCCTAAAGAGCAGCTATTTCTTATGCTGACAACTGGGAGCTGGGCGATTTATTTATTAGCAAGCTGTGTTTCAGAAAGTCTGTTCACAGCAACCAGAGAGCGCAGCCAGGTTTGGGGTTTATCCTGGGGAAGAGATGTCAATTCAGAACTATTCACGCTTGGCTCTGAACATTAAACAGTCCCAAAGCAAACTCGTGAGTGCAGGTATTCTCTTCTGGCCGGACTGTTTGTACTTCTCCAGCTCAAACTAGCATAGCTAGTTTTTCCATCATTAAATTCCAGGGCAGACAATTTATTGCACGTAGCATCTTCGCATAAACAGACCGGAGCTAACAGCGCGCGCTCAGGAACGCTACAAACGCGGCTCCACTTACTGCTGGGAATCTCCAGTCCCGCTTTTAGCTTCTCCAGCCAAGACAAGACGTTCAGTTCAGTGATGGCCTGCTCTGACGGGAACTTGAATACCTGGCCCCCGGCATGAAGGTTCACCCAGACGAGAAGAGGCAGCGAAGGCAGGGTGGCAAAGTAGGTCTTCAGGACCCCGCGTCCCACCGGTGTCTTCTTCCTGTTGGGAAGAGGAGATGCAATTTGTTCACCAGCGGTTTGGCGGCACAACAGGACTGAGAGCCAAGAAAGCACCAAAGCCCTTGGGCCACATCCAGCCAAGCACGCAGCTTTGCCTGGAGTTTACCCTGTTATTTATAAGCTCAATGCCTTAAGGAAGGCACTAGGGTCTGTCCTGGTTTGAGCGACACAGAACTAGTTTCTTTCCTAATGTTTGGGAAAACTGTGCTTTTAGAAGACTCTAGTGGCTGAATTTGTGAAAATATTTAATTTCTAGCCAGCCATGGTGTGCAGGTTTCAAGGTCTCTGTGTTTTTGAGCTGGCCAGGTGCAGGGATGAGGAGGAGCGAGACCCCGGCACATGCCCCGAGCTGCCAACAGGGTTATTTCACACCACGCACGGCACAGTCAATAGAAATTAGGAAGTTTGATGAGAAGTTCTCTCTCCTTTGATGGCGGCGACCCAGAGGACTTCTTGCCCCGGTGCCGGAGCCCTGAGCCCTTCCCTTCTTCCCGAAGCTGCAGTGCTCGCAGTGTCCCACATTGGCTGTTCCCCGCTGGGAGCACACGGCTTCCTATGGATAGAATGGGCTGAGTGTAATCCCTGGGTATTTTATATTAGTATTGAGATTAATATTGGTTCTTTAGTGTTAGTATTGTTAATTATCTAGTCTTATCCTACTAAATCTGTTTATATTTCAACCCTCGGGTTTCCTTGTTTTCTTCCCAATTCCTCTTCCCTGTGTGGGGAGGGGTCATCGGCTGAGAGAATAATTGTCTAAACGACAATAAATTGTTGCGGGTTCCTCAAGCCATGACAGGGTCCAATGGAGAAGGAGCGGACGGCGGGTTAGACATGGAAAGAAATCCTCGAGGAGGAGGAGCTGGGGCAAACTCTGTCGGAGGGTGTGAAACGTTCTCCGCCGTCAGTTTTTAAGAACAGGCGAGCCAGGAGCGGGACAGATCCCGCAGCCTCCCGTGGTTATCCCCTGTTTGCAGGAAGAGCTACCAGCTCCCTCCAGCCCAGCCGGTCCGCAGGGAGCGGAAAAGCAGGAGGTGATGCCGAGGGCTGCGCTCCAGCGGTCCAGCCCCTGGGGCAGCTGCTGGGTGGTTCCCACAGGAGGAACTGGGATGGCAACTTCCCCACAAGCGACACGGAAAGAGCCGGAAGAGGACATCCAGACGGAGGGACCCGTGAAGATGATGAGTCGTTCCAGCACTGTTTTCAGGCTGAGCGCGATGCGGGAGGTCTGAGCTGCCTCTCGCCTCGGGAATGAGGTCCTCTTTCTAGGACTGCGCTACTTTTTCCGAGCCGACGGCTGTATTCCGCCCTCTTTTGTGGCAATGCCCTCCCGCTCTGACAAGGCACAGCTCGCCCCTTCTCAGGCAGGGACAGCCAAGGCAGCTGTGTAGGTGGGGAAGTTCCAGGAGCTCTCGTTTCTTCGGCGTTACTGGCAAACGAATTGTGTTCTCTTCAAAAACATGTGCCTTCCCCGTTAACTAAACTGCAGCCCACGCTGCGAGGCGCTTCCCAGACTTCAAAGCCCTTTGTGATTAAGACAGCGAGGTGTCTCTAGGCTCGGGCAAAACCAAACAGGGGCTAAAAGCTGAAAATGCAACTAGGGAGGGGAGGATTGAAAAAAAAATCCCCACTCCTGCAACTTCCTATTTATTAGCTCCTAGATTCATTTTGTTTCTTGAATATTTTTAAAGTTTGCATGATGGGGCTTCTTCTGGCTGTCCCTTCTTCTGAAAACTTTCCCCCAGACAACAATCAGTAATTGGCCTGTTGTGCTTCCCTCTAATTGCTGGTGGAAAAACCACCACAAGACACTCCAGGAGGGCAAATTTCCTCTTTTCCTCTCACACGTGAAAAAATTACAAATAATACCGGAGCCAGGGTGAAGCTACCATGCGACATCTTCGAGAACATTTTACTCTGCTGAAAATTATTTCTGCAATCAATTAAACATTTACTAATATTACTTTGTTGCGCCATTTTGCAGCTGCCCAGAATACATACTGAATCACTGCTAAATGATTTGACCTCCCAGCTTCTGATGACTTCAGACCAAATAATCACATTAAGCAGCCAGGCAGTGTTTTCAGTAATTGCAGGCTCATTTTTTCTTGCCCTGAAACGCTAAGAGCGAGCTAACGGAAAGAAGAAAAGAGGTTTTTACACACTCACAAGTTCAACCAGCAAGCCACAAATGCTCGCTGGGGTCTTCCTTTTGCCAGCTTCAGCATTTCCTTGCTTTCCATTTGACCGACGTCACCATCGCTGAACAAGATGAGGAAGGGCTTTTGGAGTTGCAAGTAGCGGGGTAGATTTAGCACAGTGATTTCTGGCTGCGAGACAACAAAACAAGAAGTTGGGGTTTACAGGGAGAGAGAGAACGGGACAAAATTAGACTTTCTGTCCTCACAGGAGGGGTGCACGGGTTGAGGGAGGCTGCGGGGTCCACGCTGAATGCAAGCGCCCCAAAAACAAGTGTGGGTGCTGGGATCTTGGTGCATGTTAGAATCATAGAATCATAGAATCACTTGGGTTGGAAGAGAATAGAATCACTTGGGTTGGAAGAGACCTTCAACATCATCGAGTCCAACCATAAACCTATGCCAAAACCACCCCTAACCCATGTCCCTCAGTAGACGTTGGAGATGTCTACACCCAACCCGTCCCATCGTAGGGTGCGCAGGCTGAGATGAGGAGGTGCAAGCCCAGAAGGCAGAAGCAAGGCCAGGTCAGCCCAGCCCCACGTGTTACGGCTATAACCAGGCTCCGGAAGGCATGTGTAAGAGGCAGGGAGCAGACCCGGCAAGGGACCAAGCCACCACAGCAGCGGGTCTGTCACTACGACCACAAGCCAGGCCACCGACCCCCAGGGTCTCCTCCCACGAGACCACGCAGCGAACAGCAGATTTCTGTCCAGGCTGTCTGATCCAAGCCACAAAATTTGAAAACAAGTGTAGTAACTCAGCATGACAGCAATAAGGAACGCACGTATTTATTTTGCACAGCTCCACGCTATAATCCTAGAAACCTAGAATCCTAGAGTCGTCTGGGTTGGAAAAGACCTTTAAGATCATGGAGTCCAACCATCCACCCAACCCTGCCAAACCCACCACTAACCCATGTCCCTCAGCACCACGTCTGCCCGGCTGGGAATCACCTCCAGGGATGGCAACTCCACCACTGCCCTGGGCAGCCTGTTCCAATGCTTGACGACCCTTTCCATAAGTGCTTCTGCAAATGACTGCAAGGGAAAAAGGACACTTCTTTTTTAAAAAAAAACTTACAAAAATGTCCAGCAATTCATATCTGATCATTCGCACCATGTCCTGAGTGCTCTCTTCGGACAAAGCGATGCCTTCCACGCTCCCACCTCCACTCCTGGCGAGGAGGAGGGCTGGGGGGGACACCGCATATTTACGGGATCTGAAAAAGAGGGATGGTAAGAAGATCTGGCCGGGGGATTTGGCACACACCGAATCCCGCTGGACGCAGAACTGGCATCCTCAGGGTGAGGACAAGCCGGGAGAGGGATGTAGGGGAGGGAAAGGCTGCTGTTGGAGCGACAGGCGCCTGCGGGAGGAAAGGCTCCTGAGCTGCCTCGCGTGCCCACGGCATTCCCCATCTCTCCAGCCCCTGCACGGTCCTGATTTGGGCCAACGGGGAGGAACGGGGCGGACATGTTCCCTCATCCCCTCCTGAAACAGGCACTTACCCAGCTCACACCTGGCACTAAATACACACATATACACACGCACAACCGGCACTTTCTTCTGCAAAACGACACCAGCAGCTAAATAACTGGGAAAACCCAAATCACCGCCATCTAAACTACTTGCTGGCACCTCTCTCTCCTCCACTTCTCCCCTCTTTACTCTGCCTCCCAAGCCAAGGCAAACAAAAGGTCTTCCTTTCCATCCGAGGGACACCGACCCGCACAAAATAAGCTCCAGGAGATCCCATTTTTTGGCTTGGTGAACACGGGCAACGTTGCTGAAGTCCAGCCCTGCGTCAGAGCAAGAGACACAGCCGGCGCACGCGTCCTCCTGGCGGAGAAGCCAGCTCACCCTTTGTTCCCCAGTGTTCTTCTGGTTACGAGGGTTCAAGGGCATTTAAAGAAAAGCTGAGAAAGTGGAAGGAGCAAAAATAGGAGAAGTCTGAGCAATGAGAGGGCAGGGGGTGCACCAAAACGAGAGAGCAATTTTCTGGAAGTCTGAGGAACTTCAGTCCTGAAGGCTCCAGATGTCAGTGCCCAGAGGAAGGGCGTGATGGGGCAAATCAGCTGCCTCACCAGGTTTTTTTGGGGGTGTCTGTAGCTTATTTTTCAAAGGCTGCTGGCAATTCTCCAAAGGCTGTGCCACCAGAATTGCTGGGGAAGTGAGTGAGGTGTAAGGACATTTTGGGGTGAGGAGGTGGAAAGTCTTTGATTTCCTTTTCAAAAGTAATCTGCTCCATCTTTTTTTTGTGTTTTTTTTTTTTTTGCCCCCTATGAGAAAGATGCAACACAGACTCTGCCCACTGCAGAACAAACCCCTCATTTTCAATAAAAGGCAGCTCGTAGAAAAGTCATGTCACAGCTTATTGCACGTCCCTCCACGGTTTGCTCAGGCAGGTTCGGTCTGGACACTCATTTCAGTGGTTCTGGATGGGATGGAGATTTGTTCAAATTTGCTTTAAAAATCTCAGCATTCGGTGGTTTAGGTCACCAATGACCAAGTGAGCAGAGGGAACTGCAGACAACACATTTCCACGAGGTTCAGCCTTTCACTTCCTCCATCACAGCACTTTTCTGCCTGGAAATAATACACCCACCGCAGATTTTCATGGGGCACCCCAGATCTGCACTGATGTCTTGATAAAGAACAGCAGTAATCATAGAATCATAGAATCATAGAATCACTTGGGTTGGAAGAGACCTTCAAGATCATCGAGTCCAACCATAACCTACACTACCAAAAACACCACTAACCCATGTCCCTCAGCACCACGTCCATCTGTCTTTTAAATACCTCCAGGGACGGTGATTCCACCACCTCCCTGGGCAGCCTGTTCCAATGCCTGATAACCCTTTCAGTAAAGAAGTTTTTCCTAATATCCAAACTAATGAACAACCTTGGACTGTCCTGAGGCCTTCAAATGTTGTGAATCCTGTTGCTTCTTGGATTTATCGGCACCATTTCAGTTTCATTTTGCAGTATATCCTCTGCTTTTTTTTCATTTATCTTTGTAAATCCAGCCCTGAGCTAAGCTGTCCCCTTTCCGCCCAGCTTCCCGAGCTCCACCAGTCAAAGAAGTTAAGTTTTGCACTTCTGGTCATGGCTGGGAATTCTCTGATCTATTAGGAAGGTCCTTAACTTTTCTCTCTGTTGTTTTTCAAATTAACCTGTATTTGCAACCAACTAAGAACGGTAAAACCCTAGAAAAATTTTAAATTCGGGGATTTTGAGCTTCTCAAACTTCCACAGGTCTTAAAGAGATTCTCTGGCTTGCTGAGAGGAGTTAAGGACTCTTCCTCCCTACATCTAAATACATCAATTTGTTCAGCAGCCTTTGATAAGCAAGTTTCTTAAATACAGCCATAAAAACAACAAATTCCTCTAGAGCCTACCCTGAAATCACTTCTCTTCTTACTGGTAGTGAGTGGTTGCATTGTTGCTTATGACAGCTTTCTATTTGTATGGCAGGGACATTCGATGGGTAATATGAGACTTGCATTTAACGAAAAACACCTGCAAACAAATACTTGGCAGGAATCTATGACATCTAAGTATGCGAGAAATAAATAATGACTTCATTCAAAGCATCGCTTCCTTAATACTGCTTTTTTTTCTTTCATTAGTTACCAAGCGAGCAGGTGCTTGCTGAGCAAACAGTTTTGCTAACAACATTGTGTATTTTGTATACCTTTTTTCTCTGGGAAGAGGGGACTCGGCTTCCCGTGACCTGGGAGCCACAAACATTTCCTCCTTGAGCGTTTAGCAGAAGAATAGCTTTTCTTTTCTTAGGAAGGGAAGTGAGCCTGGCTCTTGCATAAGGAATTCCTGTAAGTGTTTACTTTCTACTTACAGTTGAGAAGATGACCATCTACAGTAGCTTCACCCACAAATCACAGCCAAAATCCAACCGTGGCAGAATGAATATCTCTATAAACTGTATTAACTATTCCAACTAAACAGGAGCACGCTGCAGCCGGAGCAGGAAGATGGAGGTGGATTCTCGCATGTGTCATCGCTGAGGGAACGCAGGCTTTTTCTGCTGGCATCTTGTTTTGCAAGATCACCCTGCCTTCCTCCGCTTGCTTTCCTTCTACCAGCTGGGCCAACATCCTTAGGGGAGAAAAGTCTTCCAGCTCCAGGGGTCAGGTTTTTCACCCCGATGCTGCTGGTTGTGACTCCTGTACCTACCATCACCCACTGGTCTCCCACCCCAGCAACAAACAACCCTGGCACCGTCTCACCTCCGAGACCCAACCACAGCTGGCGCTGTGAGCACAGTTCGGTTAATAGAGATGCACTACCACGATATTTGCATTTTCATTCTCCACAAAAATGCCCGTGTCTCATCAGACATGCTAGGGACGCAGCCCATCTGTAAGAAACTAATGGAAATAATTTGCTGTTGCGGCACTGGCTGTTAAACCCACACCTGGAAAACTGGCTGAGGGCCTTCCGGGATTTTTAACTCTGCCTCGACAGCTAATTCCTGATGGAAATGAAATGCCAGGACAAGCTGAAGATTCCCCTTGGATCTAGCTGCATTTACAGGCACGGATGCATCTCTCTCAGTCTAATCTAAATCACTTTGCCCCTTGCTGGAGTGAGCCTTCATGACACAGTTAAGTGCACGGACTGATACATGCTCAGATCCCACTAGCTCCAATTTGGCCTGAAGTTAGGGCCGCAACTGATGCTCTTATTCAGTCAGGAACTGATCAAGAAAGCCCTGACTTCACCTTTTCCATATTTGCAGGAGGAAGGCTGCTATATTCTTCCAGCACTCTTCCTCCAGAAAGAGGATGCACCTCCCCAAAGCCCTGTCTGGGACTGGTGGCAGCGTCTTGCTCTTGCCAAGGGGAGGGAAACGGGTGGTTACGTCTTTCAAGAAAAAAAAAACCAAAAAAGATCCACGGTGAGATTAGCTGTTGAAAAGACAGATAGTTCTGCCCCATCCTCGGCGGCTGCAAACATCTCACAGCCAGGCGCGAGCGCGCGTTGGGAAGCTGGATGAGACCAAAGGGGTTCAACGCCTTCCACAGCGCTGCAGAAATGCCTCCTGCTCCACACCAAGGCAGCTCCACGGAAAGACAGCACTTATTTTTGGGCTTTCAAACCATTTTCCAGCACCCAGACACAATCCCCACCCCACCGCTAGCCAAGAAAGCCTGCAAGTAGTCACAAGCAGCCTCTCTTCTTGGCAAGCAGGGGCAACCATGAGAGCAAGAGTCACATTTACCCCCCGGCTTTGCAGCAACCCCCTGACGCTCCCCTTCCCCGTCCCCACCTCAGCAGGCACTTTCGGAGCATCAGGGCGGGGGAGAGGAGATGAGAAGGTGAAGGGAGCACAGAAAGAGGAAGACCAGTAACAATTTGTCGCTTTTTCCTGATGGAAAGAGAAGGCCACAATTGTTCTTCTTCCTCACGCGCTGATCCCAGCTAGAGGGTACCATTTTCCCAGCCTGTTCTTCCCTCCAGTAAAGTGTGGTCCTCTTTGTATGAGGAACCCAACAGACACATAGAGGGGGAAATGAAAAATGGATTGAAAATACCCAGAGTGAACACGAAGAGCAGGAAGGGAGATGACATTTGACTACACCGGGGCTAAACGTTGACCATGGCTGTAAATCAGTGGCAGAGCCAGGGCCCATCTCTCCCTGGCTGAGTCCTGACCAACCTCCCTACAGGACCAGGTCACTTGGAGCTGTTTGGGGCTGCTGCTAAGCACCCAGCACGGCCAGTGATGCTCGGCTCTCACTAAATTAATACATTAGATTTCTCCCCGAAGAAAAAGAGAAACAACTTACAAAGCCAAGCCATCATCTTCAGAATACATCCCCATCGTCACATGGCCACTTAAGATGTTTCCTGCCTCTTCAAAAGCTTCCCTGGCTGCGGGGGGAAAAAAAAAAAAAAAAAAAAAAAAAAAGACACAAAAATAAACAATAGAAAAAAGAAGTGTCAGCTTCTTCCTGCAAACCAGATCGCTGTCTGCGTGCTTAACACCCTCCCTCAGCAAACTGTCAGTTGGGAACAACACTACAATGAGAGGCTCCATGAGAGATGGATGCGTCTCGTGGCCGCAGGGTATGGGAGGAGGAGCTGGCAGAGGCCGAAAGGATGAGAAGGAAAGTTCCCATTCTGAGAACAGTATTTGCTCTTTAGCCACCGGCACTGAGTTTCCAGGATCTGCACGACAGAGGAAAATGACGGAAAATGAAATGTGGCCTCTGCCTTTATGTCATGCCTTTACGGACTTGAGCGAAATGTCTTTAAAGGACTTAAAGTCCTTAAAATCTTCGAAACGGGAGACCAATTACAAGTCTAAATAGCAATGTTATAATTATAAATAAATCCCATCTCTTGGAAATGACTGATGATGACTTAACTGGAGCAGTGCTAAGCACCCTGCAGACAAACCGACCTCTCCCCCAAGTGGCTTTTGATTTTATCTGTGCTGAGAGAGTGAGAGCAGAGCGCCGAAACGAAGCCAACTCCGGAGCTGGTTTATGCCCTTATGAAAGAGCCTCAAGTTTTAGGCAGCTGGATCCATGGGAGAGGCAGGCTTTGTGAGAACATGCCAGCCATAGTGCGGGAGCTTGTAAGATCCAGCTATAGATCAGAGATCAAAGCCGCCGCTGCCAAAGGTAGGGTGAAAATGGGGCGGATTTCAACACTGCCACCACCTCCCCCCCCCTTGGATTGAGCAATTGAAAGCAACAAAAAAGGCTCTTCCGACTTAAGGAGTGTGAGAAATCACACTCTTCGGAGAAATCAGGTTTTCCCAAGACTTAAGGTTCCATCTCAGATGCAGCCATGGTGTACGTTGCTTAAATAAGATCTCATTCCGATACTATTTAGTGTTCTTCATTACATTCACCGTCACATCACAACTGGCCAGCCCAAGCTCTCGGGACCGGTGACTCAGACCTCAACAGCCTGAGCCTGGCTCACAACTGGTCACTTTTTGGTCCTTTGCCTCCCACTTTCAAGTTATGTTCAAAGCCGCATTTTCCACTGTTTTTTCCCAGAACCACAGGGACCACAGACTATCCTTTAAACTATTTTCCTTTCCAAATGGAAGCTTAGATCCTTAAAGGACCGGCTGATTGAGGGTTCAGACATTGTAGGAAACAACACGCATACGGGGGTGAGACAGGTTGGCTGGATCATCTTGTGATATCGAGTAACCCACCGCTGGATGGGTTTGATGTTGGTTTCCAGCTCTTTGGGCTTCAGTCCCTTGATTTTATCAGTCTGGAAAGAAAAGCGACCCCTGGGACCGGCTGATAAGGATCACCGAGAACTTCACCAACAAACCCCTTGTGAAATTGTCCGTGTCCCAGCTACCGGGAAAAAGGCCACGGGGCAAACCGTGAGCCACATGGCACTGAAGGACAAGGCCTGACGTGGAGAGAGCGGGCTCACATCCAAACGTCCTCAGGAGAGCATTTCTACAGGCATTTAACTTTAAACACCCACTTGAGAGGTAAGCCGTGCTGAAGTGCTGCCCTGCAGCGTCCCTGGCTGCAGGAATTCTCTCCTAAATCAGGACAACCTTCCGCAGAGCCCAGGCTTACTCCTTTCATCAGGGTGGTTCCTGACGAGGCCTTCCCTCCGTCCTGCACTTCCCATTTTTTTCCGTATTTTGGGAACCGTGCCCGACCCACAGCCAGGCACCAGCCTCCATTTCTCAACAGCTCAGCCTCTTAGCTCCGTGCAAGAACCTCCCCCCTCCCAAATCCACACAGCTCCTACTCCAGACGCGACGCACTTTTAAAGAAGCTATTTAAGTATTTCCTAGAATATCAGTCCCCCCGCCGAGAGCACGGTTTTAATTCCCCAGGGGGCCTGATCATGCGCTGCAGCACATGCCTGCAGCCGGAATCCCAGCTGCTTTCCACGACAACTGCCGTGAATTGCACAAGCCCAGCTTCGCCGCGGGATTTGGGAACAAGAAGGAACAAAACCGCCCGATGAGGAAGGGTCTACAGCTCCCGCAGAGTTTTGGGAGGCAGGATCCAAGCATCGTCCCTTATCCCTCTAGTAGAAGGCATCTCATGAACCATGCTCTCCAGCACCTTCGCATGCCATCTTCACTGAGTTCGCACGGATGCTGGCAAGCCCTGCAATGCTACCAAGAGATTTGCGGAACACAGGCTTATTTTTAAACATTTGCTGTGCGGTTTAGGACACAGCCTTACTTCCAAGTACGCTTCCAATTTCTGCACAGCAAACAAATTTCTCTCCTATCAGTTCTCCAAGCTTCCAGGAAAATGCTCGTTCATTACCCTCATAATACCATTCACTTCTTTGTAATCAATTTTAATTATGAGTTTTCCGACAAGCCTCTTGTAGCTCAGACCTAAGGGCTTCTTTAAGGGCTTCTTAACGTAGTTCTGACGCTAAACCTTGGGGGGAAAAAAATCCAGGGTTTTATTTAACTGGACATCTTGTTGCTCTGTTTCAGTTAACTAGAAATGGCAACGACATGGCGTGTTGCTGGTTCAAGTTAGAGCGGGAATTCCTGCCACGAGAAAATCATTGGAAATTCCAGATAAGTTTGCAGGCTGATAAGAGCGGCAATGTGGTTTCCCTGACTCTGGGCTGGGTTTGGTGCCAGAACAGTTGGCTCCAGTTTTCTGCTCCCTCAGGTTGTTCTGCCCGACGCTCGAACATCCCTCAGGTTACAGGCGGCGAAAGCATCCCGTATTTCATCTCCCTTGGCATCTGCGGCTGAGTTACCCCAGACTGCGGATGCCGTTCCAGATTGCAGACCGAACGTACCCCCAGGGAAGAGGCAATCTTGCGGGCTCCACACGGAGCCGTCTGGAAACCTCCGAGACTCTTGTTTGCACGGAAAGAAACAAACAACTTCTATATAGGAAAGAGTCCGAGCTCACTCGTCCAGCTGGATGCAGGCAGGTTCCTTCCACGTCTCTGTCCCCGTGTTGTCCAATGTCCAATGTTTCTCATGGAGCTAATCCAGGCTCCACTGCTGCAGGGAGTGGAACAGGCAGGAATATTAGCTGTCAGCTGGCTCGGCGAACACAGCCCGAGTGTTTTTTTGGTTGGTCCCAGACATTTCATTTTGTTCTCACCTCCGAGCACGGTGGATTCCCTCTGCTCCTCCTCATGTGAGAAAGCAGCTTGGGTTGCACTTAACCAAAGTTTACAGGCACAACGGAGCTTCAAAATGAAAAACAGTCCGAAATTTTCATCTGAAGACAGATCAGAAAATTCTCCCTTTTTTTATATATAGTAATTCCCAGGGGTAGCTGGGAACTGAGAGACCGTGGGGTTTGGAAGGTCACTGCGGATTTGAGTGAAGCATGACACGATGTTCCCTTTCCAGACTGAGTTCACTCCCTCCCTCTTGTTAACACGCACGACAGTCATGTGAAAAATCACTGTAGCTCCCGGGTCCGTTTTCCCAGCTTTCAGAAAGGTTGTGGAAACCCAGCGGACCCTGGACCACAGCTACAGCGGGCAACGAATGATACCGGAGCAGCATCTGAGTGACCAACAGCACCCTGGGCAGCAGGCAGGGGAGGGAGAGCACGACTCCTCCAAATTTCAGCCGCTGGCCAGGACTGTACTGGCCGAGACTACAAAGTGAGACAAATTCAAGCAAGTTCAGAACACTCCTTCCCGCAACTTTGCTTAGCGTTTCTAGCTGATGGCCACCACTCTGGGGGCTGTGCCCACCTATTTCAAAGCCCACAACTGGATTTCATTGGGTTATTCGCATTTCATTCCTTTTGATGCGAGAAATCTGTATTTTACCTTACTGTTGCTTTTTTTTTTAAAAAAAAAAAAAAGAAAAAAAGGTTTTGGATCGTGTGTTGGTCGCAAGGACTGGGACTACCACATTTGCAGGAGAAGTCAGCAAGAGAACTATCAATCTACGAGTGAAAAGGGCTTTCTTTAAGAAAGGATATGCTGCGACATGTTTGTTGTACGTGGCCTACAAGAAGAGGCTGATGAATGTGGGCTTGCGCAGTCGGAGGCTAAGAGGGAATTTAATGGCAGCCTCCAACTGCTTTGAAGGGGACTCATAAAGAGGACAAACTCCTCACAGTAAGGGGCAGGAGATACAACAGGGACAACAGGCACAAACCGTGGCTTGGTAAGTTCAGGCTGGACACCTGCAAAAATGTCTTTGCCGTGACAGGTCACCCAGGGCACTGTTGTTTTGTACGGTGCCAAGCATGATGTCCCAATCTCCGTTGGAGTTGTCAGATGCGACCACACTGGGTGTAGCAAACACGCCTGGCAGCTGAATGTCCTCTTGAGCCAGGATATGGACCTTAGGTCCCACATCTGGAATCACTTGTGGTGTTCTACTTGCAAAAATAAGAAGGGCGGTGCCAGGCAGGCTGTGATGTGAGCAAAGACGGTTAGTCACTCAGAGAAAACGAAATACAGAGGAACTTCTAAGCACCTGGAATCATCGCTCTTCCATGCCCCATCCCTGGAGGTGTTCAAGGCCAGGTTGGACGGGGCTTGGAGCAACCTGGTCTAGTGGGAGGTGTCCCTGCTCATGGCAAGGGGTTGGAACTAGATGACCTTTAAGGTCTCTCCCAACCCAAAACATTCTGTGATTCTAGGGTTCTATGATCAGGAAAGAAACTGAGTGTTTAATCCACAAATACCCCACTAACCTTCACTCGTGGCTGTGCTAAATACTCCTAGAACGGAAGTGTGCTGATAGGATGACAGCTCAGATGGAAACTCCCCTCTTAAATATCCTTCTGCTTCCTCAATCGTGGCCAGCTTCAGGGGGCAGGAAACTCGGCTCCTATGGAAAGGCAGAGAAAGAACATGGGCTGCTTTCTCCTTCACTGCTGGGATGAAGAGACAAAAGGGCAACCTTAATCCATATTATAACAACAATGTCCCAACCAAATATGACAACCATTATGCCTCATTTGAGACAAAATCAGTCTCCTGGGAAGGAAGGGCAACACCTAGTCACAGAAAAGCACTGGCGCTGGTTATGGGGAAGAGAGAACAGCCCTGAGTCAAACTGGTTGCTCTGAGATCCTTGGGATCCCCATTAAAAATAACAGAGAAAGAATTCCAGCAAAGAGAGAGGGGCAGTGACAACAGATGGGTGCGCTATCCAAGAACAGATGTTCCCTGACATTGAAAAGCACAAAAAGTTATTAAGCTAATTTCCAAACCAGGTCTACAATCAGATTTGACATTATTTTTCCAAAAAGGATTTCCATTACACAGGCCGTGAAGTATCCAGAACATCATTGAGCAGATGTGCCAATCTTACTGTGTGGGGACTCATCAACAGGCACTTACAGCATGATGAAGCGGGTCAGT
This sequence comes from Chionis minor, assembly GCA_013398295.1. Lineage (NCBI taxonomy): Eukaryota > Metazoa > Chordata > Aves > Charadriiformes > Chionidae > Chionis > Chionis minor. The sequence goes on from VZSF01007329.1 coordinate 35,686, forward strand.
TCTTCTGTCCCCCACATGCCATCGTACATCACTGATCGCTCTCCCTTTTCGTAAATCTTGATGGTGGGAAACTGGGTGACATTCTCCTTTGTGCAAACACCAGGCCAGTCCCAGCAGTTTACCCGAGAGAGCAAAACCCCACGAGTTCCTAGAGTGGAAAACAAATACGTATAAATAATACGGAAAAAAAAAAAAAAAAAAAAAAGAAAAAGGTTGAAAAAGAGAGTTTTTTGTGAGCTTCTTTGGATATTATCACATATATTTGTATTAACGCTGCCAGAACTCCTATTCGCTTTGGCGTGGATCCTACGGGGCTGGATCCTAACACACTGCACGCACATGGAGCGAGCCCAGGTGGGCTACCACGGAGAAACTGCTGGACCATTCCTGGAGTGAAACGCTGCTTTGCGTGGGCAGGATGTCAAAATCCAGCCCCGAATACACAATCCCCCTGAGTACAGGCTATCTCCCTCTTGAAATCATTCATGGATGTGCCCTACGTGTTTGAGCAGAATAGTAACTATTTCCAGCCTGCGAACACATTAAGTACCCCAGCAGGTGTGGATTGATCCGAACAACAGCCCACGGAGAGAATAAACTCAGGGAAAGCGATAGGTTGCGCTTCTGAGAAGGCAATCCCCAGAGGCATTCACATCTGGCTGGCTACTCAAAGGAACACCACAAAACCCTGGGGCAACAGTCCAGGAGCATAAAAGGCAGCAAGGAAGGGCACTGGAAATACCTTAGGAATAAGGCCAAGACAAAGAAATTATGCAGGCCCTCACTTACAGGAAGGAGGGAAGATAAAGCTTGGCGTGGAGGAAGCTGATGCATTCAAGGCTTCTTCATTTATTAAGGTGCCCGGTATCGAAAAGCGTCTGTTCTACCTAAAGCGCGGAGCCCAGGACACAAGGAGCAGTTAAAGGTCACATAAACATGCCAGATGTGATAGAGGCTGGCAGCGTGACAGCACCCACCCTCTCCAACCTACGCAAGCTGCTCTTCTCCGAGCCACCAGCAGGTACCTTCAGGACCTTAAGAAAGCGCCTGGGGTCTCACAGGTAAGGGAGAGGGAAAGGAAGAGCGCTTGGGAACTACGGAGCAGTCTGTCCAACTTTGGTTCCCGGTACTAAAAAAGCTTTTTATGGGTCTCGCCAAAGCGATAACCTCAAAGGGTTCATAAGCAGTGAAACGAAGGATGGTTGGTTCCCTGCACGCTCTCCATGAGCCCAAGACACCGTGCCTGCAGCTCCAGCATGTTCTTCTCAGCCTTTCTTTCAATTGCAGGTTGGGCGATGACCAGCACACGCTGCTGCTGGTCCACAGCTAAGCCTGTGCTGACCAGCTGGCAGGTGAACCATCATGGGCTCCACTAGCCACCATGCCTTGGTTGCCAGCCTCACCTAACCTGCCTCCTACCTACTTGCAGGCTTGACCAAAGACAGCAGGGCTGGGTACCGTCCTCGGGCCACGCGTTGTCCATGACCACTGCAGGAATGCCGTATCTCAGAAATCTTCACGCCTTCCCTAAATTTCTTTGAACGGGATTCAAGAGTTACATGGGAAAAGCGGGATGAAACCTAGAGACAAGTACACACAAGGAGGCAGACCATCGCAAAGTGTCCTTCAGAAACCGGGGTCAGGGCAGGTGACGAGGATTTCTCAAGAGTACAGCAGATCAAAACAGCCAAACTTTCTTCTCTCTCTGTCCTGGGTTTGATTCTGATCGCTATTTTCATTAAAGGTCTGGCTGGTGGAATAAAACACACACATCCCATCTGCAAACGATCCCAAGCCCAGAGGGGCAGAAAGCAATTTGAAGGGCAAAGCGTAACACCAGCAGCATTCAAGTCGCGCAGATACCATCAGCGCCGCAGAAAAGGGCGAAGCTCATTCGGGGATGAACTCTCAACAGCGTCTGCAAGACACGGGAGGAAAACGACGCGCTTCTGTCCTGGTGAGACCTCTGCAAAGCCCGGCAAGTCAGGCTGGGAAACATTTATTTGTTTTTTTTTTTCATTTGGAAAAGCTTAAGCAGATGAGAGAGAATCTGGAGAAGTTTGGAAGACATGCCCCCCTGAGGAGAAACCCAAAGAAGTGTGGGTTTTTTTGATTGGGGATCGCCTGGAAGAAAGAAACAATAAAATCTAACAACACGTAAAGTCTGCTCTGGAGGCGACAGTGGGATCACTCCCTGTTGCCAGCCGGGCAAGGGCAAGCAACGACCCATTCCCAGGCAGGGAAGTTTGACCAAATATTAAAACAAGCTGCTGCGAACCAAGCACAGCTGAGTCTTTTTGGCAAAGAAGCTGTGGAAGGGTTTTAATCACAGGTTAGAAACGTGCCTGCCAGGGACGGGCAAAGCACCTCCACAGACACGGGTGAGGGCAGAGGTGACCTCAGCACGCGTTCGTGTCCCCCATCCCTCCGTCCTTGGCATCCCACCAGCCCATTTTCTGCAACCCCCATCTTAGGTTCTGCTTTGCCACTCACACGAGGAGTTTGCTGCCGTTCTGCCTTGTGTCAAACCCGTGGACAGAAAAAGCAAGCGGCAGCACGGAGCTCCGGGTCTGCAATTCCACTCAAACTGTCGGGAGCTGCCAAAACACTCCATGCGGGCAGAAATGGTTTGTGTCATTCTCCAGGCTCTGAAATAACATCTCAAATTAAAAGCCTGCCCCTGGATTTATTTCACACCTCTGGTCCAGTATAGCTGCTTCTCATCATCTGTTACCACAGGGTCCTGTGTCTTGCCCAATTCTGGAAAATAATAGCGTGGAAATAAGGCTTTGATGTCTTGTTAAAACGGAGTTGCAAGGCTGCTCTACGGTCCCTCAAATATGAATTTTAGTATTTGGATATTACCTCGGCGGATTACGTACCAAAAGTGCTCCAAAGGAGCCCCATCTGGCCTGAGGAACAGCTCGTACAGGATGATCACTCTCCCATCCCAATCTGCGCCCTATTATTAATTACTGAACGAGCAGCAGTTTCAGGAGTTGACACATGCAGCAACAGGCTGTTCAGCCCCATGGTCACTGCTGAGCTGCTGGATGGGAAGAAATGGGAAAGAAGAACACAAAGATCCTACTGTTCTCTGATTTTAGGTGCTACTAAAACCAGCAACAGTGAGAACCTCTGTCCTAGGGGTCTGTTATAGTTTGAGAAGCCCAAAACAATTTATTGCCGCTTAGACAATTATTCTCTCAGCCGATGACCCCTCCCCACACAGGAAGGGGAATCGGGAAGAAAACAAGGAAACCTGAGGGTTGAAGTAGAAACACATTTAACAGAATAAGACTAGATAATTAACATTATAAAGAACCAATATTGATCTCAATACCAATATAAAATACCCAGGGATTACACTCAGCCCATTCCATCCGTAGGAAGCCGTGCGCTCCCAGCGGGGAACAGCCAATGTGGGACACTGCGAGCGCTGCGGCTTCGGGAGGAAGGGAAGGGCTCAGGGATCTGGCACTGGGGCAAGGAGTTCTCTGGATCACTGCCATCAAGGGAGCGAGAGAACTTCTCATGAAACTTTTTAATTTCTATCAGATGTGCCATTCAGGGTGTGAAATAACCCTGTTGGCAGCCTGAGGCAAGTGCCTGGGTCTCGCTCCTCCTCATCCCTGCACCTGGACAGCTCGAAAACACTAAAACTTGAACCCCACACACCATGGCTGGCTGAAAAGTAAGTATTTTCACAAATTCAGATGCTAGAGTCTCTAAAAGCGCAGTTTTCCCAAGCGTTAGAAGGGAAACTAGTCCTGTGTCGCTCAAACCAGGACAGGGTCTTATAAAACCAGGACAAGACAAATCATCAATGCTAAGGGGAACAAGAAAATGCAAGAATCCCTTAAACTTCTAATCCTTCGGAGGGCAGGACTGCCATGAGAAACTGCTCATTGGAAGAGCTGTCCAAGATGAAAGAGAAGTAAGTTATGTGTGAAGTGCCACATTTTAGGAGGAATCCAACAGGCAATGGGGAACAACTAGCCGACAGCACCACTTAATGGACTCCTAAATCCTTCCTTCAGATTTAGGTTCCATGAATATACATTGCTAACTCACGCAGGTGATTTTCATGCCTTTAAACTCCAACTTCAGCCCCCTGTCTTAGGAAGTCATTGGCCAAGAAGACCCCCCCACACACACAAGAGGGAAACAGAACTATTTTTCTGCACAGTATATGGCTTTTCTGAGACATTGCTTTCTTCTCTTCTTCGCAAAAAAAAAAAAGGACAGTGACACAGCTAAGAAATGTTCAGTGCTGTCTCAGCTTCACACACTCTTCTCCTGTCCTGGGGTGCTGCTTCCATAAATTCACCTCTTGCATAAGGAAAGAAGAGCTGGAGCAGGCAGCGCTGGTGGCAGGGAGAACGGCACGCTCTTGTTGCAAAAGCAGAAAGGGTGCTCAGTTCAGCGCGACAGAGGTGCTCCTCTATCTCCTAGACTGGATCTCTCAACAACAAGAGAACATTTCGGGGGGCTATAAACTTAATTTGGTGATGATCTGCTGAACATCTGTTACTGGATGATTCACGGGGTCATTCCAGTCTCTAACCTCCTCAATTCCTACGTTCTTGCTCTCCCGTGGCCTATTCTCAGTGCCATCTCGCACAAAGAACTGGCATCAAAAGCAGGACCTGGTTCTGCAACTCCAAGTGTGTCTCCAGAGAGGGTGATTCACGCCTCAGACAGCTGGTCTTGGCTTCTCAGGCTTTAGGAAGAAAGCTCCACCCTGGAGAGCAAACAGGAATACCAGCACTTCTGGGGGAGCTGAGGGATTGCCCCAAAAACACATCCGATATTTTATACTCAGTCCTGCATAGCTCAAGATCTTCGTCCTGATCCAGACTTCTGCCCCTTGTATCTTCCTTCATCCTGGCCATAAATGATGGGACCCCCACCCTATTAAGTCTACCAGCTGCCCTGGTAGCCCTGCTTGCGACTGTGGCTCACTCAGCAGCAGAGACAAAGGATCTCCAGATCTCCAGATCCACTAACACGGCCGTTCTCCCACCTCCCTGAGGCCACAGCAGGGAAAGCAGGCTGGAGTCATTCCACAGGTCACATCTAGCCTGAGAGTCTTTGGTGGGACCTCACTCATCACAGAGGAAAGGCCCTGATCCCAATCAGTTCATAATCTCTGTTGAGAATCTGCCTGTGGCTGCTTCCACGTACTGAGATTGTTATCAAATGCTACAAAAAACACACGGTGTAAGCTTGGCCACACAGAACCAGCCACAGTTTCACCACTGGCTCCGGAAGAGGCAGGGTTTCATCCACGGACTCCCCCAGGTTGCTCCTCTAGCTGGTCTGACTGCTGGGGAGTCTAAGAGAAACCCCAAACCATCAACAACCCTGACATCTCTAACAACAACAACAACCCTCCCCGAGCTTTCCTGTTTATCCCCGGGGTTTCAGTCCAGATCAAAGCTGCTGGTGACTCTCCCCTCATGCAAACTATGAATGCAGAACTGGTTTCATCCAAACCACAGCACCGTCTGCAGCGTTCCCAGGAGGATTTCTTGTAAGCACCTCCCACTGCATCTGCTTCCCAGAAAACTGGCTGGGTCCTCTGCAGACTCTACACGTCCCCGCTGCTGAGAGCTCAGCCCGAATCCTGCTTGCGCCCTGCAGGACGTGGTGCCCAGTCCCAGGAGAGCGCCATCGCTAGGAGAAATGAGCCTTGATGAAGAAGAAAAACCAAGAGAAGGCACCAGCCAGCTCCGGGGGTGCCAGAACAGCTCTCGCCCAGATCCACGTGACTTCCCCACCGTGCTGCAATGAGTTGGGGATGAAGCCACCTGAGAGTCCCCTGCAGCCAGGGTGAGAAAGAGGCACCACTGGAAGAGATTCAGCCCATGTAGGAATGACGGATGTGCAGAAGAACCCACCTCTCTCCACTAACCCTAGAGAGGAACAGGGCTGAAGACCTGAACGAAGCTGAATAGCGGCTTGCGCTGCTCAGGAACGGCTTAGATCCTCCTGAAGGATCACTCCCTCCTGCCTTTACTACCAGACTGCCTGACGTGTTATCTTTTAAGTGTTGCCGAGTCTTCGCTGTCATGTGTTATTTATGGAGTTCTGTGGCCGCCTGCAAGAACTCCCATGTAATTAAGCCAGTCTCCAGGCCCTGAAGGCACCATCATTGTAAATTATTCCTCTGACACCGTCCTGCCCCGGTGGATCTGGGCCTGTCCACACCTGTCTGTCAAGCTTTCCACCAAAGCTGGGGCCAAATACTGTACCTTTCCAGATCAAGTCCCTCCAAGAACAGGAGATGTGATGCGCCAGCAGCACACTGATTTGCTGGGCAGCATGTAGGGCATCTCCTTGGTCGGTCTGGGATCTAGCACTGAGGGGCACAAACAGGACTCTGTTTCCTTGATGCAGGCTACAGTCCCTCCTTGTTCCAAAGCCCACCCTGTGTAACCCAGTGCCCCTGCTGCTCTGCCCTGGCCCTCCCCATGCACTTCGGCATTCATCACACAGCCACCGTGCCCACCAACATCACCATCACCACCATCCATCATGCTGTCACTATGCCCACCATCACTATCACCACCGTCACCACCATCCACCACACTGTCACTGTGCCCACCATCACCATCACCACCATCCATTACACTGTCACTGTGCCCACCAACATCACCATCATCACCATCCATCACGCAGTCACTGTGCCCACCAACATCACCATCACCACCATCCATCATGCTGTCACTGTGCCCAACATCACCATCATCACCATCACCACCATCCACCACGCAGTCACTGTGCCCACCAACATCACCATCACCACCATCCATCATGCTGTCACTGTGCCCAACATCACCAACATCATCATCACCACCATCCATCACACTGTCACTGTGCCCACCAACATCACCATCACCATCACCACCATCACCACTATCCATCAAGCAGTCACTGTGCCCACCAACATCATCATCACCACCATCCATCACACTGTCACTGTGCCCAACAACGTCACCATCCCAGCTGCAAGGCAGTTTGGGTGGCTGGTGTGTACCAGTTTACACCAACAACATGAGGTGACTGCAGAAGGCTGCATTCCCAGTCCTGTGACTTTATAGAGGCACAAATGGACCGCAGAGATCCCTAAATAAGAAACAAAGGACTCTTCCTAAGCAACCTGATGTGGGAACACCTTCCGTAAGAGTTTGTCGCGGAAAAATCGAGTGTGTTCTGTGTGAGGGAGTGAGGTACCATCAATATTCTCCCAGTCTTCTGCTTCCTCCTGCCCAGGCAGGCGCATACCAGCTGTGAAGCACTCAGACCTGTGACACCTTACCTTTCAGGTGATCGGCCACCTCAGCGTAAGACCGCAGCACTGCCAGGGACACTGCCTCCCCTGAAACACAGGACAGACACGGCCCTGAGGGACATACAGGTGACACAGCAGCCCCACCTGACAACGTCACATAACGATTCTCTGCATCTTGAGGCGATTCAAGCTCTGAAAGACTTGAAAGAAATAAGGAAAATTGGACTTCAGGAAAATTCACTGGAACAGGTTGCCCAGAGAGGCTGATGAGGTGCCATCCCTGGAGGCATTTAAGGCCAGGCTGGATGTGGCCTTGGGCAACCTGGTCTAGTGGGAGGTGTCCCTGCCTATGGTAGGGGGGTTGGAACTCGATGATCTGCAAGGTCCCTTCCAACCTAAACCATTCTGTGATTCTATGACTTTATGCTCCTGCGCAGCAGACAGCAACCGGATTGTCTAGGCTGTCCCATGAGCCCATGCTACCACAATTTCCCCTCCTTTCCTACATTTAGTCCCTGTAAAATGAAGGTTAAAAACCTGCGAACATTGATACCTTCCATACTGAGAGATACTGTCTTCACACAGTATCAGTCAAGGAGAAGAAACTGATTTAATCTGGCTGCTATTGTTGGGTGGAGGCCCACGGGGCAGGATGCGGCATTTACTTATCGTTAAAACTTGTCTACAGGATCGATGATATTACGGAAAGCGTGGTGAGGGGCGCAGGACGGCTGGGCCACATTTCCTACTCACAGCTGGCATAAAACAGCACCACCGTCCGGGCGGTCTCCGCGAGGGCAGAGTGGAAGGTCTCCTCTGTCAGGACAAGGATCTGCTCCAGGGGCAGCTCTCGCTTCTTGTCCCTGGAAACTGCTTCCACCACCTGGTCATCCTGAATGTCTGCAAGGGACCCACAGCCGCGCGTGAAACACAGGGGCAGAAGGAAGAGCAGCCCCCTGGGCCACCCCACCAGCAGGTTTTGGTAGGGCAGCACCTCTCAGCAGAGACCTGGTCACTGCCAGCAGGGGAGTGGACGCACAGACACACAAACTCATCAAAACACACTTAAACCATCTCCCACCAGTTGCGCCCTCCTCAGAATGTGGTCTGAACACCATTCGTTGAGCGTGTTGGCTCCTCGAGGACCCCACACCACATTTTTTATTTTTTTTTTGGGAAATGAAACCAATTCTCTATGGGAAACAAAGGCGTTCTCAAGGAAGCACTGCCAGTGTTTTCTCCCTGGGGAAGGCAAGTCTGGAACAGCTCTTAGAAAAACATGCCTCAGACCTGATAATTCTGAGGCGCTTCGTCTGATGCTTGAAGAGGAGACAGCGTTGGGTGCACTTCAAACCCTGGCGCCCCCGAAGCTGGATGAGGTCAAGCAGAAGCACCCCTGTCCCTCGTGCAGCATCTCCCCAAGTGTTCCTCTAACAGCTGCTGGTTTTCTTCCCTGCTGTTTCCCCTAAAAATCATGCCTGTCTGGCACAAAACTCACAGGATCTACAGCGAATAAAAGAGCCACTCCGTGCAACTGGCATGTGACCGCGATGGTTTGCCGTGGATTTGCAAAAGTGTTTTCTAATGCTTTAACATATGCCTGCGTGTGTCTAGCAGATGCTGACGGCATGTCCCATCTGATGACAAGCAGCTTTTCACTGTTTAATTGCACACCTTGATTGTTATTCTCTTTTTCATCCTCCTCTTCCTCCTCCTCCTCCTCCTCCTCAGCCTCCTGGATTTGTTCCACCTTGCTCTTATCTTCCACCAGGGTTATAACTTCATCAGTGTCCTCCAAGACCAGGTATTTGATTGGCACTCCCTACAGAAAACAGAATAAATCCGTGCTGGCAAAACGTCACCCTCTGCTCATTCTGTCCACAAACCAAACTCAAGGCTGATGGGGCACCACCACCCAACTCCTTATTTTTGGGGCATGTCAACAGATTCCCAAAGCTGCCAAACAGGGGAGCTTCTGGGGTGTGATTCTTTGACCCAATTTCACCTGCGCTTGAGTTTTTCTCACTTTTCTAGACCAACTTTTCCTCGCCAGAAAGCAATTGTGGCTATGCGGGATCCCATGAAAGTGAACACCCCCTCCACCTCCCAGCATCTTCACGTAGATGCACCACTGCAAGAAAAGCCAGTAAATATATCCAGAGAGGGGAGGTTCAGGGTCCACTCGGCTGTCCCCCCTCTAAAGGGGTCAGGCTGGGTCAGAGCAGCCCATCACAGCCTGGGAAACTGGCACAAGAAGTCCTTTATCTCATGGAGCTCCACAAAGAAGAGTGCTCCCAAAGCGTACATGGGCTGCCAACCCATGGAAGGAAAAGAGCAAAATGTACTTCTCAGAAATGAGACCTTGTCGGCTTAAAACCAGTTCTGGCACTGCCTCAGCGCAAGGCACTTCAGAGAAAATGAATTTTATAATGAACTGAGAGAAATGACAAACTGCTGACACCTCCCATTGGCTCGAAGAGGAGAAACACAACATGCACTTCTCTCACCAGGGCAGGGGAAGCCCTCAGGGGACGCTGAGGTTCAGGTCTGATCCTGTATCTTCGCAATCACAAGTGTGACAGTTCAGGTAATTTGGGGCAACGTGTGCTCCCTGGCGTTTGTCGGCGCTGAATTCCATCTTGCCTCACAAGCTGGGTCAGGTCCCTCCAGAGTTTAGCTCATCTTGATCAACCTCATTTAACTTACACCCTGCCCTTTTCCCAGATCACTGCCAGAGGCGTTCGGTTACATCAGTTCAGCACAGACCTTTGGTTGTTTGCTCCTCTCTTGCTCTTAGTTTCACACTCATTTCCTCCCCCATCTTTTGAACGCCTTTCCTAAAGAGGCAAGGGCCTTTAGAAGTCCACTTCTTTAGGGAATTTGCACTTGGACTACTACCTTAGGTAGTTCCCAACCTGGTGTTGCCTTCAGATGTAATGGAGATGCCACCCTACGTTTTGAACCCAAAATAAACTCAGTATTTTATCTTTACTAGCAGGCACAATTGCTCTGCGGCACCAAACTCAGGCACTTCCAAATACATGCCTGCATCTAGGGAAAGACACTTCCCCTTGATCTTCTGGAAAGTTTGTCAAGTAACAACGGAGCCGAACAACACCCCAACACCTCTGAAGAGCACCACACCCAGGCAGGGAAATCAGAGTTGTACAATAAAGAAATCCAGCCTCTAACCTCATCCGGTGTCTTGAGAGCGACGTTTGACCGGAGCAGAACGTTCAAATCTACGAGGTCCCTTCCAAAACACAAAGTGAACATTAGATGGAGTGATGTGCGTGGTCACCCTCTCCATCCAGCCTGCCTGGCCCCTCTCAGCAGCACCTCATCCTCATGGACTTGTGCTTCAGGGCCTCTGAGAACTTGCAGGAGCCAAGAATCAATGTCAGTGGTGGGGAAGTAGGCTCCAAGAGACCTTCTGGTGGGACTGCACTGCCTGGCATGCCTATTTTACAAGGGGCTTGGGTTCCCTTTCTGCTATTCGGGTCTTTGCTCACGCACTGGTAGCCACATCCCAGTACAGCTGATGGGCTGGTGGACTTCAGCTCATAAGAAAACGCATCCAGGAAGTGCCTCCATACAGGGAGGTACCAAGGATGCAGAAAGCTGGCAGAAGAGAGCCTACACCCACCCTTCCTTCATCTCCTCTCATTTGCAGGGCTGCCAGCAGACATGCCCAAAGGCAACCACGCCTACAGGGGCTGCACACCTCCTTTGGCAAGACACCATGGAAGCATTTGCGAACACAAGCCAGTCTGGCGTACGCAGGCTGCTCCTCACCCCACGGAGCAGAGATAACTAACTGGTGGTCAACCGCAGAGGAAGCCAACAAACCTCCACAGCACAATCAGCCTGTGGCCAGCCACAAGCGTGTCTCCTGTTCCCCTGAGAAACAAGCATGCTGGTCCAAATCGGAGAACCCTCATGTTCCTCAGGGGTCCATACTGGGGCTCGTACTATTTAACATCTTTGTTGGTGATGTGGATGTTGGGACTGAGAGCACCCTCAGCAAGGTGGCTGATGACACCAAGCTGTGTGGAGCAGTCAACACACTGGAGGGATGGGATGCCATCCAGAGGGACCTGGACACCTGGAGAGGTGGGGCCGTGCCAACCTCATGAAGTTCAACCAGGCCAAGTGCAACAACTTGCACAAGGGTCGGGGCAATCCCAGGCACAAATCCAGGCTGGGTGGAGAATGGCTGGAGAGCAGCCCCCAGGCGAGGGACTTGGGGACGTTGGTGGGTGAAAAGCACAACAGGAGCCGGCATCATGCGCTGGCAGCCCAGAAACCCCCCTGCATCCCAGGCTGCATCCCCACAGCGTGGGCAGCAGGGACAGGGTGGGATTCTGCCCCTCTGCTCCGCTCGGGGGAGACCCCACCTGGAATCCTGGGTCCAGCTCTGGGGGTCCCAACAGCAGAAGGACACGGAGCTGTTGGAGCGGGGCCAGAGGAGGCCCCAGAGATGCTGGGAGGGCTGGAGCCCCTCTGCTGGGAGGACAGGCTGGGAGAGCTGGGGGGGTTCAGCCTGGAGAAGAGAAGGCTCCGGGGAGACCTTAGAGACCCTTCCAGTATCTGAAAGGGCCTAGAAGAAAGCTGGAGAGGGACTTTTTACAAGGGCACGTAGTGACAGGACGAGGGGTGATGGCTTCAAACTGGCAGAGGGGAGATTTAGATGAGATATTGGGAAGAAATTGTTGCCTGTGAGGGTGGTGAGACACTGGCCGGGGTTGCCCAGAGAAGCTGTGGCTGCCCCATCCCTGGAGGTTCAAGGCCAGGTTGGACGGGGCTTGGAGCACCCTGGTCTAGTGGGAGGTGTCCCGGTCCACAGCACGGGGTTGGAACTGGATGGTCTTTAAGGTCCCTTCCAACCTAAACCATTCCATGATTCTATGACTGAGGAGATGCCGCTTACTGAGCAGAGACCCCTGCCATGTCCCAGCACTCACAGTCCACCTCCTTTACTGGATCTCCTTCTGCCCTTAATTCAACGGCAAAATACAAGCCTTCCATCTGTGCTAAGTTTCCTTTCTGAAATCTCTCTTAGTCCAACTGGTTTTCCACCCCTAAGTCAGGAGGAGACTCAAACATTTCTATGCTTCCAGCCAGTCTGAAACCAAACTAATCTGATTCTGGACAAGTTCTTAAATGGGACATCCTCTCACAGGACATAGTCTAGTTTTGCAGCCTCTCATACAAACCTCAACCAGCCCGCTGACTCTAATCCTGGCCGTGGGTTAACCAAGCTCGGAAACGCCACAAAAAGCAAGGAGAACCCCAAAACACCTGAGAGAAAATACCTGGACAAAAGGGCAACTCCTGCTTTCCCCAGGAGCTGCCAGGCCACGAACTCTGCTGTCCTCCTGTCAGCCTCGTAGGTCTCTTTCTGGCTGAGGATGAACACCAGTGGTAGCCCAAGCTGCAAGTGAACAGTGGAAACCTTCTCCGGGTCCTCAGCAACCTCCGTCTGGAGAAGAGACATGGTTACACTGCAGCACATCTCCACACTGCTGAAGGTGCCTCAGCTCTTCTCCAGCACAGCCCAAGCCACCACATGTTCCCCCCACCCCAAAATAAGGATACCCTTGAGAAAAAGCCTCCAAACCTGATTCTAAAACATCCAACCCTGATTCTAAAACATCCATTGAAGCAGAACCCACACAACCCTGTGTGTTCCAACCTGTCATGACCCTCCCTCTTAAAAAGCTGGGGTTTATTATGCCTGTTCTTTGTCATTTAGCAACTCCACATGTCAAATCCCCATTAATTTTTATTTTCCTGGCACCCATTCCCCAGAGCAGTTTGAAAACCCTGGCTGCAACACGCAAGAGCTGGCATCCTCTCCCTTCCTGCCTTGGACATGCTGCTTCATGACAGCATGGAGCTGCTGAACAAAGTGCCTTCCCTCCATGGGCCCAACCCAGGAGGCCGGGTGGAGGAGGCACTTCCCAGCGCAAAACTGGACTTTGGGTTTGTCCAGTTTGGAGAAAAGGAGGCTGAGGGGCGACCTCATTGCTCTCCACAGCTCCCTGAGGGAGGGGACATGGAGAGGAAGGTGCTGATCTCTTCCCCATGGGATCCAGTGGGACACGTGGGAATGGTTCAAAGTTGCACCAGGAGAGGTTTAGTTTGGACATTAGGAAGCATCTCTTTACCGAGAGGGTGGTCAAACCCTGGAACAGGCTTCCTGGAGAGCAGGTCAATGCCCCAAGCCCGTCAGTGTTGAAGAGGCATTTGGACAACGCCCTTAATAATTTGCTTTAACTTTTGGTCAGCCCAGAAGTGGTCAGGCAGTTGGACCAGATGATCGTTGTAGGTCCCTTCCAACTGAACTATTCTATTCTGTGCTATGCTATGCTGTTCTACACATCCCAGTGAAGTCCAAGGGGCACCTTCACCATGTTCCCACTCAGTGCTTACAGACAACTGGAGGAGCATACATTGGTGCCAGGGCTCCCTGGAAAGGTCTAAGCAAGCTGAGCAGTGCAACTGGTGTCACTCCCATCCAGCCCCACGCCTGTTCCTTGCTTAGACCCAACCTGGGAGTTTTGCCGTTAACTTAGAATCACAGAATCACCCAGGTTGGAAGAGACCTTTAAGATCATGGACTCCAACCATCAACCCAACACTGCCAAACCCACCCCTAACCCATGTCCCTCAGCACCACATCTGCCCGGCTGGGAAATACCTCCAGGGATGGTGATTCCAACACTGCCCTGGGCAGCCTGGTCCAATGCTTGATAACCCTTTCCGGAAAGACAGTTTTCCCAATATGCAATCTAACCCCCTCCCCCCAGCACAACCTCAGGCCATTTCCTCCTGTCCTATCACTTGTTCCTTGGGAGAAGAGACTGACCCCCCTGGCTACACCCTCCTTTCAAGCAGCTGTAGAGAGCGAGAAGGCCTCCCCTCAGCCTCCTCTTCTCCAGGCTGAACAACCCCAGTTCCCTCAGTGGCTCCTTAGGAGACTTGTGCTCCAGACCCCTCTACAGTTCCGTTGCCCTTGTCTGGACATGCTCCAGCACCTCAATGTCTTTTTTGGAGTGAGGGACCCAAAACTGAACACAGGATTCGAGGTGGGGCCTCACCAGTGCCAAGTACAGGGGGAAAATCACTTCATGGGCAAGGGGCAGATTCTCACACTCAGCCTTGCCCTCTGCTCACACCTCCCTCATCCTCACATCCCCCCCAGCTGCCCTCATGCCCACAGCCCAAGTGGCTCCTCTTCCCCAGCCCTCCATACCACCAGAGGAGCTCCCATGAGCTTGAGGTGCCTGTGGATGTTGAGCATCGTCAGAGCCTGCCCCATGGCTGTCCTCCCGCAGGGCTGCGCCAGGTCCGTGGCCCGTTGGCAGTGGCAGAAGAACAGCCGAGCAGACGACACATCAGGCTCGGCGTTGCTGTGAGAGAGAAAACAAAACCGGTGGTGAGCCAGGCATCCGCCGTTGGGTTTTAATACGCCCTGACAGAATGGCCATGTTTGCTGCCATCTTTTACAGGGCAGATGATCCTCAAGTTCAGCGTTTGGCAGGTTTGTGGGACGTCCTACTACTGACACGTACAATTGTGTCCAGGCGCTTTTCAGAATTGTGCTGGACATTTAAGAAAACCCCTGGCTCACTGAGTGTAAACGACCTCAATCCCAGAATATTTGGCTCAAGAAGGAGGCAAATTATGCTTTTCTCAGTGGGACCAGCCATGCCACTCCAGTGGAGATCCTGGCAGGAGGACAGCTGAAGTACAGCTTTGGTCTTTCACCTCACTGATGACATCTTACACACTCTATAAGGAACGTTCCACCTTTTGAACAGCACTGGGTTTGGCTGCACCAAAGGAAGCAGTGAGACGGAGTTCCCTGGATGGTTCCCTGGTTAGTGGTTCCTGCTCTGGTGTTAGCCTGCGCATCAGCTTTAGGAGGTCACATTTCTTTCCTCAAACACCCATTCCCCACCTCTAAAATAGGGATTGCCTTTTTGTAATGGGTTTTAAGATCTCTCTGTGGAAGAGCAGGGTGTAGCATTAAGACCCCAAAGCCTGCCGCCCCGGTTGGCTGAAAGCTCTTCATGTTGGAGAAGCTGCCACCATTTCATCAGCTAAGGAGGTGGCCTGCTGGTGTCCTCTTTGCTTTAAGCAGAATGAAGCCAATTCCTGTCCGAATGACAACCCTGCCATCTAGTGGCAGCCACAAAATGTTATCCCTGATGACAGTACTGCAAGGATGGGATGGCATCCCAGGGGAAGGACCGCTTTGGTGCTTGTCCTGGTGTCACGTGTGAAAGCAGGCAGATGGCTGTAGAAACACTTTGCCGAAGATGCGACATGCTGTGTGGTATTCCCACCTTCCTCCCTCTCAGTTTCCTGACTGCAGTGGGTCACAGCAACAGCAAGTGTTGAAGGATCTGCCCTTCTAATGAAGCTCCTCCTGCACGGGAAGGGGATGGCGTGAGGTGGCCAGCTCCAGTGAAGCCATGGGGTGGCAAGTCCCAAATACAACACTCCAGGAAGCAGCGTCTCATGCAGAATGTCCTGTTTTGAGCCACACAGGACTGATTTCTTTCCTAATGCTTGGGAAAACTCTATTTTTGGAAGACTCAAGCATCTGAATTTGTGAAAATATTTACTTTACAGCCAGCCATGGTGTGTGGGGTTCAAGGTCTTAGTATTTTCGAGCTGTCCAGGTGCAGGGATGAGGAGGAGCAAGACCCAGGCACTTGCCTCAGGCTGCCAACAGGGTTATTTCACACCACGAATGGCACAGGCAATAGAAATTAGAAAGTTTGATGAGAAGTTCTCTCGCCCTTGATGGCAGTGATCCAGAGGACTTCTTGCCCTGGTGCCAGAGCCCTGAGCCCTCCCCTTCCTCCCGAAGCCGCAGTGCTCGCAGTGTCCCACATTAACTGTCCGCTGCTGGGAGCGCACGGCTTCCTATGGATATAGTTGGCTGAATATAACCCTTGTATAGTGTATATACAGGTATTGGGATCAATACTGGTCCTTTAGTGTTAGTACTGTTAATTATATAGTTCTATCCTATTAAATCTGTTTATATTTCAACCCCCGGGTTTCCTGTTTTCTTCCTGATTCCCCTTCCTGTGTGGGGAGGGGTCATCAGGTGAGAGAATAATTGTCTAAACGACAATAAATTGTTGTGGGTTTCTCGAACCATAATACAGCCGAACAGCAGAAGTCACTGCTGACAGAAGCTGACGCGACAAAAAGTAAAAACGTGTTTCCAAAATGGCTGTTAACACCGTGATACAGGTACAACTCCCATCTCAGGGTCCTGAAACCTCCGACTGCCGGAAGATGGGAGGCTGCAGGCAACACACATCTGTATCTCACACCCTTTGGTAAGCACCTACGGCCACCGCCGAGGTCAGACGTAGAACTGGGTGGCCTTTGTGCTGACCCACTATAGCAATCCTTGTCCTTCTCAGCTGGCCAGACTTGCTCCCCAGCGCACAAGGCTGAGTGTTTTAAGACTTTAACATCAGCTATATCAGCTTCCCTGAACACCCACGGCCAAGGTTGGATCAGTCAGCTATGGAAAGGAGCCAGCGGGCTCTTCCCCTATAGAATTCCATTCAATGAACAGTCACAAATGGCATGGCTACTCCACATCCAGGAACACGAGCAGCAGCTGGTTTTGGAAAAGCAAAACAGATCTGACTGTCCACCCTTGGCATAACATCCTAATACCATCCCAGACTTGACCTGGGAATCTGAGAAACCAAGAGCAGAGCAAACAGTGCAGGGGAGCAGCTCTACCTGGTGGGGATGGGTGACTTTGGACATACCCAGTGTCTTTCAGCAGCGTCGCCTCAGTCGTCAGAACAAACTGGTGGACAGTCCCATAGACAAAAGCCGCCTCCATCACAGCTCTGTGCTCTGGGAAGAGAAAGGCAAGACAAAATCATCCCAGCTCCCTCCAGATCTCCCCCTTCATCCTTCCCAGTTGTAAACATCGATGCCCAGCCTTTCAGAAACCCTCGGTAAAATGTCACAGCTGCCTGAAGACACACTTTGAAGGTGACTGTGAGTCACTGGGGCTGAACCCAGTTGCTGATGCCCAGCGAACACGCAGGTGGTGCAAGCGAACCCATTCTACTGCATAACCAGAGACCTGCCAGTGGGTTGGTTTATTTATTAAGACGGCAAGCGCTGGCTTGTTTTCCCTCCCAAGTCCCTCTCTGAAAGTTTGTGTGCTCCCAGCAAAACCTGTCTGGTGCACCCGATCCCTTTGGAAACACAGCAAGACAGACAGAGGTGCAGACAGAAGGTCCAGGTGGCCCTTTCAGGTTTCCTTGATCCTCCATTTGCAGGATTTGGGGGTCCGAAACCCGGCTCCCTTCCACCTTAGCAAGAAAGACTCTGGGGGAGAGCAAAGATAAGAAGCTGAGTGTTAATACCTGCTGTCCCAGTAGCTGGTACGTAGGCAAAGACCATGTTCGACCTCCCTTTCAGCGCATTTTCAATGTTCTGAAGATCTGCCAGTGTTTCCACGTATTTAACTTCATTAAACAGCAGGGCACTGAGGAGTCAGAAAAAAACTCATCAGCTACTGGTTTCTTTTAAGAGCGAATTCGCAGCCACATAACCATGATGGGAAAAACAAGGTAAAGTTCCAGCTTCTTGCTGGCAGATTAAAGATTCCCAGACAAATACGGCTGCCCAGGTGCGTGCTGGTGAGTTACCTCAAGGACATAGATTTAACAGTCAAACCACCCCAAAGAGAGAAGCAGCCTTCTACTTGGCGAAGTGTAGCCTCTGGAATCTGTGGGGTTTGTATTTATGCAAAGCTTTCTATCAACAAGTGAAAATGGAAAGTAAATTATTTCACAGAAATGTATCTGCTCTGTACTTACAACAGAACGTTCGCAACGATGGAGTTGATGTCAAACAAGGCATCGGTGGGGAACTCTCTGATCAGCATGTTACCTCTGCAGAAGGAAGAAAGAGCATCACCAAAGACACTAGGAAAGATTAGCTGCACCTACTTAATTCATTTTCACTCTGCTGAATACCTCCAGGTATCTGCTGGAAAGAAAATGTCAGGACTGAATTTGGGGATTTCACAGGACCAGTGGTCCAGGCAATGCTGTCTTAGCGGTCACCTCTGTCACTGCCATTTCGTTCACCTTCTGGGGACTGTTGGCGAGACGCACGGACTGACAGAAGGTCTCTATATACCACGCATCACCCTGTAGACCCTCACCACTAGTGCAAACGTTTCTGTGGGTCAAGTACAACAGTCAATGAGAACTGAGCTGATACACAGAGAAGCTTCTGGCTGACAACCTACGGAGAGACCAAGAGCTAAACCTTCACATCCTGGGCAGATGAGATAACCACGCCAACAAGAAGAGCACCAAAGAGTGTTTCTTTCTAGGACTAGACCCAAAACCTCTTTGTCTGAGTGTAATTCTGGAGGACCTGGTGGTGGGAGGCTAGAAGGACAGGAGAACACTGATGGAAGATTTCTCTCATGGTTCCATGTATGGCACAGCCCTCTGCTGCTCAAAGGAACACGGGGCAGGAGGGGAGGTTTCACACTGAAGACAAAGCGTCTGCTTTGCCTGTGTTGGACTTTTCAGGCATCCTTTGCACTAACGTATGCCTGTGAAGACAGGCTGGGAGAGCTGGGGGGGTTCAGCCTGGAGAAGGGAAGGCTCCGGGGAGACCTTCCAGCCCCTGCCAGTCCCTAAAGGGGCTCCAGGAAAGCTGGGGAGGGACTTTTTGTAAGGGCATGTAGTGATGGGATGAGGGGTGATGGCTTCGAACTGGAAGAGGGGAGGTTTAGATGAGATATTAGGAAGAAATTGTTGCCTGTGAGGGTGGGGAGCCCCTGGCTGGGGTTGCCCAGACAAGCTGTGGCTGCCCCATCCCTGGAGGTTCAAGGCCAGGTTGGACGGGGCTTGGAGCAACCTGGTCTGGTGGGAGGTGTCCCTGCCCAGGGCAGGGGGTGGCACTGGATGATTTTTAAGGTCCCTCCCAACCTAAACCATTCCATGATTCTATGATTCTAAGCTATGGCACTGCTGTCCTCATGGTTCCTCTCTTCCTACGCAGCCATCTCTGACCACTGACAACGTTTCCCCCCAACACTGGCACTGGGAAGCAATCACAGTGTGATGTCCAGAAAATCCCCCTCACCTGAACAGGTAGGCTTTCCTTAATGCATTTTCTTTTCCACAGTATCTTGAGACGTCCTCTTTGGGACAATTAACCTAGACGTTGAAACCATGTAATTAGACATTCTGCTCCACCAATGACTACAAAAACACAGCACTAGAGCTTTCTGCCATTCAAGAGTGTAAATACAGCCTTTCCAAACCTGCTGGGAGAGAAAATACAAGGAAATGGAGTCCTGAGCTGGGGACTGGAGTTTGCACTTCAGTTCTCCAGCTCAGCCTGCCTCGAATTGGGTCAGATGGGATCAAGAGATCTTGTGATCTGCCCAGCATATTCAAAGCGACAGATCGCCGTTTCCTTATTAAACTCAGCCTGTATCTGGAGGAAATTAAATACATACACACATACATAAGCACTTCTTATAATCTAATTACACTTGCCTGAATTTGTAATGCCCTCACCTAAATCTGCATACGATTTCAGCTAAAAAAAAACCAACAAAACTTTATATGAAATATTTATTGCACTGAATTGAAAAGAAGTGAACTGAGCCCATCCATCACTCTCCGCAGTTTGAGCGGGCAGGAAGGAGCTGTGGAGGGAGTCAGGCAAATCCCACCTTCCGAGGGAGACGAGAGGGCTGATGCCCTCCTGGGCAGCATCGCATCCTCCCTCGTGCCGTGTCCACGGGCACGCGGCAATGACCAGGCAACTCCACGCACCCTGTGCAGCTGCTGGGAGGCCAGATTAGATCAGCCAGCTAAGCCTGGTACGGGGGGTTGCCCAGGAAAAAGACCAAAGGTTCATCTCAGATGGGACTGGGAGGCCAGGAGCTGCTCAGGGCTGCCCCTACATGACCCGCCGCACTGCCAGTCCTCTGCATCGCTGTGTTTGGAGACACAGGCACAACATCGAACCCTTCTGGGGACACAGGAACCTGCCCGTGTCCCACAGGCAGAAGGTGTGAGGCAGCCCACAGGCAGTAGACGTAAGGCCAGGGCAAGGGATAAAATGGGATGCCCTGCTCAGCCAACATCCGCTTCCCTGTGGGGTCCCACAAGGTGGGTCCAGAGAAGGTCTGGCCACCCCGCAGGAAGCCCTACAGAAATACTTGGGTACTGTGTCCAGTGCTGGGCTCCCCAGTTTAAGAAAGACAGGGAACTGCTGGAGAGGGTGCAGCGAAGGGCCATGAAGATTATCAGGGGGCTGGAGCATCTTTCTTATGAGGAAAGGTTGAGGGAGTTGGGTCTTTTTTAGTCTGGAGAAGAGAAGGCTGAGGGGGGATCTCATAAATGTCTACAAATACTTAAAGGGAGGGTGCTGGGAGGAGGGGGCCAGGCTTTTTCCAATGGGACCCAGTGACAGGACAAGGGGCAATGGGTATAAACTTGAATATAGGAAGTTCCATCTCAACAGAAGGAGGAACTTCTTTCCTTAGAGGGTGGCAGAGCCCTGGCACAGGCTGCCCAGAGAGGTGGTGGAGTCTCCCACTCTGGAGACATTCCCAACCCACCTGGACGCCATCCTGTTCCACCTGCTCTGGGTGACCCTGCTCTGGCAGGGGGGTGGACCAGATGATCTCCAGAGGTCCCTGCCAACCCCAGGCATTCTGTGATTCTGTGAAATAACCTGCAGAAATAGCCTGTCCCACTCCCTGTCCCCATTTACCTTCACCACTGAAATGCCATAGTCCTGGAGGGCCTCGGCCGAGTTCTCAATCTGCTCCAAGAAGGGCTGGGCACCAGGAGAAACTGAAATATATTTTAAAAAAGCTGGTTTCCATCCCTTCCTCTTATGGATGAGGCAGATGGGAGTAACTCAACTGCCTGTGCTCTGGCACGGTAACAGCACGCTCAGGTCCCCATACAAACGTTCCTGGGACATCCGAGCAGACCTGCACCAGGGCAAACAAGGAAGCATGGTGGGCTGGTTGGAAGTGCCTGTGAGGATGTGGCTGGGGAGACGGAGACTGGGACTGGTTTTGTCACATGGGTGGTGCAGGGCTGGGCTGCAAGTCCACAGAGTCAAGAGCATCCTCCTGCCACGCACTGAGACAGTGCGTGACACAATATGGTCTTGCTCTTACTCAAAAAGTAAGGTATTTACTGAAACAAAACTAACTATGGCCAACAACATAAACGCTCTCAGACTCCCCGCCTTCCATTTTAACACAGTGCTGATGCGGGAGCTGTGCTGGTGTCTCAGCCCGTGCTGATGTCTCTGGGAAACTCTACCTGGGGGTCACGAAGGAGCAGAACACTAAAGACAAGGCCAAGGATCTCATAACTCTTGACAGCCTTTAGTCCCCCTGCATGCAAGGGATCCCCTTTTCCCTGGGAGGAACCAGGGAAAAGCCACCCAACCCCATTGAGAAGACAGGAGGTTGGGTTTCTCTTCCATGGTACCTCCAGAAAATAATCCAGGAAATTAATGAAGCGGTTTGAAGGAGTGTACCTGGGGACACGGCCAGGGAAGATCCCACCCCAAGAGGTCTCTGCCTGCCAGGAGCACTCAGGGCTGTGAAAACTCAGATGTACCCGCTGAGCTCGACCAGCTCTTCAAAATCACTGTGTGTTTAACAATCTCAGGAACTGCCTCTTCGTTGTTCCACTTTCACACACGCCCTCACACGAGCCCTCGCTGAAAACCCAGACCGGTGCAAATGCACGCTGTTAAATACGTACCGTTGTGGCTGAAATAAGCCAGGGATGCTCTGCCGGCTTCCAAACTACTGAAATACTCCTGGGGACTCAGCTCCTGAAGCAGCCTTGCGCTTCCCCGCGTCGGGATGGAGGAAGCACAGAAGAGCAGGAAAGAGAAGGAAGAAACCCATGTGTCCATTTGGGCTGACATGGTTGTTATCAGCTACAGGCACGGGACAGTCACAACTGGGGAAAAAATCAAAAAAAAAAAATATATATTATATAGATATACACACACAAACTTATATATGAGTCTCTTCTGTTTAGGTAGGTGCAGCACGATCGTAATTTCCAGATGTGACACACGCATCTCGAGGACGTCATGAATTAGTCACTAGAACAGCAGGTGATTCACACAGCTATAAAGATGACAGCAAAAGCCACCCTCTTTCCTCTAAGTGGCATCTGCAAGTGCACGGACCCTCAGTGCTTTCAATTTAGGGCTGTTTTTCTTCCCTCCTTTTTATTTCTTTGGAGTGAAACAGAAATTAGATGAGCAGGCAGAAAACAGTGACGGTATTACACAAAAAACCCCCCACCCAAACTGTCTCAATTCTTGTTAAAAAGCTTTGAGGATGCCACTAGCATTACACGTGCCACTGAAAGAGGTGGTCACAAAGGGACGGGCCATATTGCTCACTGCAGACCATGCCAAATGATGTGGGGAGGTTCAGTGACATCAGTGGGCAAGAGAAGAGCTAGGGATGTTGTCTGTGCACACTTCTGCAAGGCCTCTGACATGGTCCCTCACAATCTCTTTCTCTCTAAATTGGATAGATAATCCATACTAGACATGGATTTGATGGGTGGACAGTTCAGTGGATGAGGAATTGGTTGGATGGACGCATCCAGAGGGTAGCAGTCAATGTCCAGATGGATATCGGTGACAAGCAGTGTCCCTCAGAGGTCCATGCTGGGACCAGCACTGTTCAATATCTCCATCAATGACATGGCCAGTGGGATCGAGGGCACCTTCAGCGAGTTTGTGGATGACACCAAGCTGTGTGGTGTGGTGACATGCCTGAGGGACGGGATGCCATCCAGAGGGACCTGGACAGACTGGAGAATTGGGTCCATGTGAACCTCATGAGGTTCAATCAGGCCAAGTGCAGGGTCCTGTGCCTGGGTTGAGGCAACCCCGGTACCAATACAGAGTAGGGGACGAAGCGCTGGAGAACAGCCCTGCCGAGAAGGACTTCGGGGTATTGGTGGCTGAAAAGCTGGACATGAGCCAGCACCGTGCGCTGGCAGCCCAGAAACCCCCCCGCATCCCAGGCTGCATCCCCACAGCGTGGGCAGCAGGGACAGGGGGCGATTCTGCCCCTCTGCTCCGCTCGGGGGAGACCCCACCTGGAATCCTGGGTCCAGCTCTGGGGGTCCCAACAGCAGAAGGACACGGAGCTGTTGGAGCGGGGCCAGAGGAGGCCCCAGAGATGCTGGGAGGGCTGGAGCCCCTCTGCTGGGAGGACAGGCTGGGAGAGCTGGGGGGGTTCAGCCTGGAGAAGAGAAGGCTCCGGGGAGACCTTAGAGCCCCTTCCAGTCCCTAAAGGGGCTCCAGGAAAGACTTTTTAGCAGGGCCTGTTGTGATAGGACAAGGAACAATGGCTTTAAACTAAAAGAGGGTGGATTCAGACTAGATATAAGGAAGAACGTTTTACGATGAGGGTGGTGAGACCCTTGCCCAGGTTGCCCAGAGAGGTGGGAGATGCCCCATCCCCGGAAACATTCCAGGCCAGGTTGGACGGGGCTCTGAGCAACCTGATCTGGTCAAAGATGTCCCTCCTCATGGCAGGAGGGTTGGACTAGATGGCCTTTAAAGGTCCCTTCCAATCCAAACTATTCTAGGAGTCTATGACTGTAAGATCCCTCCCCCAGTGCCTGCCCCATCTCTCTGCCATTCGAGGTTTCAGCTACACCAAACGGGAGAGGGGTTCGTGCAAAATCCTCCGGTTTGCCGCTCCTTGCTCAGTCCAGCCTCATGTTACTCTGACATGGGTGGCACGGGAGCAAAAACCCATGACCAGGCTGCAGGGGAGTCCTGGCAGCTTTCCTTCCATGCTGGCTCTCCACGTGGAGCTGGTTAGGAGAGGAGCCAAGGAAATTTGTGGGATGCTTCAGAGAACAGGGCAAAGACCAAGCGTGCGAGCTTGCTGCCAGGGTTCACCAGCAGCCCTCCCTCCCCGGGCTGCCCTGCCACAGCTGTTTAACTCTTCTTGCCCAGATTCAGGGGTTCAGGAGAGCTTCCTGTGGACAACCACCACAGGATGAGGAAACACCTTCCTGCTTCATTCCCCTGTTTAATAGCAGGTTCCCTCGCAGCCCGCTCTCCAGGTATCGGTCCTTGCCGCTGCGTGCGCCAGAGCGTGGCTGGACCCTGGTCAACAGAGAGACAAAGCTGGAATTGAAGCCACGTAGAAGCTGTGTGCTTTGCATCATGAGCCGCAGCTGTTTTCCTTAACAAACGCCCCTGTGTCCATGGGCTGTCATTCCTGCCAGCACCCTGTCAGATGCTGTCAGCTTACTATCGCTGCTCTGTGATGAACCCAAACTCAAATGCCCAAAAACAAGCCGGCAAAGTCCCTCCGCCTTGCTCCAAGAGCAGGGATAGCGAAAGCCAGGCGTGCTCAACCTTCCCTCTCGTGTAGGCGAGGGCTTCGGATCAGGCCTGAACGGCACAAAGGAACAAAGACGGAGCTGAGAAAGGCATGAATTTTTTTCTTTTAATCTAAAAGTCTCCAGTTCTCACCCTTCCGGCTTTGGAATTGCCAGGCATTTCTGATCCTTTGCCCTCCCATCTGTTCCTCTGGCTTACAAAGGGGACAGAGACCGGGGCTCGGGGCGATGATGTTTATTAAATGACAAACTTGGCTACAGCGGGATGGAAAAGTAAACTCAATCCTGACACATGGGAACCAGCTTGAGTTAAATGAGAGAGCTTACTACCCGGGAGACAAAGCCAGAGGAGCGGCCTCCAGTGATTCAAAGGCTTCAAAGACAGCATTAAACCTGGAGGAGGGTGCCAGCAGCTTAAAACGCAACTCCAGCCTCCACCCAGCCCCAATCCCTCTTTGTGTCTCCTCTAGCTCTTGCAGTTTTTCTAACATCCACCTTCTGCCCTCTCCACATCCCTGCAGGATGCTGCTCCCCTCCTTGCACCTCTCCCAAAGTCACACAGAATCACAGAATCCCCAGGGTTGATGAATCTGGAGATCATCTGGTCCAACCCCCCTGCCAGAGCAGGGACACCCAGAGCAGGTGGCACAGGATGGCGTCCAGGTGGGTTGGGAATGTCTCCAGAGTGGGAGACTCCACCACCTCTCTGGGCAGCCTGTGCCAGGGCTCTGCCACCCTCCAAGGAAAGAAGATCCTCCTCAAGTTGAGATGGAATTTCCTGTGCTCAAGTTTGTGTCCGTTACCTCCTAAGAGATGTGCTCCAGCCCCCTGATCATCTTCGAGCCCTCCACTGGTCAGCCCTGTCTGCCCCACCACAACCCCTCACTCTGTCCCACCTCCCCAGCCCCCCACCTCCCATGCTTTTCTCGCCCTTCCCACAAAAATGTGTGCTTGTCCCTTCCCTACTCACATCCTCTCCCCTCCTCGTTGCTCCATCCTGCCCAGCAGCTTCCCTCTGTGTCCCACCAACCCAACTCCAATATTCAGCTTTTAGCTTATGTCCTCTGTCACCTCTTTTCCATCAACGGAAAACTAACCCCACGGGGCTGGAAACAGCCAGGACCCTGTACCACGTTACCAGGGATGTATGAAAATACCAGGGATGTGGGAACCAGCTCTGTGTCACTGCTGGGAAACCCTGAAGCCCACGGGGCAGCCCAGCACGGCACAGCCAGCATGGAAGACCTGGTTCCTGCTCTCACTGCCGTAACCTCCAAGGCAGAGCCAGGCGAGGTGGTGAAGGCCACTGCAGGTGACCTAAACTGAAATCAAACACACCAGAGACACCCAGCACAGACTCTTGCTTGGATACAAACTGCTCTTGAGTTCTGCTCGGGCATCCCGCAGCGGTAACCACGGGCTGGGATCCCCGCATCACCCCTGTGATCCCATCCGCCCTCCCCGACACCCTGCCTCGCAGCGCCTCCGGCCGCCGGCATTTATTCCCGAGGAAGCTGCAGCCAATTTCATTCAATGGAGGGTGACATGTGGTGGCTTTTAAGATACACAAGGCGAGGGAGGAGCACTGCCCTGGACCACACGGCCAGCCGGGTACCACCTCCATCATCCATGGGCCTCCCCGAAGCCAGGAGAAACACCACCAACCAGGACTTAAATGCCAGCGATGTAAAATCTCCCACGTCCCTCAGCAGGGTATTTTCCTCCTGGTGATCAAACACCTTCTTTTGCAAAAACAAAAAAAACCCTACACTTTATTTCTGGTCCAAATATGTTACGCTGCTGCTTCCCCTTCATTTTATCTCATTATATCCACACCTGCCAGGTATCGGTAATTCCCTAGGTAGGTGCTCCTAAACCAGGAGCATTTAGGGTGCTCCTGAATGGAGTCACTTCAGCCTCTCCTGTGACAATCAACACAGCTCAGAGCTTTTGTGACAGCGGGACATTGACCCCGCACCCAGCTGGTACAGTTTTTTTGGCAGGGCACTCGCCTGCCTTTCACACCCTCCTGGCAGCAGTTAAACCGGTGCGCTGCCCTCCCAAATGTGCTGGCAGAAGGGACACGTCCCAGCCCCCAAATCCACGCCGAACTGGCTCAACCCCTCAGCTACAGCAAGCTAAAGAGGCTGAAGCACGGCTGGACGCCCCAGCACAAACATACCTCCTCCTGCTGCTCCTGAAAAATGCGAGGGGGGGGCATAACGCTGACGGCTCGTCTTGCACTGTGGACCGTGCGCACGGGTTTCCTTTTGAGCATCCAGAAAAACTCCCTGAAAAGCTCTCCGGTCCAGCCTTCTGCTCTGCGGATCCACGTGAATCCCTCCAGCCGCACGTCACTGTCCGACCAGCAAGCCCTTCCCAAATGCATCCAACTTGCTCCCGGCCAGCTTGTCCGAAGACGGAAGCCATCCCGACAGCTGTACTGTCTGCACATTTCTTTTCTCCCCAAAAGATGGTAAATTGGCTCTTCGGGGCCAAAGAAAGCATTCCCAGCATCCCACTGAAGGATACCTGGATGATGCTGACTCTCCGGTGACATCCCACTACAGGCAACTGTCACACTGCGGCCGCTTCACCGCCTGGAGGGCGGGGGGTGAGGTTTTTCCTGCGGGTTTTTAATCCATCGGAAGACCATGCAACTCCAAGTCACACACCCGACAGCTGTTGACGCGTACCGCTGAAAAACTGCTGAAATATTGCTTATGTCAAGCATTATTTAAGTCTTTTTTTTTCCTCCCGGGTGAGGTTGTGTTGGTTTTACGGAATCCTATGGCTGCCCAGCAATACCCTCGCTTCCTCATCAGATATTGCATTACTTTGCATATTTCTCACTACACCTTCCCCTTCTCAGTGCACCTTCGAAAAAGTGGCCAGCGCCAGCTTTCTCCTACGCAGAAGGCAAATCAGGTTAATTATCACTATCCCATTTTGCTGGAACAGAGAGCTCATCAGCCAGCTTTCCAATTTTCCAAAGGCAACTTCTCCGACTTACTTTGACTTACTTAAAGGGTGGGTGCCGGGAGGATGGAATCGGTCTTTTTTCAGTGGTGCCCAGTGACAGGACAAGAGGTAACGGGCACAAACTTGACCGTAGGAAGCTCCACCTGAACACGAGGAGGAACTTCTTTCCTTTGAGGGTGGCAGAGCCCTGGCACAGGCTGCCCAGAGAGGTGGTGGAGTCTCCCACTCTGGAGACAATTCCCAACCCACCTGGACACCATCCTGTGCAACCTGCTCTGGGTGATCCTGCTCTGGCAGGGGGGTTGGACTGGGTGATCACCTCCAGAGGGCCCTTCCGACCCCATGGATTCCGGGATTCTGTGACCCAGTGGACTTGAATAAGGTCAAAAAGCTGCAGTTCCCTGGCGTTTGGAGCTGGGACGGTGCTGAGATGGTTCTCCACTGCTTTGGGACGAGCCTACAGTTTGGGATGAGCCTCCTCCAGAGGAGGTTTAGGTTGGATATTAGGAAAAACTTCTTTACAGAAAGGGTTATCAAGCATTGGAACAGGCTGCCCAGGGAAGTGGTGGAATCGCCGTCCCTGGAGGTATTTAAAAGCCGGGCAGACGTGGTGCTGAGGGACATGGGTTAGGGGTGGTTTTGGCAGTGTAGGTTTATGGTCGGACTCCATGATCTTGAAGACCTCTTCCAACCCAAGTGATTCTATGATTCTAATTATGGGACTGAAATACCTGCTGGTTCTTCCCACCCATCCCTTCTCCCCAGCAGCCTGCGGAGCGGGCAGGGACGGCATCTTGCAACCACGAGGCCCCTCAAGCCGCGTCCCCGCATCGTGCACCACCATGATTGTGACCCTACAGCCAAGGGAAGATGTTTCCACCAGCACTGGACGCCTCAACGAGCTTCCCAAGCCAGGCTGCGATGCTGGGACCCACAGCAGACTCATGCACAGCTTCCAGCCAGAAACCAGAGCCTTGCTGCAGAGGTATTTATCCCACATTTTATCCGCAAACACCGTTCCCAGCCGGAGCGCTGCCAGGCCTTCTGTATACGCAGGCAGGCACGTTTTTCAACCCGCAGCGTTGCAGATTGCTGCGTAAATCATCCCGCGGTGCAAATTCACACCGCACCGAGCTGGCGCACCGTGTCGGATGATAACGGAGCTCCTCTCTGCCCCGTCGCCTTTTCCCCAGTCTCCGGCACCCCCGGCATCAGGCGCGTCTGGTTTTTGGTGGACACGTGAGATACGGGCCGGCAGCCAGGGGAGGAGGACGGGAGGCTGCGGGATGAGGGACGGCAGCGGGAGCAGCATCTCGCGGCGCAGAGGTGGGAAACACAACGGCCATCAAAGCGCATCCCGACCTGCTTTGCCTCGCCGGGGTTTTTGGGGTTTTTGGTTTTTTTGGCAGCGATGCTCCCACTGCTGCCCCATCTCCTGCCACTTCCCGGAGAGTTTCACTTTCATTTTCACTTCCCGGTCCCACTTCCCGGCAGCCAGCAGCCTCGCTGGGCCTCGCTCCGCCGGCCAAGGCTGCGGGAGGGACACGCTCCAGCCTTTCCCTCTGCCCGCAGCGGGACAGGAGCCCTTCGGCGCCCGCGCACAGCCGACGGCCCGCAGCGTCCCCCACTGCTGCCATCCCAGTGTCCCCATTCAGGCCATCCCTGGGGACCAGCCCCCCACCCCAAAGCCCCTGGGAAGCAGCCGGCACCGTGATGACGGACAACGTTGCCGAGCTGCCTCTAGGATGGCTTAGGGATGGATGTCACGTACCCGGGTGTCCTGAGCTGGAGTCCTTGTCCCTGGGTGTCCTGAGCATTCCAGGCTGGCGTCCTGCTCCTTCCGCCGCGGCTGCTGGGAGAGCATCACCCCTCGGGATCAGCGGTCCCTGGCTGCACGGAGAATGTGGGATGCCAAAAATTAAGCTGGGGGGCATGTCGGGGGGCCGTTCCCGACCAGCCCTTCCAGCGGTGGCATCTCCCAGCCCTGAGCCGGGATCTCTTGGGGG
>VZSF01007329.1:66838-108801 GCA_013398295.1 Chionis minor
CCAAATCCTAGTGCCGGGGTGGTGCGGACACCTTGGGGTGACAGGGAGGGGGACAGGCATGTGCCCCAAATCTGGGGGTGCAGAGATGTGCCCTGCTCCCAGCGGGGCTTTCCCCCTTCACGGGGTGGCAGCGCCACGGGGAAGGGGGGGGGGGACGAGACTGTTTTGCATCTTTTCTTTATTTTTTTTTTTTTTAATTGATTCCCCTTCTCCAAAGGGGACCAGAAAGTGGCAGCAGCAGGGGCTGCTCTGGCCTGGAGTGATGCCAACCATTACGTCACCAGCTAGAGCCTCTTCTGCTATTGTTGCTGCGCTCCCTCCTTCTCTCCATCGCTCCTGCTCCGCTTGGGAACTGGGCTTGTTGTTCTGCGGCTTGTTGTCAGACAAAAAAAAGCCCAAAAACCCCGGGATCCCTCTCTCTCCCCAGACAACAGCCTGGGGCTGGAGAGGTGGGCCCCTTCCCAGCACAATGATCGCTACTGGGACAGTGCGGAGCTGCTTGTTGTTGTCGCTGAGCTGTATTTCTCCTTTTCTGGGCTTCCCATCACTTGTTTTGTGACATTTTTTTTATTATTATTTTTTTATCCTCCTTCCTCCAGTCCTCTCCCTTGTCTTTATCTCTTAAAGCCTCAGCTCTCCCCTCCCCTTCCCCCTCTGAATATTTTGTTTCTGCTCCAGTTTCTCGTGAGCAGCCCTTTGCTTGCTTGCCTGCCTTCCAGTTTGGTGACTTGTTTCATAAATAGGCAGTACTTTCCTTCCAGCTTTGTTGTTGTTGTTCAGATTCTTTGCTCTGCAGCTCTCAGCTGTTCGCCGGCCTCACAAAGGAATCGCTAACACACAGCGAAATCGCTCCATCGCTCCGATGTGTCACTCCGATGGGAGTTATGATTTCATTTTCCCGAGGACATCAACATTCACATGATAATGTGAGACTCGGAGCAATTGGGTTGTTCAGCTGTTTTGGTTCTTCCCCCTCCGACGCAAACACCTGGAAGCTGGGGTAAACTGCCCGTTGCAAAAGCTGTTGGTGTTAGATTTGCTGCCGATCGAGTGGCAGCAAAATAACAAATGGTGCATCGTGTGCATAATCCATCTTGTCTGTTAAAGGGAGCCTGACCTACCAATTGCTCCAACCCGTAGGTGTTTGTGTGGCCCTTGAAAGGCAAGCTGAGGAAGGGATCCCATGTTCTGGTACCACAAAGTGGCTGGATTTCTGTTTTCCTCGAAGTTATACTGGACTTGACAGCAGATTTGCCTCGGCAGCCGTGTTAAAAGGCTCCCTAAAAGAATGGCGAAGAAAATTTGGATAGGTTCTCAGGCTTCCCTTCCTCCTGGGATACCTGCTTTTCGGTGGACTCTGGCGGAATATACCCCATGGCTTTCTCCTTGAACACCTATAGCCAAGGGAAATCCTGCCTGAGGAAATAAGAGCTCGGAATGGGGAAGGGTAAAATGACTTACTAAAATGGGTACGCGTGCTTAATTTACGGAGAGGGTCTGACACTTAGCTGTTGCAAGCAGAACGGGTGTCTGTGGGTGACCTGGCAGTGGTGGTAGGTAGGGAAGCTCCAGAGATTTGCTCCAGAGATTTGGAGAAAGGGCAGGTTAGGTGGACTGAAAGCCTTTGGTGCCTTCCTGGCTTCCATTTTAACAAAAAGAAATGATGCTGAGTAGTGCTATTTGGCTTCCCCTGCTTGGGGGAACAGGCTGATAAAACGAGCCCACCCTTCTCTTGACAGAAGGGTGCCACGTACTGGTAGCTAACTGGGACGTGCCTGGTTTGCCTGTGTTCGGTGCTTTTCTTAAATCGCAGGAGGAATTGGTTTAAGGGAGCTTGGGGTGTAATTAAACAAGAATTGTCCCTACCTGGGGGAAGGAGAAGCTACGGTGGAGCCACAGCAGTTTAGCTGAGGTGGCTCAAGATCTAGAGAGGACTGGTGTGTTTACTAGCGTGGCTTCAAGCAGAACCTGCTGTGGAGGGCCCCTCTGTTCCCAGTTCTTAAGGGCCAGTTGGTAGCAAACTGTAGAAGGGCATTGGGCTTCTTGCTGCTCTGGGGGTGGTATCCTGGGCTGAGATGTCCTCAGATAAAAGCATAGGCTGCTTCTGTGCTGAAGGCCTGGCTAATTGTCTTTGTGCACAGTGCCTCCTTTGTGGAGATACTGGAAAAATGGCATCTGTCTAAGCAGTGGAAGAAAATGTGGCCTGTGCTATGTTATTTGAGCTAATCTTGCTTGATTTACAGAGCTCCTCAGGCGATGCACAAGCTGAGGATGAAATGGTGTTGGGGGGGGGAAGAACTCCAGGAAACGACAAATACCCACGGAGAGCTAGCGTTGTTTTGCACTCCAGGCTCTTCTGGGACTGAAATTCAAACTTGTGAAACTGCCTAGCGTTCCTCCTTTCCGCGGGGAGAAGCCGTCCTCTTCCTTATCTCCTCCTGGCCCCTGAGATTCCTGAGGGGGATGTGGAGGCCTGACAAAATGCGTGTGGGATGCTCACTTGGTGGTGACGATTTCTTTTTGTCGCTCCCTTATTTCCACCTGGGACATCAAAGGGTGTAATGCCTTTTGCGTGCGAGCATCTCTTCTTCTGTGCTTCAGCTTGTAATGGAATGAGTTCCTTTCTGGGAAATGTGGAGCTCATAGTACATTAGGTCAGAATTCCTCAGATCCACTCCCAACCTTGCCTCAAACGGGCAGAACCAATGGCTCAGGTATCCAACTCGGGGTGCTTCTCTGCCTTACTTTTGGAATAGCTCCTCTGCTGCCAGCTAGACAGCTGCTTGAGTAATGCTGCCTTTCCCAAGAGTCTCCCAATTCTTGCTTTCCCCCAGGTCATTGTCAGGAGCGCAGTGCATGGCAAACGTAGCCACAACAGCCTCCATCTTGACCCTTTCAAAGACCTTCTGGAGCACTTGGCATCCTGGTCTTATTTGGGAGTCAGCGACTGCGTGCAGCAATGAGTAAGGCCTTCTGCGGGAGCGGTGAGGCTCTGACAGGCTGCTCTGCCAGACTGGCGTGGCCGTAACCCTTAACCTGTCTGGGTTTCTTTAAGTGCTCCAGCTGATTAGATGACATCAGCCTTTTTCCTCCCTTGCTGCTCTAATTGCTCTGGAGCAGACATGCATGGAAAGAGCATCCAGCCTGGCAGCCGTTTGTCCTTGCTGTCCCGTATCTTCCCGCCTTCTCAGATGGAAGACTGGAAAAGCCTCCATCCATTCTTGCGCTTTTCCACCTTCCTTATCTAGCAGACACCTAGCACGTCCTCTGCCTCAGACCGACAGCTGGTAAGGGGTCACTTAAACCCAAAACTGCTCCATCCCATGATTCCCATGGGCCCCGTGGTTCCCAAATCAACAGGTGGCCATGCCAGCAACCGGCTATTCTAGGAAACCAGGGTACATGCGTGTTTCGCCCTGTGTTCGTGAGGGCATAAGGTGATCTCGGTATTAGTGGGGATGGTGAGAGATCCTCCTCACAGATAGTTCTGCCTTTTTTTTTTTTTTCCTCTGAGGCACGGGTGGGGGCTTGAACACTTGTTATGGGGTGTAGTCCCAAAATAGGCTGCGCTCTGCTGCAGTGCTCAGCGCCGAATGACTGTGGCGAGAGAAGGAATCTGTCTGTGGATGCTCTTGCAACTGAGTGAGGGCTGCGTTTGTGTCAAGGCAGGACCTGGTTATATCTTGAGTCTCCAGAGCCCCAAATTCATGATTTCTTTATGGAGCAAAAGAGACTTGGATTCCATCAGGCAGACAATGACAAATCGCTGGCTCTCCTGGATCTTTCAGACCGGTTGTGAATGGCTGTACCAAAACTAAGCTGGAGTGCTACCCGAGGCTGAATGGGAGGGCTAAGGTCCTGGCTCCTACAGATATTGAAAGTGGTCCTTAGAGCCATCTGTGGGATATGGTTTCTGTCAGTTGTCATCTTCTCTTTAGCAGCTGTGACACCCCCAGTACACCTTCTAAGAATCAGAGTGTTTCTTCAACGATGCTCTGAGAACATGCCCTTAGCTGGTTCGCTTTGTGGGCTCAGTGATGTGAGCAAGGTGTTCACTTCTGGGAAATATATCCAGGCATCACAAAAACAAGCTGCCGGCATCACAGGGGGCTTCGAGGTCTGTAGCTCTTCTCAGCCTCACCTTCCTCCCGAGTCGGTGGCTGATGTGAACTGCTCCGAAGGACTTGTGGCTCCAGAAAGACAACCGAGTACTACCCAACTGTTGTAAAGGCTTGGTTAGGAATACCTGTTCTCGGTCCTGCTGGTCTGGGCTAGCAGAGACCTGTGTTCCTTGCTTTCAGCAGGCAACTGTGTGACTTCTAGCGCTGGCCTCTTCGCTAGGAACTGAAGGAACCGTTCAGTTTGCAAGGGTTGCTACTAGCAACTTGGCACTGCGCCCCTGTTTGAGGGC
Organism: Chionis minor; assembly: GCA_013398295.1. Lineage (NCBI taxonomy): Eukaryota > Metazoa > Chordata > Aves > Charadriiformes > Chionidae > Chionis > Chionis minor. The sequence goes on from VZSF01007329.1 coordinate 71,250, forward strand.
AGGGGTCTGTGCTTCCTATTTTTATGAAGAATGGGACCACTCCTGAGCTCTCTGCGCTGGTTTCTTCACAGCAGAACCCACCACGTCGGCTGTCCGTGGCCTTTGAAAGCAGCAGAGCTGCCAGGCAGTGCTGAAAGGCTTGTGAGATTGTCCCAAGGGTAAGAACCCAAAGGTGCGTTGTGCATGCTACCGGTGTCACCTACTGACCCAACCCCTGTGAAGAAAAAGCAGCCTTCGAGATGAGTTACCATGTCTTAATAACTAAAAGCACCGTGAACTGAGTGATGCCGGTTCTTTTCCCGAAGTTACAGGACTAAATAGCTGGGGGCTAATAAGAGCGAGAGGCCGGTGCCGTGGTCTCCCTCTGCTTTCCGTGGCAGCAGTCCAAGCGTGAGGCTCAGGTTGCCATTGCACTCTTAACCCTGAGACAGCTTTGTGTGCCTTAGTCCCCAGGGCTTGGGGCCACAGGGGAGAGAGTCTTGGGAAGACTGTCTTGCACGGGGCTGCTGCGGAAGCCAGCATCTTCCTTCTGTTAGCCAGCGGCACTTCCCTGCTCGGCTGAGGGGCTGTTCTCACCCAGGGCCATCGGCTGGAATACAAGCCAGGCGCTCCCGTTTGCTCCGCTGTTCAGTGGCCGCGGTTACTGGCTGCTCTTCTGGGAGCTGGAGCAGCAAGTGCAAATACCTCGCGTGGATTTCTGTGCTGTGCAAATGGGTGCTGACCCGAGAAGTTCCTCGGCTGGACGCCCTCGATGTCGGTTTTGACACTCCCAAAGTGTTTCAATGTAGCTGACAGCCAAACTAAGGGCAGAGGAGGATTCGGGGATTTTTCTGGGGTCCTTCAAGGCCCAGGATTCCCTGTAACTGAGATGAACTGGATCAGACAACCCTCAAATCCTGAAATGTCTGTGGAAATGCTGTTGGCAGGAGCCTGATTTCTGAAGCTTTGGGGTGGTGTTGTGACCTGAGTGCTGACTGGAAGGCAGGAGCCAGGAAATCCCATTGGAGAGAAGCTGACTAAGAGTAGCTTCTAGGAGATGAGTGGACCTTGGCGGCAGCCACGGGCTGGAAGCTGACAGAGAGGACTCCTTGCAGAAGCAGTGTCACTAAACCTCCACACCCGGGCAGTGAGCCCACAGTGGTCTTGTGCTGTGCTCCATGAGTACGTCTGTTGGACCTAGCTAGATGGCTTTCCACCTCTTCCCAAGTTCCTTCAAAGTCTCCAGTCGGGACACAAATTTTGGCTGCGACTGAATGTGACCTCAGCTCGGGGATCCTTCCTGGTGGGGTCTGTACCAGGATCTGTGTTTCTCACAGGACTTTCCATGTTCTTTCCCAGTTCTTTCCATGGCTGTGCTGAATCCCTGCGTGACAAGTGAGCTCTGTGTAGCTCTGACAGCAAGCTGCTCTCCTGCTGCTTGTCCTGACCATCTGGGAGCACCAGTTACCTGTCCTCTCCCATCAAAGCTGTGACTTAGGAAGGCATGGACGCACTCCCAAGCTGTCCATACATCCTTAGGCTAAAAGTCCTGCCCCTGCGTGCTTCAGCAGGAGCCACCCTCCAGCCCAATGGGACATGGTGGCTCATCTTCCATACTGGGAAAAGAGCACTGTAGGGCTGCCCGAGTGTGAGGTGATGGTTCTCCTCCGGCCTTCCCAACCCAAATGGCTGGGGTTGTAGGCATGGGTTCAGTGCCCGCAGCCTGAGGAGAGGCCTGTGAGCCTTTGCTTTGAAGCACCGGTCCTTCTTGAGTCTCCTAATACCTTGTGTGGTGAGGAATTCCGCAGAACGCAGATCCACTCTTGGACAAAGTGTGTGTTGCTTTGAAGAGGGAAATGGTCTGTAAATGACTGACTTGACATCTAACGCACTTGTCTGTCAAGTGCGCCCTACGACTTGGTAGGTTGGGCCTTCCACCTCTGGAGGGCTTCCTGCCATCTCAGAGTTACTTCTCAGGTGTATTTGGCCTAGAAATGTCTCCAGGGTGGAGGAGCTGCAAGCTCCAAATGCATGTTACAGCCTGCGGGTCCATAATCCAATACCACAAGGCTATTTTAGATGAGCTATTTGTCTTGCCGAAGCAGCCTTCTCTAGCAGGGAAATTGCGCATGACTGTGGTCCTAAAATATGCAGCACAGAACACTGGGTGAAGTGGAAGTATTTTTGAATGTTCTTAGTGACTACTGAGTGCTAAACTCCTGCTTTTCTTGAAGTCCTTAGGTCTGGTGTTATTAAAGTCCTTGTCACATACAGGTTATTAAATATTTTTATAGGGACATGGTTTAGTGGAGGGCTTGGCAGTGTTAGGTTTACAGTTGGACTTGCTGATCATAAAGGTCTCTTCTAACCGAAACGATTCCGTGCCTATTGAACACCTAAATTTGGGCTTGGCTCTTGTTGGGGGGGAAAAAGAATACCAGTCTTTCTTGCAAGTGGGTCCAGTGCAAGACTCGGTGCTAATAGATAATCTAAAGTCTTTTGAGATGCCCAACTGGGTGCTGGCTCTGCTGTTGTGTATGTCTTCACTAAGCTTAAAGGAGAACTGTAGGTCACATTAAGTAACGCTGTGCACATCTTTCCCCTAGGTCATATTCAAAGTGAAATGTGCAGCTGAATTCAACAAGTACAAGTAAGTGATGCTTTTCTAATGTTACCTTCAAAGCTGGCTTAAGGTGAACTCACACTGCCACGCTGGAACTTCAGAGCCCAACGACTGAACAGAGCTAATGCCACACCTGACTGTGCTCTGCCAAAGGATCGGTGTTGTGCCTTGGAGCCGGCCTGGGAGCGTCCGGGGTACGGAGGAAGCTAAAGCACATGCTGCATGCCTCCACTGGTGTCCCAGTACCAGTGCTGCCAGCGAACTAGACCTCTCAAGGTCATTCTGAGCTGTCCCACCCCAGAAAAGGTCTGCAGAATAAGGCTTGAGCGATAGGTGGGACCTGTGTTTGTGCAGTCCAGGTGCTTCCTAGCCATTTCCAGGGAAACCCACAATGGAAAAGGCAGGCTCCAGTGGCTTTCAATAAAGAAGTTGCAGTGGTTGTGATGACTCATAGCTTATTGACTGAAGTTAATGCAGAGCTGGAGCAACACTTAAAATCTGCAAGATAAGAACCTGACTGTCAGAAGATGAGTCTTGTAACTCATGACTACTTACACTGCTCGTGCATTATGAGAGCAGCTCAAATAAACACTCTGCAGACTTGAACTGTCAATACGGCCACTGAAACTTGCCGGAATGTCTGATCTCCATAGCGAGCAGAGCACTGGGCATGCTGGGAGGTTCTTTTGCCTGATCAGACAGGAGGGTGGTGCAGAATGATCCCAGAATCGTCTGACTTGAATTACATTATTGTTGTGGTTTTTTTTTTTCTCCCCACCATCTCTCCAGGGTCCTGTTGTATCTGGGCTCCATATTTACCAGCCTCCTCTTCTTAGTTGTGAACTTAACTTGTGCAATGTTAATCCACGGTGAGGTCCCGGAGAACGAGCTGAGGTGGACAGTCCTTGCCCGTGCCCTAGTCAACGACAGCCTCTTCATCCTCTGTGCCATCTCTCTGGCTTGCTGCATGTGCAAACTAGGAAAGATGTCTTCAGCGAATGTCTACCTCGAGTCTAAGGTGGGTAAATGCCTTGTAAGCTACACTGGAACTGCACAGTCATCAGCTGGATTCCCAACTGGATCTGTGTGTGCTTACTCAGAGCAATGCTGGCCTGGTAGCACTGGAGCTACTCCTGCTCAAATACTCCTTCCAGTGTGGAGCAGCTCTTGGACTCCTCCCTGCAGAAAGTGCAGGCTCCTGCTGTAGAGATGAAGTGCCCTGCCTGGTTTAGGGGAATGCATTGGCTGCAGCTTTGCTGGCACAACAAGGGACTTGGGAGCTGCTTATGCTTTTCAAGTTTAGAAGTATAATTTAGGGTTTGTCTGGAAGAGGAGGGTTCTCTGAGGAGCAGCAGATACAGCTTCTGCAGTATTTCATCACTAAGGTCAGTAAAGGCTGCAGCATATCGTTACCTCTGGCAGATGCGTAACGATTTCTCTGCACGATGAAAGGGCATCCCCCCCCCTGCCCCCCGCAGTCTGGCGTTAGCCACCTGTTTGCTTGAGGCAGTGCTCGCCTGTCCTGGATGAGATGAGCATCTTGGAGAGGAGGAGGAGAAGTTGCTGTAGGTCCTGCCCAAGGCAGAAGGACAGGTGAGGGTCTGAACAGAAGAGGAGGAGAAGTTGCTGTAGGTCCTGCCCCAAGGCAGGAGGACAGTTGAGGGTCTGAACATAAATGTCTCTTCTCCAGCAAGTAGGAAAGCAGAAGAGCCACCAGCAGTCTCATCTTGGCCTGGCAGTAGGCCGCAATTAGGTGTGCGCTTGAGCTGTCCCCTCTTCCGGGAAAACATGTCACTCCTGCTAAAGGCAGTGACCCCAGGGTGGGGACGGGGCTTGGTGGGAAGGGCAGACACAGTCTCTTGGTGAGCCCAGAAACATCTAGGGAAAAACTTAAGGGCTCAAGTGTAGCCAGGCTCAGGGAAGCCTGCTGAAGGCCATGTGCATGACCGCTCAAAGTGGCTGCAGTCCATTGCCCAATCTTCTGGAGAGGGCAGCCAAGGGGGCTGCCAGAGCTGTGCTGTCAAGGCTGAAGCTGAGGCTTTCTGTAGGAGAAGGCTGGGTATCTTCAGCAGTGGAGAGCGCTGGTGGCTGCCCAGAATCCAGGATGTGTGGGGGACACAGGCGCTGGGACCAGTGGGCTCTGGTGACAGCTGTCCAGGGAAGCCACAAATTGCACCCAAGTGATCTGAAGTGAGACAGAGGAGCCGCGACTAAGCTGAGAACCTGCTCAAATCCCTGCTTGCATGGGCCAGGTATCCAGCTCTGACTGGGTCTGGACATTAATTAACTTATCAAGTTCACCCAGCGGTGGTTTATGAAGGCAGTGACTTCCTCTAGTTACGTGCCTGAGGCTGCCTGGGGGCCTTGCTCTTGTACGACACCCGCTAGAGGAGCCAGCTTGCAGGTTCCATGCTCCACCTGACCGTCTGGTGAAGGTCTCTTGCATTCAAATGCTGTCTCCCCTCCCTGCCTTGAAGGCATCCCCTGCCTCTGTGTTGTGGAGGAGCTGCAAAAACAGGGTGGGGATGAGCAGGAGTGTTACACAAATGCCTGAAAAAGGCTGTCCCGCCTCCTGAACTCCAGCTGTGAACCTGCTGACTCAAAGCAATACAGCCAGGCTGGAGGGCCCCGGTGAGGTGCCTGCCTCCGCCACGGAAGGTGGGAAGGTTTGAGCCATTCCACGCTTGAGGAGGAGGCTGTGCTGTTGAACTGCTGCCAGGTCCTACACTGTGGTCCTTGTCTGCAGGAGACTTGCTTCACTGGCTTTTCTGCCTCGTTCTGCTGTCCTGAACACCAAGGGCTCAGCTAACAGTGCTGGAACCGGCTGTGTTCTTGTGCGGCAGTGCTTTTACAGCCGCACTTTCGTGCTGACTCCTCCAAGACGCTGTCTTGAGCAAGTCCTCTAAAGCTAGGAAAGTAGAGCTAGCGTACCCATAGCTTGGATGTGGAGCAGGTCAATGAGATGAGGTCCCTGGAGGTATTTAAAAGACGGGTAGACGTGGTGCTGAGGGACATGGGTTAGGGGTGGTTTTGGCATAGGTTGATGGTTGGACTCGATGATCTTGAAGGTCTCTTCCAACCCAAGTGATTCTATGAGCTTCCTCAGCAGATTGTTCTCCCTAAATCCAAAGGCATGTCAGCTGCTGAGGTGTGTTTGTCTGCCCATTTACTGGCTTCTGCTGTGCAGTGACTTGGTGGCGACAAGTAGCTATTGAAAGGTTTCATGGGTGTATTTAGCAAAGACTTGCAGGTCTTCAAGTTGCCTTCTCTCCCATGGCTAGCTGTCCAGGAAAGGTAGGTACTGTGACCTTCAGGTGCCTCAGGCAGCTCTCCCTCCAGCAGCAATGCCTCAGAAGCACTGGAGAAAGCTGCTCTTCACCAGCACAGCTGGCAGGGGGCAGAGGTCCTGCAACAACCACCCACCCTTTAGCGCGCTGCTGTGTTTACAGCAAAGCCCCGCAGCAGTGCTGGGGTTCAAGTGTTGGGTCTTTCTGCCCGTTCTCAGAGTTGCCCACCCCAAATATTTGGGCTTCTTCCCTAGACAAATGTTGCGTTCGGCGTCAGGGGCGCTGAACTGCTGCAGAGCGAGTGAGCCTGGTGGACGTCTCCGCTGTAGAGTCTGAGCGGGGCGTAGAAGCAGCAAGTTGGTTTTCTTAATGGTTGTTGGTTGATCCTTTCTGGAGGCCACCACAGAAGGGCAGTGGGTGGGATGGCAGCTCTCTGGACCACCAGGTTGAAGCTGACTGAGAATGACACTCCTGTGCCTCAAGTCTTCCCCTGCTCCCTGGTGACACTGGCTGTGAGGCTCTGCTCCTGCAAGGAACTCGTCACACAAGAAAGCTCTTAAATAGCTCTGAATATTTTAGCAACAACATACAAATGTTCTAGGTCATGCTTGCCTGCACAGCTTCTCATGCATTTAAGAGGGGGGGGGGGGTGGAATCCCAGCTCCGTAGGAAGGTCTGTATTAAAACTGTTTGTCTTCCTGCTCTAGGGAACATCTGTCTGCCAGGCTATTCTTGTGGGATCTGTAGTTGCTCTTCTGTATTCCTCAAGGGCTTGCTATAACCTGGTGGCTGTGGCCATATCTCCAGACAATGTTCCTGGTCCTTTCAACTATGGCTGGGACAACCTTTCAGACAAGGTAAGTGTCTGTGACATCAGTCCAGGGGTAGTAAAGTCAAAGGCAGTTACTCTGCCGTCCTCTGAGGGCACGTGTGGGGGGAAAAGAGGTGTGTGGGGGTGCCCGTTTCTCTGCAGCCCTGGATGAGCTGGATTGCTGCCTTCAGAAGCCCTGCCTGCCCCCTCCACCACAGCAAGCCTGAATATTCCTCTATCTGGCTGCTTCTTCAGGAGGGATTCCCTGTTGTGCTCTTCAATTTTAGCCTGCCAACTCTTCTTTTGGGGGAGAGGAGGGAACACGTCAACTAGAGCAGAAAAGCAATGCTTAACAAGGCATGGCTGCGTGCAAGAGAGAGTCACTGGTGTGGGGAGGGAGCTAACAGTACCCTGGTAGCACACTGAAGAGAACTATCTCTCTAGAAACAGTAGCTGTGGTCAGGTAAGGGTCACTCTTCTGGTTCAGAGACTCCTGCCTTCAGAAGGGTTTCTCTGCATTTGTAGTTGTCCTAACGCTGCGTGCTGTGTCCGGCTTTGGGAGCTGTGTAGCTCTGCTGATGGCTGAGATTCTACAGAGACCTCTAACTTCTGTCCCCAGGTGCACGTGGAAGTGAGCAGCGAAGAGTACGTGGTGTTTGGAGTGGTCCTCTTTCTCTGGGAACTGGTGCCAACGACGTTCGTGGTGCTCTTCTTCCGAGCTCAGAGACTGAGTCAGAACTTGGTAGGCACGAGCAAGCCGCTGTAGCTTGAGGAGCTCCACGGCGCCGGGGAGGGTGGGGGCAGGCCTTTAGGAAGACTGTCAGAAATCTCTCACTTCTGGCCTAACTCCTTTCTCCCGAACAGACTCCGGCGGGGATGGTCAACAGTCACAGCTACAGCTCCAGAGCCTACTTCTTTGACAATCCGAGGCGCTATGACAGCGATGACGACTTGTCGCGGCTCGGGGCCAGAGAAGGAGGGTAAGCATTGTGCTGGGCAAGGGGAAGCATGGCTGCCGTCCCGCTGCCCTCTGCGGAAGCAACAGAGCTCTTGGCTTCTGCTCTTCGGGGGGGGNGCAGCTTGAGCAAGGTGGATGGGCCAAGGAGCCTTCTGCTTGAGACTGGTTTTGTTCCCTTCTGCAGCTCCCAAGGAGCTGTTTTTATTAGAGAGAGGCAGCCGGCTTTGGGAGGCGGCTATCGCAGATCGCTCTGGGTGCTCGCACGTGGAAACGGGCAGCGGCCACAGCCAGGAGGCCTCATCCCAGAGCGCTGATCTTGCTGGGCTCCTCCCTCAGCTGTGGGAGCGCAGGGCTCTAAAATGACCTCCAGAGGAGTTTCTCCGCTGGGAAGCGAGAGGTGGGGAAGTCTTGGGAGGGATGTGGTCCCCGAGAACCAGCTAGGACAAAGCTCTGCAGGGACACCTGGTGTGGGGGGACAAGGGTCTGGCATCCCCAGCAAAACTGTAAGGGGAAACATGACAGCCCTGTCCTTCAGTGGCTGCTCGGGGGTCTAAACTCCACCTGCCCGGGGTGTAGCGAGGGGTTCAGAGGTTCTGGCTCGTCGTGACTAGTGTTGTAGGGCCTGGTGGTCTTCTCCTTGCACCTGTTTTGTCAAAGCCAGGTTCCTTGGAGATACCATGCCTGCGTGTCATAGCCCGCTTCCGCAGACTGGGATCCCCTGGTCGGTGCTAGGAGTGGAAGTCTTCCCCTGGCAGTGGGGACTAATTATTCCCCTCTGAGAGTCCTTGTCTGGTTTTTCTGTCTCTCCTCCCAGCTTGGCCACCCCTCAGTGCTCTGGCTGCTATGGGTCCCTGGCTGGGAACGACAGCTACGCGGTGGGCGCCCACCTCGGCGGAACCGCTCCAGACAGTGCCCCCTTGCTCTTTGCCGCAGGCGGCTCGGAGACGAATAATCACCACAGCTCATACCCTGCACCACAGAACTGAAGAGGCGGCGAGGTCCCTTTCTTTCCCAGAAGTGGCATTCATGTATAGGATTGTAACCCGGTTTTCCCTTCCCTTCTTCCCTGAAACATCTAACTCATCGACACAAACATTCCACTACCTGCCGCAGCTGTAAGCGGGACTGAGCCTACGGCTGCAGGCGGTAAGCAAGAGAACTGTGACTTTAAGGTACCATGTAGCAAAGTGAAGCTGAACTCTCTGGAAGCTTTTTCTTGGTCTGGTCTTCAAGATGTTGGCAGCTAAACGCACCAGAGCTTCCTCACTAGAAAAGAAACATCAAATGCATATTTGCACTTTTATCTGCACACTTGGAAGGAATGAAACCTTGCTTAGGCTGCGCTTGGCCTGAGACTGTTCTAGTTACTCTTTTAATTGCACATCCATAGCTGGGAGAGGCGCCGTCTTCCCGCAAAGGCGTGTTCCGTGAAGTACTCTGCATCCTGACTCACGTGGGAGCGCGAAGCCGTGAGCGAGCGCGTTGCGGGCAGGGCCTCCCGCGGCCGACGCTGAAGCGCGCTGTGCCATATTCGCCCCCGGCGGGGCCGCCGCCGCCTCCGGGCTGAGCGAGGGCTCGCTCCGGCTGCCGGCCCTCATCTCGCCTGGACGCCGAAGGGTCCTTCCCGGGGCTCGGAGCGCAGCCGAGCGGAGGCCTGCGAGGGTGAGATGAAGTGCTCCTAGCGGCGTTCGGATCGCTCTGTTGTAACCCACCCACTAGCTCACGGCGAAGGGAGAGGGCTGGCGTGGATGCGAGCCGCTCTCCGGCCAGGGGGCAAGGGAGACCTGAGAGCTGGCTCGGCAGGAGCACGGGTGCAGGAACGCGGGGGGCCCAAAGCATGTGTACAACGAGGGGTCTTTAACTGGTGGGTGGCCAGAGCAGTCCCGCTCCCTCCTCACCTGTGGTGCGGCTCCCCTTCCCCCTCAGTATTAAATTGCGTTTAGCGGATAACCCGGAGTTTTAACCCCAAGCCAATGTGAAGGGGTGGGGTCCCCGCCGAGGTGCCGGTCTGTCGTGGCGGCGATGCCCGCTGGTGCGGAGGGAAGCGGCGGATGCTGCAGGGGTCTGGTCCCTGGGCTCCTTTGCTCTCCCGGCCCCTGTCCCAGGGTGGGACCAGGGGCCTGGAGTCCTCCCAGTGCCGCAGGAGCCGTGTCAGCAGGGCTTTGGGGGTGCTGGGTCAGCCCGGGAGCAGGTTTCACTGCCTCTCTTTAACCAAAACTGCCGAGTTTGACCTGGCTTATAGCTCCATCAGGTTCTCGGACGTGAGGCTTGATGTTAGTCCTGGCTTGTCCCTCAGCCCGTTGTGGGGATGAGCAAAGCAGCTTTGGCCACAGGCTTGGATGGAGGTGCTGGTCCAGGGAGGGCAACCCTCTGACCTCTGGTGACAACCTGAACTGGAACTGCTTTTAACCTGCCTAGAGCTGCTCCTGCTGATCAAACCCGGGTCTGACGCTGAAGGATCCGGCTGGGGTGAAGGACTTGCTGCGCATGGAGCGGTGTGGTGCTGCCTGGCTGTGGGACACAGTGCTGGGGGGACCTTGAGGCAGCCTCGGTGTCCGCAGCTGTGTGTGAGAGAAGCCCCGAGCACCGGGGCAGCCCCAGCCTCTCCTCGCTTGCCGCGTGCTCGCTAGTATGGCCCGGTCACCCCATCACCCCCCTCACTTGTACCGAGCTAGATGTCACTTGTCACACTGAGAACACCCCCGTCCCTCTGCGCGGTCTCCTGTGCTGGTTTGTGGGCCTCTCCTTGCTAACCTGCTTCACTTGCGCTGGCCCAAAATAAAAAAACAAAATACCCAAAAGGGGAAACCCTTGCTGCTTTTTAGAGAAGGCTCTGAGGTGACAACTTTCAGCACATCCCTCTTGCTCTAGTACTTGAACCAGAGAGCTCTGCCCTGCCTCTCCCGGCTGCTCCACCTTATGTGGCGTAAGGGACCCGTCTCCTCGCCCGCGGCTGGGCTGCAGGATCGGGTGGCTCCATCCCAATCACTGCTTGACTTATGGCAAAGCTAACGAAGGACCTGGACGGTGGTGCGTTGCCCTTCTTTCTTCTCCCATAAGTCACCAAAGACAATAAGTGACGCTAGTGGCCCCTGTTCTTGCTTAAAATTCCAAAGCACTAGGAGCACTTTAAGTTTTTCTTTGGAGGGAAAGGAGTGTAGTGCAAAAAAAAAAAAAAAAAAAAAAATTTTAAAAAAAAAAAATTTAAAGGGCTACAGGCTCATTGTTCGTATTGCACTGAAGCACACAACACCAATACGATCTTCCTGGCATTAGGATGGCAGGTCGGGGCAGTGAGTCTCGTTGCTGATGTACTCGTGAGTGACTGGCAAAGTGGTTTGGTTTTATTCATTTGTACGGATGGCCGTTAATTTCAAAACTCTTGACTGCTCCTTGCTGGGGCCGGTCCCGTGTTTTACTGAAGTAATTTATAGCTGAGAAGTACAATGACTTTTTTAATGCATAGTTGCCTTTCATTAAACTTTCTTTTTTTTCTTTTTTTTTTTTTTGGTATGGTTTAACAGTATTTTGGCTTTGCAGTCAGGCAGCAGCTGGCTGCAACAGGAAGCTGTGGCCAATGAATGTACCTATTTGTTCTTCACTAAACTGTAACCAAGCACTACTATGTTGAAATAATAAAAAAAAAACCCTGAAAAAAACAAACAAACAAAAAAAGGGGGGTTTCTGTGCTGGGTTGCTGGAGGCCTGGCTGCGTTTTGCTCTCGGTGTGACCCAACCCAGCCCGCAGCGTCCCTTGTCCTGGCTGGGGGCGCGTTGGCTGTGCCAGCAGGGGAACCCCGGGCATCTGAATGCCGAGATGTGGCCAGTAACTTGGTAAAGCTGCTTCTCCAGGGGCTGCGAGGGCTGAGCCTGCCCCGGTGCGGCTCAGCCCTGGCCAGCCAGCAGCTCCGGGGACAGCACGACCAGCTCCAGCATCCCCGCGAGTCCCTCTCCGGGACCGAATCCGCTTGGGTGCAGAGCGCCCAGAGGTGCTTTTTGCAAGGGGTGCTGCAGCTGCCCTTTGCAGCTGTGGATTTCTGGGAGTGGGGAGGGCAGAGCAGCTTTCCTCCCCCCTGCCCTCGCAGGGCACTTCATCCTCCCATGTTTCCCAGGGCTGGCTGTGGCCCGGAGGGATGTGGCACTTCCCCTTGTCCCCAGCTTGTGAGGTGTCCCCGCACCTCACCACCTCCTGCTGCCACACACCCAGCTCCCGGGGCAGGGAGCTGTGCTCCGTCCCCTTCCCAGGACCTGTGATCCCTCGCCATGGAGGAGCTGAAAATCCCAGCTCGGTAATTTGGTGTTCCCCTCGTTTCCTCGCAGGGTTTTACCTGCGTGGCCTCCAGCTCACCGAGGACAACGGCGGCTTGGCAGGAGCACGCGCTGCACCGTCCTGCGCAGCAGCACCTGCGTTTTGGGGGGGGGGGCATTGAGGGTGAAAAGCAGCGCGGCTGCGGGCGCGCGTCCTCTGGCAGCGCTCACCACGCGTGAGCCTGTCCTTTGCCCCTCTTGCGAAGGCGGATGGTGTAACCGGGGCTGGCTCTTCCCTGCGGGACCCAGCTGGCAGCGGGACGGGCTGTTTTGCCCCTTGCTTTGCAGAGACGGATGCCTGGCCCAGAAGCCGCCCTCCGCTCCGCCACAGCAGCTCCCTGTCCTACTTCCCCTGCTGCTCGTCCTCGGAGCGGCAAAATCCACCAGGGCTGCAGCCGCAGAGCAGCTGCCTCTGAGGAGCGGAAATGTCCTTTCCCGTTTTAGCCCTGCCCGGCTACTGGCAGGAGACGAGCGGCTCCCAAAGGAGGACAAACCTGCTTTAAGAGGCCAACAGGTCCCAGCGCTTCCAGCAGGAGAGGCCGTAACTGGGGTCCTGGTGGGACGTGGGGGAAAGCTGACTGCTGGCTCCCCCTCTCTGCATGAGGAAGAGGAAGGGTGGCTGCAGGCGGTGGCTGGAAGCAGAGCAGCCTCACAGGACTCGTAACAAAGCCCAGTTTTCTGCCCCACCAGCAGAAGAAGTTTCTTGGTTCATCTCCCCTCGCCTTCAACAAGGGCAGGATGACCGAAGCCTGCAGGGGCTGCAGCAGAGACCACCAGGAACAGGCTGTTGCCATGAGAAAGTTCCACCAGGAGAAGGAAGGCAGCTTGGCAGCAGCTCTGAAGCACAGCAGGCTCCTGCAATCCCTTGCAACCTTTTGTTACGCAGCAGAAAGTTAGTGGAGAGACACTGTACGTGAGGGGCTGGCTGGAATCATGGAGCAGACAAGGAGTTTTCCCCAAATTTATTCAGCATCACAGTTCTTGCCCTACCTCCAGCTTTCTGGAGGTAAAGAGATGGGTCTAATCCATCAAAATATTACAGCAATATTTAAAAGAAGTTATTCCGAATGATCTTCCAATATATAAAATAAACTTTACATAATAGTCCCCACCTTTATACAAAAAAAAATTAGCTCTTTTTTTTTTTTTCCCCCTTTGTACAAAATATTTGTCATCAGCAGGTTACAGACACGCAGCTGGGAAGAGGAGGCCCAGCAGGTGGTCTTCACTCTGTAGTGGTTGGGAGTGTGATCAAAGGATGGTGTTTGTCCATTTTTAGAGAACACAGAACAGCCAAGCAGTAAAACTTTTAAGTCTCTCTTTCGCCACTGAATTCACTGCAAATTCCTTAAGATGTTCCTGAAGTTTTCCAGTTCTCTCACACTTGTTGAAATCCTGCGTGCAAAGAAAGCGCAAAGGGAACGTTAGAGCAAGATATGCAGCGCATCTTATTTAAAAATGAAGAGAAAGGGAGAGCGATCGAGTAAAGCTTCAAGAAGCTCTTGGGAAGACAGAATTTAGAATTTCAGTTAAATGAGGTTCTGGTTACAACCAGGCCCTTTGCTAATTTCCCCGACACTTTAAAGCAAAGACTGAGAAACACAGTGGAACAGGATGTTACTGACAGCTCAGCAGTGATCAGACAAACCCAGTAACTAGAGCTCAAGAAACAGACCATAATATTATCAGCTGTGCAGGCAGGTCAGAGTCGCCTTACAGTATAAATTTGTTTCTTCTGAAGGCTTTTCTTTGGGTTGTTGGGTTTTTTTAATCCCCTACCTCATTTTTCTTGCTGAGTGCATTTCGCACCTGGAGCATCAGTGAAGGTGCCAGCTCAGAGTCTGCGGATGGAGCCGGTGAGCGCCTCTCCCATTAAGGAGAGTCTGCCCTTGCCGGCCGGCACAAACTTTGGATTTAAGGAAGTTTTGAATAACCCAAATCGCTTTTGAACAATAATCAAGAGATGCAGGTCTGTTTTAAAAGGCTCTTCTAAGCCAGGTAGGTGGACCCCACCTGGAATACTGTGTCCAGCTCTGGGCAACCCAACAGCAGAAGGACACGGAGCTGTTGGAGGGGGTCCAGAGGAGGCCATGGAGATGCTGGGAGGGCTGGAGCCCCTCTGCTGGGAGGACAGGCTGGGAGAGCTGGGGGGGTTCAGCCTGGAGAAGAGAAGGCTCCAGGGAGACCTTAGAGCCCCTGCCAGTCCCTAAAGGGGCTCCAGGAAAGCTGGGGAGGGACTCTGGATCAGGGAGTGGAGCCATAGGATGAGGGGTGATGGCTTCAAACTGGCAGAGGGGAGATTTAGATGAGATCTCAGGAAGAAATTGTTGCCTGTGAGGGTGGGGAGCCCCTGGCCGGGGTTGCCCAGAGCAGCTGTGGCTGCCCCGTCCCTGGAGGTTCAAGGCCAGGTTGGACGGGGCTTGGAGCACCCTGGTCTAGTGGGAGGTGTCCCTGCCCAGGGCAGGGGGTGGGACTGGATGATCTTTAAGGTCCCTCCCAACCTAAACCATTCCATGATTCTACGGCATGAGGTTGGAGTCCAAGATAGAGCTGCCCGGTCCCGGTGCTTTCAGGCAGCAGAGTGAAGTTCCAGGGTGGAGTTTCAGCTGGGCAGCAGAGAGGGAAGGGAAGGAATAAACAGGCTCTGCCTGGCAGCCCCGGCTCCTCCAGGCACAGAGGGTCCACCAGTCTCCTCCGTGCTGCTTCCACAGGCCGTGTTCACCAGGCAATAGAAAGGCAGAAGGACGCCCAGCTCCTCTGGTGGAAGGGGAAGGCAGCAGCTGTGCTCAGGAAGGGAGCACCGCAACATCCCCGGGGAAGAGGTTTTTTGGGGGGTTTCCGGGTTTGACTGATGCACGTTAGGGTCTCCCCACTGCCGACCACTCGCACACAGACGGGACAGTCCGTGCGCTTGAAGCGAGACAGAGCGGGACCCCTGAGCTTTGGCCTCGGCAGCAACAGCGCCTGAAGAATCCTCTGACAAACCTGTTTGCCAGGAACTCCAGGTCTGTCAACAACACTAAGCGGTAACGGACAACCAGAGCGTCCTGCAATCTCCTCTCCCTCCCAAAGGGCCTCACTACCCTCCTTTACTGCCAAAAACCTCCTCATCCAGTTCTCCACGAGGGCTGGACTGATGGATTCCTGTTAAACGCAAGCAGTGCAAACAGCTGGGAATGAACTGGTGGAAGTGAGAAGCCTGAAGGAGAGCTCTGAAGTGAGCACAGAAGAGCAGCCCTCGTCTGGGGACAGCGTGCTCCAGGGACAGAGACACGGATTCTTAAAAATTACCAAATTCTACGTTTCTTAAAATGCTTCCTTGAATCCCTTACAGAAAGGTAGAGTATAAACAAGCTGTTTTAAATTGCTCCAACCACTGCACTCCATATTATCACCATCTGGTATTTGAGAGCTGCTGTACGAGGCAGTATGATCCGAGCAGGCGGTAACACCAATATTGCTGACAAGAACTGGCTGCTTACGCTTAAATGCGACGTAACACAGGGGCCTGTGTAAAAGCAGAGGAAGAAGTCTCATACTAACCTTCCAAAAGCATTAAATAAGGCAACAATTTCTTGTCTGGTCAGCTGGAATCCGTAGGAAGGGCCGCTTTCAGGTATCTTTTCAATCAGGTTTTCAGAGAAGAGGATCTTCAGTGCCGTACCCAAGCCCTGCGTCTGCGCGTGACAAACAAGATCGTTTAACAGCGGGGAGACACCCAGGGCCTGACTCACAAGTTTAACTTCACTTCCCTCCTGCATCTTTGCAAGGATTCCTGTTGACACCATCTCAGCAGAGCAAGACCTGGATTTCCCTCAACACAGCTCGGAGAAGGGAGCAGAACGGAGCCGGGATGCTTTTATTTATTCAGCATTTCTGCCACAGCAGAGCTACCCCGCAGAGGCCTCCTGTTGAGGTCTGGCCATGCGTCAAATCCCGTGCAGATGGCACTGAACCCCCAGTTTTACACCACCCTCTGCCTCGCTTCCCAGAGGCTCTGCGCCCCCTCCCCTCTCTCCCAGGAGCAGGTGTAGCACAGGAACCCAGTTTTCAACTGGAAAGGCAGCTGCTGCCGTGCCCAGCAAACTGGAATCGGCACACTGCTTCCTGCTGGCTGGACTAGGAAATAACTCCAGCATTCCCAGTTTGGATGTAGGAGGTGACCGGTACCCAAGAACCGCATCTGGGAACCAGAATCCCATCAGATGAGGTGCTTCCAGACACATCCCCCGCTGCCGACAAAGCTCACCTGCAACTTCCCCCACAGGCGACACTTGAAGCAGCCAACGCAGTCCATTATCTTCGAAATATTCTTAAAGTGGAGCCTAAATTCCTCCTAGGGGAAAAGACATTCAAGCTGATCGTGGTTACGCACCAATTAGGACTTCTTCCATGAATTAATCCAAATCCAATAATGTCTTAAGCCTGGAATTCTGCCTAAATTCAGCGGGACTGAGTGAGGGCAATGCTTCCTGAAGCGGAGTCCTCAGCAGCAATCCCCCGCTCTCCTTAAGGCACACCCTACGGTCTACCAGTATCCAAACCGTTCAGAAAGGAAAATTAATTGGAAATACTTCACTCGGCACCTTGCACGCACCGAGGTCCCTTCCGGAGGTAGTATTATCCCCGACACCTGGAAATACCCTTTAGGTAGCAAATGCCCCAAAGGGAAGGGCTGGCCAATTACCTTTAGTTTAGCAGCTTCCTTTTTATTCCCCGCAAAGAATGAGTTTTCATCGAAATGCAGCGGGAAAGACCTGAAATAGAACAAAAAGAGTTTTATCTCCCCTCAGCTTGTTTGTAGCGCTGAAGTCCAGATGCACAGAAGTAGCTGGTTAGGTGCGCAAACGAAACCGAGAGGTGTTAGGCACTGGAGAGCTCTAGATGTATTTTAAGTCAGGCTGTTTGTTTCTTAAATCTCTTGGAGGCTTTCAATTTTAGCTTGCGTGTCACCTTGGAGACATTTTCAGCAATTGCTCTACGGTTTCTAAGCAATTGTAGTCTGTTTTCTAACAGACATAAGCACTGAAAGCAGGGGAGTGTCACAAGATAAATTCAAACATCAATCACATTAGGAGACACGTGTTTCCATCTGGTTCCGGTATCTTTCATTTCTCTTTCTCCAAACTTTGTCCGACAGCCCAAACCTCCATTACTGACACGCTTAGGATTTTTTTTTTTTTCCTAGTCAAAAACACAAAGCCGGGACTGGTATTCCACCCATGAGTCAAACAGGTAAGCCGGTTTCAGGGCTGACACATAGGCAGTTATTAAATTTAATTCTACTAAATCAAAAAAGGCCGCCTAGACTATTAAACCGTGGGCTTAATTACCCTGTTTTGCAATTTGAACACAGATACCAGTGCACTCCCAGCAATACCACCCTACTGCACAAATCACACCGTCCCAACTACAAGAAACAACCCAAAACCTGCCTTTCTAGGCGCTTTAAGGGAAAGGTTAAGCCCGGGGTTGAAAGAGCCATTCTTCCCCAGGTACCGAATGCAATTACTTGGCCAGGTGGAGAATTTCCAGCAACAGGCTTTTCACTTCTGCGTCGTGACTTTTATTCCCTGTGTAGAGCCGGAATCCCGGGCGCTCGAAGAACGGGAGCACTTTGGATAGGGCCCGCAGCTCTATCAGGTAGAGAAAATACAGGTTCTTGAGTCTTCTGGGCCCTTCCCCTCTGGTGATGACTTCGTCAAATCTCTGCTGGAACTCCGTAACGTTGGGGCCCCATTTCTTCTCCGACCACGTATCTGAGAAAGCATAAAAAAAAAAAAAACCAACTCAAACCCAATGACATGAGGTGGCTGCGTTTAGATTCTTCAAACGACTACTAACGGACAAAGGAAATGGAAACGGCATATGGAAATGAGTCAAAGGCCTTGGGAAAGCCAAGTTCTGGTTCACCTCCTCCCACCATCCCCGCCTAAATGGCCAAATGTAACTCTAACCAGGGAGATCCAGGCTTTACAGTTGTCACAGCCCCATCACAAACCACGGATTGTCCCAGCGTCGGGAGAGGCATGTTTTTAACCAAACTCAAACCCCGACAAACACTGGACTCCTGCAGAGCTTCATCAGTTGGTTTAACACACAACCCAAGCTTACAAGGAAAAGCTAAAAATGGAGGCTGCCCGTTTTCAAATAGAGTTAAACCAGTCAGAAAGTTTCTTATCAGGCGAAGCTGATTGCTTCTGAGAGCAGTCCCGTGTAAGCTGGTGACAGCAGGTGAAGGAGGCTGGATGGAACCATCAGACAGGCTGTGAAGGTCCCTCTGGTCTTCCACGCCTACCCACAGAGGCCACCGACCCACTGCAGGACTCGGAAGAGGTCTCTGCTTCGGCCGGAGCGTCTGCGGAGGCAGAGAGCGCAGGCCTCCCGGTCACATTACCCTGGGAAGCAGCGTGGGGGCCAGAGGTTGGGAGGTTCCCTAACGAGCAGGGAGATGTTAAGAGAATCCCTTCTGCTGGGGAAACGCAAGAGAACAAAAGCAGCCAAGGATCGGGGGAGACTGGACTCTACTTTCCATTATTGAGCCCACAGGTTTGACGAAGAATTTTTCTTTTTGCTCATCCTATCACATACTTAAGATCATATAAAGGATGTAGTGGAAGATATAACACAGTCCCATCAAGCTGATGTACAAATACAAAGTTTGGGTTTTTTAAAAAAAGGGAGAAACTTTATCTTCTAAATAACCAGCCCAGCAGGAAAGAACTCCCCAGCTCCGAGCTGAGGTAGGCTCTCTGCACGGCGATCACGGCACCTGCGGATGAGAATCCCTGCAGGGACTCGAGCTGAGGTAAGGAACGCGGTCTCGGAGCAGAGATCATCTCCCGCAGCCTTTCCCCAACAGAAGCCATCCCGTTCTACACAAGCCGAAGACACTCAGCTGTCTGTAGCCAACCTTATTTTCCTAATTCTCTCTGCAGACTCCTGACTCGTCTCTTGGCTTTGATGTTTCTCTGTTATTCTACCTCCTACCGTAGCCTAACACATATAGTTACTCAGTTAAATCTAATTTCTTTATCCAAATTCCAACAGCTATCTCTAAATCTGTACTTGGTTTTTGTAAGCTTGAGCAGAATAAAGGCGGGAGGCTTTATCCACAGGTATCCAAAGGTACCGCTCCAAACTACTGTCGCTCAATCCTTCAGGAAGTCAGTCAGAACCTGCGCTCCACGCTGCAGGAGCAGCGAGACACACAGATCAGGCTTTCACGTCACCCTCGATGTTCAACCTCTGGGTTGAGATTTAGATTCTTCAGGTGGCTACTAATGGACAAAGGGAATGGAAACGGCATATGGAAATGAATCAGGGGCCTTGGGAAAGCCCAGCCAAGCATTTCACACTCCAGGTGAGATTATTGCTAAACTGACCGTCATAAAGACAGGCTAGGAAGGGATGGCCTTGATACGCAGTTAGAAACCCACTCCAAAATAACCTTGGAGGAAGAATAGAAGGAATACGTGCTGGAAGTCTCGGTACAGAGCACAGTAGAGCCATTTTTAGACCTGAAGGCATGTGGTCACTGCATTCCTGATTCTGTTACACAACCTGCGGGCTTGAGGAAGGCAAGAGAAGAGCACAGAAGTAGACCCGAACGCTGCTGGAATGGGCTACAGCTAGCATTTACCGGAGCCACAGAAGTGTTAATTTAGGACTAGAGGCAGGATAGTTACAGCAGAAAGTAGCGTTTACCTTGTAAAAGGTACCTGGCGCTCAAATGGATGTTGATGCTCGCATGGAGACCGGAAATGAGTTTGTAGAAAGCTCGTTTCTCTACACAGACACCTGAAAAAGAAATGGGCACTTCAAGGCACTGAAAGAATACATTGAATTTTCTTCTCCTAGCTGTCAGACAGAAATCTAATCCCGCCCCAGCGTGGCCAGTAACTCCCACCCACTCCTTGGCCAGTTTTCATTCACCCCAGGAAGAGCAAGCAAGTTTAGAAAAAGGATTTACCTTTCAGCCACTTGTAAAACGTATGTCCTGGAAACAAAAGGAAAAGGAGCGCATCAGTTCGAGAGGCCTTACAGCGGCGGAAGGGCTGTACCATATCGCGTCACGCGTCAGGCCACCTCTTTGGGCACACGTTTTGGAGCACAAGAAGGTGATGGAGAAAGGAGACAGGGCAGCGCCCTCCTCTCTGCCCAAGCCTGACGCCCTGAATCCACCCCCGAGGCCAGTCCCCAGAGGACCTTGGTCCACTCCAGTTTGCAGAAGGGGTGAGAGGAGCATCAGAAGAGCGTGACAATAGTTCTCCTCCCCACCCTTCTGAGCAGGGCTTCCCTAACGCAGCAGCTGAACGTAGCGCGTGGTCTTTCCCACCCACCTCAACAGGGGCTGGCAGGGCAGAAATGCTGCCGAATGGCACAGCGGAAACAAGGGTCGTGGATCACTTTTTTTCTTCTGGCCAGGATGGGGAGATGGGTATTTTTATTGAAAATAAAATTTGGGCACCCAGCTCCTACGAGCCGTCAGAGGCTGTTGGGAAAACGAGTCTTCTCAAAGCCCGAGAGCTGCTTTCTCAGCAATAATACGCGCTGGAAAAACACAACACAAGTCCTCTTCCTGAAGGTTTACAAGACGTCAGTGACTACCTTCAAATGGGACTTCTAGTCTTTAAAAAAAAACAAACCCAAAACTTGCTGCTGCTTTTTAAGACCTCCACCCAAGGATGGGCTGGCCTCAGGGACAGGGAGCTCAGAGGGATCTTTCCGCAGGGTCACAAACACAACAGAATTTCAAGACAACTTCTGATTTTTGCCTGAATGATTTTGCTGCCCAGGTGCGTTATCTAATGGTACAGCTTGTGACAACGCGATAAAGATGCCACATTTGTTTCTGTTATCAGTAAAAACAAACAGAATGGCACTCACCTCCATCGTCTCCTGATGAAAAAAACCCCAAAAAAAACGAGTGGTGGAGGGAGAGAGAAGAGGAGATAAAAATTAGACATGACCAAAATTAAACTCCAAGCACAAGCATTAAGATCACTCTGTTAATCTGCTCTGAAAAGAGAATGGGCCTCTGGAGGGAGGTTTAGAAATGCCCTGAACACAGAAAACATCATCAACTGCAGCCCTGGAGTTATCAGATGAGCAATGCTCCTGAATAACCTGACCAACACAGGACGGATCAATATTTGCAAAGGAAGTAAAAACCACCCCCCAGGTGAAGCAGAAAACAAGGGACACAAACGCATGCCTCTGCCAGAGATCCCCTGTACGACCTCTGCCAGGACACTCAAAAAGCCCATCCCTGCTTCCTGCAGTTTATTAACTGCCTGCAACAACTCTTGCAGCTATCAGGTTGGGTCCTCCATTTCCACATCCTCCTGCTTCCTAATCTGCAAAACAGCAGTCCTGCCCTCTCCCCTCGATGTACCCGCGTTATTTCATTCAGAATTTGCCCTAAACAACAGAGGTGGTCAGGAGAAGGACCGGTATTTTAAAGGACATTGTTCATTTCCTTTACCAGTGCTGCTCCTGAAGGGCCATTCCTGTGCACAGGGCCAAGGGAAGGGGAGAAAACACCTACGCGGTTTAGGGAAAATCCAGAGGCCATCCCGAGGGCTGCTGCTGGAGCAGTGTTCAAGTCAAACGAACAGGGAGTGAGATCGACGATGCTCTCGATGTCCGGGCAGGATGGGGCATCGGGAGACACAGGGTCTCCGAGCACAAAGCTTTTCTGTTTCCAAAACCCTTCCCTACTTTCATTTACACATTCAGCCTTGGCCACTGGGGCAGAACTCTTCTTACTGGATGGTTTCCAGAGAGGATCCCAGCCAGGTTCTCATTTCAAACCGTCGCAGACAGTTTGGCATCGCCGAGTACAGAAACCAGGGACCCAGGAAGAGCTCAGAGTTGAGTCCTGCTCCCAGTCCCTCCAACGCTCACATTTCTTCCAGGAGTGGAGGATCAGACTTTCTTTCTCCCTGATGGATGCTAGAAAGCCACGCTTCCAGGTGCCTTTGTGTTGGCTATAAAATTCTACACTCGATCAAGAGCTACAACCTATTTCTCATGCAGTAGAAGTAGAGAGAGCATGCACTGTTCCTGGAGCGAGGATCAGCACACTACTAAACCACTTAGTGAGATAAATAAATGACTCACCTCTACCAGATGCCAAAGGTCTTTTTACATTCTGAGGCCTAAGAGGGGGGAGGAAAAAAAAAAATCATTTAAATAAGGTATGTAAATAAGCAACTGTCTCCTTGCTGTGCAGAAATACAGCAGAAGTAGTTACTTTTCTGCAGTCAAACGGCCTGAGGGGATCTAAGAACCCCTTCTGTGCTTTAGCTTTGCTCAGACAGGAAAAGGACCCAGCAAAATGTGGCCTTTTCTGTGGTTTTTTTTCCCTTCTTCCTTTAGAAAGAACAGCTAAGAAAACTCAAGTGTCTGCACAGGTGCTAGTGGACATTATCCCACAGCCTTGGTGCGACACGATACACGAGTACGAAGAGGGAGGAAACCGCTGAGAGACCCCAGCAGGCAGGAGGACAGACCAGTGCCCACCAGTACCGCGCGTCAGCCGCAGGGGTGGCCGCAGCAGAGCTCAAACCGGCACACGGACGGGGCGGGGAGCTCCCCTCACCCACACAGTGGCCAGGGAGGCCAGGACTGAGCACCCAGCACCACATCATGCTCCCTTCCCGCCAGGCTGTTGGCTCCGTGCTGCGGGGCTGGCATCAGGAGCCTGCACCGGCGCAAGCTGTGGCCCAAAGAACAGCCAAGGGGGGCTCACGGGGCAGCCGCGTGGCTTGTCCCCTCCTCTGACAGCCCAGGCCACACAAGCATTCCGGCAAGGACAGGAGAATCACAGAATGGTTTAGGTTGGAAGGGACCTTAAAGACCATCCAGTCCCACCCCCCTGCCCTGGGCAGGGACACCTCCCACTAGACCAGGGTGCTCCAAGCCCCGTCCAACCTGGCCTTGAACCTCCAGGGATGGGGCAGCCACAGCTTCTCTGGGCAAATCCCCAAAGGATGGGCATTAGTGGAGCAGTTGCAGCCACTCTGCAAATACCAGCGCCTGCAGGCTTGTGGAACCTGTCTCCCAAAGCACCTACTTGAAGCAGTTTTCTTCGTAAATGCTGTTCCAAATTTTCCAGGCGTCTGGTCCTTTGTAGCCAGTGTAGCGTTCGGGATTCAGGAGTAAATCCACGTACTCCGCGTCAGGAGAGTAGATATCTGCGAAGCAGAGTGCTGGGTCAGTGACAAAAAACTTCTGAAGGAAAACGCCATCTTCCAAGCTTGATCCAGCCGCTCCTTCCCATACCCAACAGTCTCGCCAGCAGAGAGACCAGCTCATCCCTCTCCAGAGTATTTGCTGCACGTCAATTCACTGCAGCAGGGCAAAGCTCTCCGGGCTTCAGAGCCATCAGAGCGCACGGCCACTGAAGGCAAAGCAGACTCTGAGCATGCTCCCTCCAAGCTGCAAACTTGCTGAGCACAGCAAGACCAGCAGGGAAGCTTTGGCAGAAATATTTACATCACGTTGTTCTCAGAATACTGAAGGTGGGGCGGGCATGGAAAGGAGAAGAAATGCTACGTATGCTCCAGGCTCGCTGAAATGTTACGCATCAGCCGGAGAGTTCTGCAGAGGTGCTTAAAATCCCATTACAAGACTTGTCAGATCAAACAGGTCTCCATACCATCAGCTTCGCAGAAGCTGTCTGAAGAGTCATCGTGCCGCGTCCACTGGAGCATGGCCTGCTGGGTTTCCTCGCTGCAAAGAAAGTGAAAAAAAGACTATGAGAAAGAGCACTGACAGTAGGTTTCCTTCAAGACAAGTAAGCATTGTGGAGAAAGAAGTCAAACCTCAAGGAGCCATCAACAGCTCCAAGTCTCTTGGCTTCTTCACATTCTTCAGCAAGGTTGTTGGCTTCTTCCGAATACTGGGTTGAAAAGCAAAGGGGTGGGGAGAGAGGAGGATTAAAAAAAAGCAGGTTTTCTGCTGTTATAATTCTGCCTTTAATACACTAACCAGCCTAAGCATCAGAAACGCTTTTATGATTCATCCCACCCTGTACTTCCACAGGATGTCGGCAGTTATTCAGAGGCTTATGCAATTGTGGTGATTGTTGCTGGGACTCACATCAGCCTCCGGCACCGCCGCAGGAGCATTCTCTGCCCGACGATACCTGCCCTTGGAGATGTCTCCTAAAGGGCTCTGCGCTAGTGGAGGGGAATACCTGACTTCAGGACGGGCACCTCAGAGGCTCTAGGGCACGTCAAACACTTGAGGAGGGTAAGGATTGAGCCACAAAGCGCATCCCAACAAATCCTGCCCATCTGATTATGGCAGCTTTTATCGGCTGCGGTGACACAGAACGGGTGCGATGAGCGGCGTCATTTTGCCACCACACAGGCACACCCACCTTGTAACTTCCAGATCGGATTCCATCGGGGACTTCGTCCTGAAAGACAAAAATGAGCACGGGCTACACGTGAGGCTTATGTGGCCTTTCAGCCTGATCTTTGAGAAAGATTAGGAAGGTTACCACCGTTTCTAGAAATCAGAAAGTAATCAAAGCACTCAGCTTAGCTTACGACATGTCCAATTTCTGGCTCCTCCACAGACTAAGGTTAAGCAATATTCTTGGGGCTTTATTTTGACTTTTTTTGCAAGACTCTTCTTCTCAAAAGGCCAGCAGCCTCCCATGGGTGCTACGTCAGGTCACGTTTTTCTTACCCAAATGTGAGGTTGGGGAAGCTGATATAAACTTTGGAGGAGCTGCAGTTGCCTGCGGTGGGCGCACGGCTGGCACCCTGTCTGCCGGTGATGCCGCCGCTCCCAGCAGGAGCCCAGGCACCTCTTCCCAGATATCCCATCTCCCAGCCCCCGGTTATGCATCGTTCAAAAACTTTGCTTTTGCCCCTCCATCACGCAACGTCAGGCTGGCCAGCCCCGGGCAACCCGAGCAGTACGCACAAGGCAATCAGACCCTAAATCCTCCTCAACTTCCATTTCCTCCATCGGTAGGAAGGCAATAAAACCACTTCCACACTGCTGGAGCAAATACTTGGATGGTGAGCAGCACAGGAAGAGAAAAATTAAGCCATGAGTAGGAGTTATTTTTGTTGCTTTCAGAATGAAACGGACCCAAATCCAAATAATTAAAACCAGCAGTGACACAGTCAGTCCTTAAAATAAGAACAACTTCTAGCTACTATCAATGTAATTGTAACATTACTCCTTCACGTCGGTCATACTCATTACCAAAACCATCCTTTTTAAAGGAAAAAAGTATTTAAGCAGAATTAAGGGTTATTTTGAGGAAAAAACCCCCACATCATTCCATTTTGGGTCCATAATAGGTGCTTTTTGAAGACTAGGGAAGCAAAGAGCATTTGCTTTTATACTGAGAAACAGAGGACTCGAAGAGCCACTTCACATAAAAAGTGAGAGCTGGAAAGGACCCGGGCAAATTCGTCAGGCAAAAACTGCAAATCCCAGTGTAGCTCCTGGGCCAACAAGGTGAATATCCTGGCAATTAACACAAGAGGCACTTCTTGTAACAACAGTAGATTTGCCCAAACCCCGTCTCACTAACACCAACCATAAAAGAGGGACCAGGATCAGTTTTTGGCTGTTCATGGAGGGTCAGCTGTTAAAAGTCCAGCTTTTCTTTAATCTTTCAGAATTTAGCATTTTAGTCTTTCTTGCGGATATGAGTATCACCACACCTAAGAAAGCTCCAAAGCCCCAGCTTTGCTATAGCTGCAGTAATGAAAAGAGTAAATCATTTGCCTGCTTCTTCCTCCTGGTCTGCAAAAGCCAAATATAGAAAAAGAGGGAAAAGAGTGGGATTTGGTACTTACAGATGGGCAGGGCTTTACGGCACAGTCTCTTATTCCACAGTGACTGTTGTCATTCCAAAAAGGACAAGGCTTCTTTAGGTTTACCTACAAATAACACACCATCCTGTTACACGTTTCCTCCACGCAACCGAGCCTGCCTGCCACGCCACAGTCTACCAACACACGTCTTCAGCATCTCTAACAAAACTCAGTGCAAGGTTGAGTGCAGCGAGAGCGGAAACAGTGTTATTTATTGGTCATTTATTAATTATTATTTATAGCAGCTTTCTGGTATCTGAAGGGGGATACAAGAAAGCTGGAGAGGGACTTTTTACAAGGGCATGTAGTGATAGGACGAGGGGTGATGGTCTCAAACTGGAAGAGGGGAGATTTAGAGGAAATATTAGGAAGAAATTGTTGCCTGTGAGGGTGGGGAGCCCCTGGCCCAGGTTGCCCAGAGAAGCTGTGGCTGCCCCATCCCTGGAGGTTCAAGGCCAGGTTGGATGGGGCTTGGAGCACCCTGGTCTAGTGGGAGGTGTCCCTGCCCAGGGCAGGGGGGTGGGACTGGATGGTCTTTAAGGTCCCTCCCAACCTAAACCATTCTATGATTTATCTTAAACAGAGCCGATCCCGGTCATTCACTTGTCTCTGCTACGAGAGGTGTGTGCCCCTGCAGCCCAGCCAGCACCATTCGTGGTAACACAGAAGACAAGACACATTGGCCACCAACTCCTAACCCCATCCTGAAGCTCCTGTTGAGCAATGACAAGCTGGGTTTTGGCCAGGTGGTTTGTACCCTTTAGGAGCCAACAGTTACTATGGGGCAATCTTTGGCCTTGGAATATTGGTCGCTTTGTTCTCCATGAATCCTACTGGAACCTTGCTACCCATTGATTTTGTTTCCCTGTTTTGGGCATCCTATGGCAACAGCCTGTCTCCCCATCCGAGGAGCAGGAAGAGGCCGTGTGGGAGCCTTGCTGCCATCCTCCTGCGGCCAGAGTGCAGGTCTTCTGCCGCCAAGTCATCTCTGTTCCAGACCTGCCAGCGCGCAAGCCCTCTGGGCTTGACCGGAACAAATAATTCCTTGGTGTTTACCAGATCAATTGCTCTCGCTCCTGTCCTTGTTATTAATCAAAGTTATTCTTTTAATCCTTGCTCTGCTGTTTCTTGTCATGCTTTCATCCACAGACACCTCCACTCATGCTTCATTCACACCAATCTTAGTATTTCTGTTACAAATCCCAACGCTGGAAGGGGAAAGGACATTAACTTCTTTAACAAATGCTAGTCTGTCTCTTCTGTGAGACCCCAGTGATTTTATATACGGGCCCGTTCTAGTTCACAGTGCCGTGGTCAGGAACTCTTTCAACTGTTCTTACAGAAGAGTGAACACTTGTTTTGTCCATGGAAACGATCAGGCGACAGTCACTGGTCAGTATCTGTATTTGACAGGTAAAATACTGCCCCATAACGCAAGCACGCTCAAACCAACCCCACATTTACTCATACACAGGGGAGCAGAAGACCCTGGAGAGGGTGCAGTGAAGGGCCACAAAGATGATGAAGGGGCTGGATCATCTTTCTTGTGAGGAAAGGCTGAGGGAGTTGGGTCTTTTTAGTCTGGAGAAGAGAAGGCTGAGGGGGGATCTCATCAATGTCTACAAATACTTAAAGGGAGGGGGCCAGGAGGAGGGGGCCAGGCTTTTTTCAGTGGTGCCTAGTGACAGGACAAGGGGCAATGGGTATAAAATCAAATATGGGAAGTTCCATCTGAACATGAGGAGGAACTTCTTTCCTTGGAGGGTGGCAGAGCCCTGGCACAGGCTGCCCAGAGAGGTGGTGGAGTCTCCCACTCTGGAGACATTCTCAACCTGCCTGGATGCCATCCTGTGCCACCTGCTGTAGGTGGACCTGCTCTGGCAGGGGGTTGGAGCAGATGATCTCTAGAGGTCCCTTCCAACCCTTAACTTTCTATGATTCTGTAATCCCACTAATAAGGATGATCTGGCAGCTATCAATCAGTTCACCCGATTGTTCGGGAACTAAACCAGGCTTTCCCCATTGATAGGGCGACACTCAGAACAACGTGCAGTGTGGAAGCCCAGTCATCAACATTTTTGAGCCCCAGCTCAACAAAACGAGTCATTTCATTGGTCTGCCGCATAAGTTCTTAAGAGGGGAAAACGCATAAGAAAATATTAGGAAGTTAAGCATTTCTTTGCCAAGAGGGTCATCAAACACTGGAATGGGCTTCCTGGCGAGGTGGTCAATGCCGGTCAGTGTCGAAGAGGCATTTGGACAATGCCCTTAATAACATGCTTTAACTTTTGGTCAGGCCTGAAGTGATCAGGCAGCTGGGCTAGATGACCGCTGTGGGTCCCTTCCAACTGGAACTAATCTCTTCTCCCAAGTAACAAGCGATAGGACAAGAGGAAATGGCCTCAAGTTGTGCCAGGGGAGGTTTAGATTGGATATTAGGAAAAACTTCTTTACAGAAAGCGTTATCAAGCATTGGAACAGGCTGGTGGAATCGCTGTCCCTGGAGGTATTTAAAAGACAGGTGGACGTGGTGCTGAGGGACATGGGTTAGGGGTGGTTTTGGCATAGGTTTATGGTTGGACTCGATCTTGAAGGTCTCTTCCAACCCAAGTGATTCTATGATTCTATTCTATTCTCTAGGTTTAAAAACACGTAATTTATTTCAGAAGCACTTTATATCACATTAAGATTCACCTGACAACAGGAGGGTCACACTTACTGACCGCATCATTAAAAATCAGTATTAAAATGAGGGTAGCTGATTTTAAAAAGACCAGCAATAACTTCAAGGAAGACTTTTTTTTAAAGAAGCAGCAGCAGCATACAAAATTAACGCAATACAATTCTAGTATGAGAGAGTTACCTTGTAGTATCTAAAGTAGTCACTTTCTAGAAGTTCATTCAGTCTGGGAAAAAGCTTGTAGTTGTTGAAGGCATCAATGGTTTCTACGTCACAGGTGCAGTCATCTAAATGGCCAGTAACCTGTTGGATTTGGATAATAAAACCACCAAAATTAAACCAAACAACTTCACCAGCGCTTTTTAACATCGACCACAAAACAATTCACAATTTTCTTTCCTTCTACCAGCAAATCGACTAGTTAAATTTAACCAGAATTAAACAACATTACACCTGGCTCTGCTGAATTAGCAAAGAATTTCTTTCAATGCATCCTTTAGGACGCGTCCTGCACTTGCTGCTTGGGGACAGGCGGTTTTATTTGGGAACACTTTTCCTCTAACGCACACACTGATATGCTGAAATTAACTGATGTCAGAGTAATGGGCATCAGCCAGACACTTCCAGCCCTAAAAACCAGATATGACAGACATTCAAGTAGACTGTGTCACACACAGAATCACCGAATGGTTTGGATGGGAAGGGACCTTAAAGATCATCCAGTGCCACCCCCTGCCCTGGGCAGGGACACCTCCCACTAGACCAGGGTGCTCCAAGCCCCGTCCAACCTGGCCTTGAACCTCCAGGGACGGGGCAGCCACAGCTGCTCTGGGCAACCCCGGCCAGGGGCTCCCCACCCTCACAGGCAACAATTTCTTCCTGAGATCTCAGCTAAATCTCCCCTTTGCCAGTTTGAAGCCATCACCCCTCGTCCTATCACTACATGCCCTTACAAAAAGTCCCTCCCCAGGTTTCTTCCAGGCCCCTTTCAGATACTGGCAGGGGCTGGAAGGTCTCCCCGGAGCCTTCTCTTCTCCAGGCTGAACCCCCCCAGCTCTCCCAGCCTGTCCTCCCAGCAGAGGGGCTCCAGCCCTCGGATCATCTTCATGGCCTCCTCTGGCCCCGCTCCAATAGGTTCATGTCTTTCTTACGCTGGGGACTCCGGAGCTGGACACAGCATTCCAGGTGGGGTCTCACGAGAGACGAGTAGAGGGGCACATTCACAGCAACCACACAGCCCTTGCCCACACACCAGACACAGTTACACACATCACAGAGGTTTGTCAGGCCAAACGATGACCTTTACAGGTTCCTTCCAACTTGAGGAATTTTATGGTTCTGTATCAGCTGCGGTAAGAGCCGCGAGCCACACGCGCGGCCAGCCCAGGCTCCCCTTTGAGACCAGCCACCTCGGTCCGGCACACAGGCGAGTGCCGGCGTTCGCATACGGCACCAGTTAGGCAACACCACCACCACCGAGGACTACGGCACTCAGAGAAAGTCCTCGTTGTGAACAAACTGCGCTGCAGCCATGTGTTTGATTTAATCAGAACCGCAGCAACTGCGACAGCCTCCTTCCTCGCCTCAGAGGGCTGCCTGGCAAGCAAACATTTGTTCTGAACCTGACATAGAGAGCCAATACTTCTTGCATCATCCCGAACAACTCAACAAGCTGGTGCAAGCCCTGAACAAAACAAAACCAAAAAAGAAGAACCCCAAAAAAAAAAGTAGCACAAATTCAGCTCTGGCTTTCCGACACATAGGTTACTGTCAGGATGACAACGTTGCCCAACACAGAAGTAGTTTTGCTTCCCCCACACCCCCTGACAAGTACTTGGGGAAATCACCCTGGCCAAAAAAAAAAAAAAATCAAGCATTACTAATTCACTCTCAAGAGCACACCAGGGATTTTTCCTGGATGCTGATGTAGCAATACAACATGTGGCAAGCTGCCATTCCCCAGTATCAGATAAATTCGGAGGTTTAAGACCAAGGAAGTTGTTTTATATGAGTATTGTTGATTTATAAGGCAAAGAATGGGATGTTTGCCACAGTCTGTGATAAGACACCATCTTGCCGCTTCTGTCCCAGAAAGCCTATGAAATCCTGGCAGCAGACAGCACAGAAGTGATGTACCCCACACTACACTGCTCGGGGGGGTCGTGTCCCATCTCCGCCTTCTCTCCACGCAGCAGAAAGCAAGCTGGAAGCAGGATAAGCCTGGAAACACCAGCACGGGCAGCTCCTGCGAGTTGTGACAGGGTGCAGTGCCCAGCGTAAGAGGTCCCCAGGGGAGCCCAGCAACAAACCGGCAGATGGGGGCGTGCACGGGACCAAAGGTGGCACCGGATTGTGTTTAAGGGGCTCCCCCTTATTATATTATTATATACAGAGAGAAAAGAAAGAGCCACGTGAGAAACATGAGCCACCTGCCTTGACGCATTTCCAGAGAGCCCTCAGATAATTCAGCAAGAGCTACACATCAACTTCAATAAAACCATTATAATTAATACTGGAGAAATGAAGCTTCCTTCCGAGAAGGAAGGCAGAAATGGAGCGCTTGCCCTCAGAGCACACAGTCACAGGAAATGGGGAAAGAGCGAAGAAAAATAGCCCGGATTAAGCACAGAGCACCTTAAAGGTAAGCGCGTGTTTCTTCCTGCCACCCTGGACAGAAGGGGAAGGAATCCAGGCTCTAAATCCAGATGGCTCCATACCAGGAATTAGTATTTTAGAAACAGATTTTTTTCAAAAGGGCTTTGATGTTTTCGACTCAGCCACACCGATCTTAGAGGGAGTGAAGAGAAATCTATTAGATTATGTCAGAGTGCCCTACTCCACTTGAGCAAGTAGGATTTTTTGTTAAGACACCTTATTTGGAGGCTCACATCTACTTCTTGCGGTCACATTGAAGCCCACCGCCTCATCCTCACGCACATACCATATTCTGGCATGCATTTTGCACGGTAATGAAGATAAAGAGCGTAGCAATTAAGCTTTCCACTACCCTGAATCACTCCTGTAAAAGACAGCCGCGATTTGCTAATCCAGTTACCCAATTTAAAGCCGTGTCAAAATTTGAAATAAAAAAAACCCAACCCAACAAACAAATCATAATAAAAAACCCAAACAACCACTTTTTTTTTTTTTTTATTTCCTGGAAACCTGGCATCCTTTGAGGCGGGCAGCTTATAGACTGAGGCTAGAAGTGGCCTACAGAAAGATCTGTGGATAACCTTCAGCTGCTCTCTGTATCCATGCTACACAACATGTCACTCCAAGGGAATGACATCCCTGTAAGGGGTAACGTCGGAGCACCCAGCAAGCCCTCAAGTGGAAGAGTATGCATCGCTTCCACCAGGTCCGTCTTTGCCCCGTCTAGCAACCAATTCAAGCCAGAACCACCCTGGCAAAACACCATCCCGAAAATAACCCAAGGTGAAGGCACTGCAGGTGCTCCCACAATACTCAGGAGTGGGTGGGGGTCATGCTTCGGAGAGCTCCGAATATCCACGGCTGGGTTTAGAAAAGCTCTGGTGGGAAGGTCAGTCACACCGCCGCTAATAACATGCCTGTGGGGGTAGCACAGGCAAGGGGGAAGCGCTGGGAAAAAGTCAAGCTCTGCTCAAATCAGAGAGAAAATTCCTTCTTCCTTCGAGGATTTCGGTCAGACTGTGCAGAAACACAGAATTTCACTAGTGGGCACATGGCCAATGAGGTATCTGTGGCCGGCTTACCTTCATAGAATGGTCTGGGCTGGAAGGGACCTTAAAGACCATCCAGTCCCACCCCCCTGCCCTGGGCAGGGACACCTCCCACCAGACCAGGTTGCTCCAAGCCCCGTCCAACCTTGAACGGAGGCCTTGACCCTCCAGGGATGGGGCAGCCACAGCTTCTCTGGGCAACCCCGGCCAGGGTCTCACCACCCTCACTGGCAGGAATTTCTTCCCAATATCTCATCTAAATCCCCCCTTTTCCTTCTCTGCTTCCTCAGCCAAAAGGCTGCTGAGAACGAAAGCTCAGCCAGGCCTGGTGGAACCGCCTGTACGTGCTGAACCCCTGAAGTCCAGAGCCAAAGGAGCACAGAAGCCAGCGTCAAGAGCCAAGTCTCCTCAGAGACCACGACGAAAACCCCAGTGATGCCACCACCAACCACCACTGACCCGCTTTAAGCCACAGGGAAGTGGGCAGCATCAGACCACTTGGCAGGTCACGTTCTTCAGCCCAGAACTTCCCCTTTGCTCTGTGACCACCTGCCACCCCAGAACCTGTTTCTTTCAGCCCTCTACACAGCCAGGGTCTCACTTGTTTTGGACTTCAATTCCTGCTGTCAGAGCAGCTGAGCTACGGCATGTGTGTCAAACATGCCCTGCAATGGGTGGCGCCTTAAAACACTTTCTCCCCACCTCCCTAAAACGTTTATCTACATCTTCAGCCTGTAATAATTAGAACAGTTGTTTAAGATGAAACATAAACCCATCCGGTCCCGACCACGTGCCGTGTGCCGGCTGGCAGCCGTGATGCCGGGAGTGGAGCAGCAGCGACGGGCTGCGCTCCACCCGGCAGAGGTGTGGGAGCCTGGCGTGAGACCCACGGGCAGGGCTTGGGTTTGCCCAGCGGGAAGAGATGAACGGAGCCGCCAGGACAGACGTGACACAAGCAGCTCCGGCTGCTGAGTAAGCACGGAGGAAGGCGTTCGGCCAGCCCTCCACAATAGCCGCTCTCAATCC
Source organism: Chionis minor (assembly GCA_013398295.1). Lineage (NCBI taxonomy): Eukaryota > Metazoa > Chordata > Aves > Charadriiformes > Chionidae > Chionis > Chionis minor. Next base: position 104,479 of record VZSF01007329.1, read on the forward strand.
CTAAACACTGAAGCACCCACTTGCGTGCGTAACGCAGGTCGGAACACCGCCACACGTGGATTCTGCCTAATCCCTGGGTTTGGCTTCCGCTTCATCTTCCTTTACCGCCATCCCAGGCTTCTGTCTGTCTGCTCTCCCCTGTTCCGCTGGTCTGTCTTTCCCCACCTCTTTCTGCTTCCCCCAGTGTCACAAGTGGCCCCTGGGTGGCGGATTTAGGGTTTTCTTCTCTTGCTATGGGCTCGATCGCAGACCCATACGCCACCATCTGCCACATAGGCGGGCAGGAAAGAAGGCAAACTCTTTTCTCCATCCCCCACTTGCAGCTACAATAGGCCACGGGGAAGGGAATGCTACAGTATTTAGCCCGTACCAACTTCACTGGGAGCTGCTTGCTCCTGTAGACAAGACACACCAGTCCCAGGCTGACAGAAAGCTGGTGCTTCCCCTGCTGCTCCAGCAGAAGCTTCCTCGCAGTCGCCCTGCACAAGTGATTTGTGACTCTGCCGGTGGCACTCAGTCCGGCTAGGGCTCCCTTTCACCCTCGCAGCACGCTCAGAGCAAGCAGCTGGCAGCCAGGTGAGGACAGTCATGCCCAGCATAGAACCATGGGACGGTTTGCGTTGGAAGGGACCTTAAAGACCATCCAGTTCCCACCCCCCTGCCCTGGGCAGGGACACCTCCCACCAGACCAGGGTGCTCCAAGCCCCGTCCAACCTGGCCTTGAACCTCCAGGGATGGGGCAGCCACAGCTTCTCTGGGCAACCCCGGCCAGGGGCTCCCCACCCTCACAGGCAACAATTTCTTCCTGAGATCTAACCTACATCTCCCCTCTGCCAGTTTACAACCGTTCCCCCTCATCCTATGGCTCCACTCCCTGATCCAGAGTCCCTCACCAGATGTCCTGGAGCCCCTTTAGGGACTGGAAGGGGCTCTAAGGTCTCCCCAGAGCCTTCTCTTCTCCAGGCTGAACCCCCCCAGCTCTCCCAGCCTGTCCTCCCAGCAGAGGGGCTCCAGCCCTCCCAGCATCTCCGGGGCCTCCTCTGGCCCTGCTCCAACAGCTCTGTGTCCTCCTTGTGCTGGGACCCCCAGAGCTGGACCCAGTATTCCAGGTGGGGTCTCCGCCAAGTGGAGCAGAGGGGCAGAATCCCCCCTTCCATATACTGGAAGCAGTATATGCTGGCTCAGGTGTTCTTCCCCCGAGTCTTTCACCCAGACAACAAGGACTGGAGCTCACACCGAAGCAGAGCTCACACGGGAGCCTCAGGATGGGGTCAAACCGCAGAGACTGAGGTGCTGTCAGATGGTGCCTCCAAGCATCTGCTAGCAAAGAAGGATCTGCAACTGCTCTGCACTTGGAGGCCACCTCTTGAGCCACCCCGCAGAGATGGGGAACTGTACTCAGTATGAATTCCTGCCCTGAAGGCTGCTGGGTGAACACCGGTTCAATAAGAACACAAGAGTGGCTTGAAAGTCTGTCCAGGTAACGATGGGGCAAGCGCCGGCACCCCAAAGGCAGCATCCTGACCACAGAAAGGCCCCTGCCAGACCAGAAACCTAGTCAAAAGTCCCTGCCGAACACCTGCAGCACATCAGTTTCATGCAGGTACATCGGTCTGTAAACAGCGAATGAGCAATAATTACCAGGAATAGGGAGAGTTGATTCACGGCTGACTAAAGCATCCTTGCAAACAAGAATATCTGGGTGGGGGACGAGCCGTCTGTAAGGTCCAAGGGAAGTCTGATACTGAAGTGTTATTCACCGCTAATGAGACAGATTGGAAAGGAAGAAACAGTATGCAAAACTTAGGTGTTTTTAGTAACAGAGGGACGTTTCTAATCAGAGTTGCAGGACTGGTTGGCAACCCCGAAGTAAAAGAAGAGCTAAAATAACAGTCGTAAAAAGCAGGTGAGGCGTTGCTCCTAGGAGTACAGACAAAGAGCATGACACCCACTCCAGAATTACAGCCCGCTTAAGTCAGCGTTTGAAATATTGCTACAGCAACCGCTCTCAAAAGCGGCCCTTGTCAACCATCCCAACACAGGCTGAGGGACAAGGCAAAGCTCTTCCATTCACCCAATGTCAATGTTTCTCAATCTGACAAGCCCACGAGACAGGAGGAAACCAAAAGCTGTACCCAGGCCTTCACATATCTAAACAAAGAAGGGTAAAACATACCATTAAAGGCTTGCCCTATATTTTATTTGGTGGTAAATAAACACCACCGGACCAGTTCTGCACAAGATGATCAGCAGATTGGGGTTTTTTTCACCAAGAGCCGAGGCAGCCCTCAGGTGTGCTTTGAAGAGGTTAAGTAAGGCTGAGAAGTGCTGCCCTATGTAACATGTTTTCCCAAAGGCAATAAAGTCTGGAAAAAAAATCACTTGTACTGAAAACTAAACTAAAGCACACGCTTCTCCACAAACAAGTAGTGCATTGCAACAAGCCAGAAGCGTACAAAGTACAACGCCAGTTCCTCCTACCCAAGGAAAAAAGCCTGCAAGCCACTACTATGCCAGTTCATTTAGTGGTTTGGGCTTCTTATCCCACACCACACTCCTGACTCAGAATTTGATCCTTCGGAGACAAACTTCACTGCTAAGCAGGAAGCAAAAAAACCCTACAGAGATACAGAATCAAAACGCACGCTTTTCAATTCTGTATCAGCATAGCTTGTATTTACCATTTCCACGTGGAACTGAAGTGTCAAGAGCCACCCAGAAGGCAAAGCCAAAGCCAAGTGCACAATTGCTTTTTTTTTTTCTTTCTCCACTCCACACTCAATTTCTGATTCACATTTAAGCACTAGAATTTTATTACAGCAAGAGCAGGCTTTACAATAACTCCCTTTTTTAAAAGGCAACAGAAATAAAGCCCCAAATATACTTTACCATCTTCACTCCTTGATCTTGCGAATGTGCTTGTGCAAAGTGTTCAAGGCCAGGTTGGACGGGGCTTGGAGCAACTTGGTCTAGTGGGAGGTGTCCCTGCCCAGGGCAGGGGGGTGGAACTGGATGATCTTCAAGTTCCCTTCCAACCCAAACCATTCAGTGATTCTACGATTCTAAACTAAGTCAGACGGATCTGCATAGCGACCGTTCCCCCAAATCCAGCTGCTCTCGGTTGACTATACCCAGTCCTCTCATTGAATCATAGAATCACTTGGGTTGGAAGAGACCTTCAAGATCATCGAGTCCAACCATCAACTTATGCCAAAACCACCCCTAACCCATGTCCCTCAGCACCACATCTACCCATCTTTCTACATCAACAGAAGGTGCCCCAAGCATCAGACAGTAACACACACATTCACAAAGGGGAATTAACACTAGAAGAGCTTTAAGGAGCAGGGCAGCCCAGCTCACCCCAGGCATGGCAGGGCAGCAGGCGCCTGCTGCAGCCACGCTCTCTCCTGGACAGCAGAGCTGGGAGGAAAAGCATGGCAGACCTGCAGGAGAAGGGGTGAGGCAGCTCCCGGATGTTATAGCAACAGACAGCCTTGAAACATCTGAGAAGAGGAACCTGGAGGGTTAGGGAAGAACTGCTCCCCCCAGCTGAAACACCCACCTTCCCTCCTAGGGGCAGTGAGAGACTAGAGTTAAGAAGACCAGGAAGAGGGCACGGGGCTGCTCGGTGGGCAGAATCATGGAATCACCCAGGTTGGAAGGGACCTGTGAGATCATGGAGCCCAACCATCAACCCAACACTGCCAAACCCACCCCTAACCCATGTCCCTCAGCACCACGTCTGCCCGGCTGGGAAATACCTCCAGGGATGGTGACTCCACCACTGCCCTGGGCAGCCTGTTCTGATGCTTGACAACCCTTTCCAGGAAGAAAATTTTTCCTAATATCCAGTCTAAAGAGGTTTAGAGGGCAGAGGTTCCCTGGCACAACCTGAGGCCGTTTCCTCTTGTCCTATTGCTTGTTCCTTGGGAGAAGAGCCCGACTCCCCCTGGCTACACCCTCCTCTCAGGCAGTTGTGGAGAGCGAGAAGGTCTCCCCTCAGCCTCCTCTTCTCCAGGCTGAACAACCCCGGCTTCCTCAGCCACTCCGAGTCCCTTTCCCCGGGGATGCCAGGAGAAAGCACCGTGACACGGGAGGTTCCGCACCCCTGGAGCCCCATCCCATCCCATCCCATCCCCTCGGCAGAGCCCACCTGGCAGAAGCAGCGCCGCTCCGCCGCGCCGGGCGACCCGCGGGGCGCCACCGGCAGCAGGAAGGTGGCGAGTCCCAGCACCAGCAACCCGCTGCCCGCCGCCATCTCACCGCCCCGGCCCCGCCGCCACCGGCAGCACAAGAAGCGGCACCGGGCCCTCCCCGGGC
>VZSF01007330.1:3601-50813 GCA_013398295.1 Chionis minor
GGAAGGGAAGGTGCGGGAAGGGAAGGGAAGGGCAGGGAAGGGAAGGGCAGGGAAGGGAAGGGAAGGGAATTCCCTTGACACATCACTGTGTGTGCATCTACTCTGGTGATTTAGTGCTTAGGAATGCCTCCTTTTACGTGTAGATTTGCTTTGTATCTATGCCTGGATTTGTTTGCTGTACACTACAGAACACTGCTGTGCTGTCTTTAAGGTTTTCATCATGGCTAAGCCAAGACTGAAATTGCGCATTAGTCCACTGTCTAGAGATCACCACTTGCAATGTAGAAAAATGACAATGCAACATAGCAATGACAGCAAAATGGCCTGGGATGTCTGTACAGAAATCTACTTTGCATTGCCTATTAAGTACAGCTGGACAGCATGTACCTACAACCAACAGTTGGTGCAGATTTCATTGCTTTTAAAGATGGAGTGTGAGTATATGATCCTATAACTGTAATGGAGAGTCAAATTTTCCTACCTTCTTCTTTGTATGGCACTACTCAGTAATGTAGGTGCATCCTATGTGGGTACATTGGAAGTTTGAACTACTTTCTTTTAGAATATAGTGAGCAACAGTATAGACACTTTGCTTTCACCCTTAGATCTACCCAGAACTATAGGAAAGAACCTTTTGTTGTTGTAGAAAATGTCTGCTAAAAAATCAAAATGTGCATGATATCACTTGACATTTCTCTATAAGTAAGTAAATTTTGACCAAACATTATGCATTTTGATGTAATTACTACTAGCAAAAGTTTTAGCAAAATAGAGGACAAAGTTATTCTCCACAGAAAGACACCCATTCATAAATATTTAACAAAACCCATGTTTTCACAGTCTGGCACACAATTCACTGGTTGCTGCAATAGTTTTCCCATGCCCTGAATCCAAGGCAGTACTGGGAAGCCTAATTCTATCAAGGACTTGCCGAATTTAGGAATCTGGATTTACAGCACAGAGATTGGATTATCCAGGCTCACACTAGGGCTGTCAGGGCTTCAGGCCATATTGCCATACTTTTGTCTGACCAGTAATTGTATCTCTTTCTCTCTTTTTCTTTCTTTAGCAAACAGATGGTGTTGGTGTCTGACTGTGTCCTAAAATAGTTTCTAACTTTACAATCAATTCTGCAGTCTCTTCACACTCAAATGCATTTCATTTTAGCCCTTTGCTCTCTATTTCAGCACATATTCAATGTTCCCCTAATGTTAAGCTTACAACTCATTCCTTTTTGCATTTCTATTCATTTTGTTTTGCTTGGTTACATATAGTCTGAAAACTCCTAAATGAATACAGTCCTATAAATTGGGAGGAGAAAAAATGTCAGCAAGAGATTATGTTCCTGTGTGGAATAAAAAGGAAATCTATAATAAACTTGCTATGGAAGCAGAGAGTCTGATGTTCAGTCATGAGCCCCTGAACCATATTGCCCCATATTAAAACATGAGATAGCAACAAAAGAGAAGCACTTTAGCCATCTTGATATTCAATGAATGTGCTAACTGCTTTTGTGGAATTGCAGTGTTCTTCAATGTGTTACCTTTATCACACTGAGACCTGCATAAAAATGAAATGTCATGCTCCAATACACTTCTAGTCAGTCATACAGTTTATTTTCTTGTCCTCTGATAGAGTTCACAAATTTAATAACTGTCCTTTATCCTTGTCTCAATTCTCTTTTGGCTTTCTATTCAGCTTTCCTTCCCTCCTGACTTGCAGGAAATACTTCCTACAGCAATCATAATAGAAAGAAAGAAAAAGGATTATATCAACCACCATTTAGAAGGGCATGAGGGGTGATCAGACCACTTCAATGGTCAGAGAAAAAAAAATGTTCATTGCTATTCTGCTACATAAAGGTCAACCTGTTTAGACATTTGCTGCCTAAATTAATTGGATAGTTTAAATTGAAAAGTTTATTAAGATTCTTGTTAACTGTGCTTTACATTTTGTGTGGAAAAAATATATTTTATCCTTAATCAAAAATAATAGTTATTTGGAAGAAATGGTTGATAACATCAACATTGTTTTTCACTTGATTAAAATACATAGTGATGAATTTTTGCCTTTCTGCATTGGTTTGTACGACTATGATTAAGAATGACTCTGCAGGTCTCCACATGAGCTCTAAATGACAGCTACGATATTGTTAATACTGGTATCTACTTCTTCCAGAATGTTCACAAATGAGAATGAACTGAGCTCACATTTTCTCTGAATTAACAATACTTTAAAAAATTTTAGAACCACCTGCTACTATCTCAGATACGTGCTTCTGCAGAGATACATGCAACCACTAAGAGAACTAACACTCACAAGAAAGCTATAGCCGTGGGGTAGACAAGACAGAGGTTGCTTGATGCAGGCCTTGCACGGACGATGCAGGCTCAAAGAACTGATAGGGCTGGCGCTTCCTTGTCTCTTGTGTAACACAGGAGGCACAAAGTCTTTTGAAAGCCATATAGGTCTGCTCAACTTGTGAAATGACTTTGCCTCTTTATCTGCTAAATGCATCTGTACCCCTACCCACATCATGTTCCCTACCACCTGGGGAGGTGGGAAACCTAAGACAAACTGTCTTGTAATAGTGGGGCAGGTCATACTGACTCTGGAACCAGGACCGGTGATCTCTCCCTCTCTCTCGATCTCTCTCTCTCTCAGTCTCTCTCTCTTTTCTTTTAGAGTTAAGCAAATAATGCAAGGCATAGTGTACTGCTCACCATAATTCATTGCATATTTGATGTCAAGCACTGTCTACCATAATCTGTGGTAAGCTTGTTAAGTAATGCAAGGTGTACTTTACTGCTTGCCACAATTTGTCACATACTGAACCAACTATCGTGGAACTAGTTAAGCTAATAAATGTTTGTGCGCGGACCTTGAGAGTTGTCTCACCTTAGTCCATACCTCTGGGGATTTATAAATCTGAGTCACAGTCGTCCCCCCCTCTCTCTTCTGAGCATGTCTGAGTGGGTCATGACAATATGTGAAACAGTAGCCAACTCCTTCACAACTGCGAAGTCTCAGCTCAAATTACCACTAGGCAAAGCATTTTTGTGCATGTAATATTAATATGGGCTCAATCCAAAGCCATTTTAAACTAATGTAGATCTTTCTACTGACTTTTGTGGGCCTTGAAAACAGAGAAATCATGTATCTCTGTGCATTTTGCAAGAAGGGTGCTTGATGGAAGCACAAGAGCATAGGAGATGCTGAAGTACTATTTGGCTAAATAAATTTAAAAAAACAACAATGTAAAGGAAAAGCAAAAAAGGTAGATGTAGACAGGTGGATCTCTAAGGAGATAGTAGAAGGGAATACGGGAATGAATCAAGGGGCACAGTGCTGCTTTAAACTCAAGGAAAACTGTTGATAACCGAAATGAACTACCAGCTAGAGTAAGGAAAGGGAAGTTGAGTCTGTTGGAAAAGGATACCAACTTTTTGCAGCTGGGGTAGAAAGCAACATGAAAATTTAAGCAAAAACAGAGCTGAGCTTACAGTATGGGAAATAAACCAGACAATATATACAACCTGGAGAGAGAAGGAATGTGCAATACAGGGAGTATCTTTATTTGAGACTTGAGTTGAATATGGTGCAAGCTATTGGGATGATCAGTGGTTGGCGACCACTACAGGAAGAAAATATGGGATCTAGGAATTTTAAATGTAACCTGATCATCTAAATGATAGCTCTCTTTTCTATCAAGTCAGACATTGTTTGAAATTTATGGTCCAGAAAAAGGTACTGTAGAGGTCTGGCAGAAGTTGCCAAGATTTTGAAATTCCAGAACCATGGTTTTTTGATAGACACTTTTATTTCTTTTCAACTTGTAGTAACCTGGATTACTGTAGCAGGATAATAAAATCAATCTTTGAGAAAATTATTGGTATTATGGAATAGTGTATTCGATGTGGTACATTCTGTACATAAAAATTGATGAGAATTTTATAAGAATTTTTTTTCCCAAAAGCCAATTAACGTTCCATTAGTCTTGAAGGTTTTTTCTGTGTAGGTAAACATCAATTCATGAGATACTGACTGCAGTTAGAATTCATTTTGTATCTTTTCTTGTTCCTAGCATATGCTCACAGAAAGTGGGTTCGCACTGTTATTCCAGGTAGCCATTCATATTCCAAGACTGGACAGCTTCGGTGCAACTTCACTGCTTTAACAGATTGGATTTTGTGTTCATTTTTTGTTCTCATTAGAGACCTAACATAAAAAAAGACACATCACAATATTCCAAAATTACTCAGAACAAACCCATTTTCATGCTAGATTTCACAAATGGTGTGAAATGATTATATTGAGGAAAGGAAAACAGAAACCTTCAGTAGCCTGCTGCAGGAGAAAGGTAAATTTCTAGTTAAGGTGTTCCATATAGTTTTCAGAAGACTTGTCTTTATTTCAAACCTCTGTTAGAAGTTTCCGGTGTGACCTTAGGCAAGTTTTTTAATTTCTCTGTGTTTCTTCCCTCTTCATGTAAAATGTTTTCTTTCTCACGGCATCATTTTTCATCACCATGAAACTGGAGGAATTCATCCTAACTGTGCAAACTCCCAGCCCCATGAAAGTGCCAGCGTGTCTCGCTAAAATAATAGCATTTAACTGAGGTAGAAAATAAATTAGAAGATGCAGTACTTCTGGCATTTCCACTGCTAGCAAACCTGCTATCACTTTCCCTAATAATTACTTCAGGTTGTACATTGTTGACATTTACTACCAGAAACAAAACAGCAATAAAAAGCAGATATCGTTACAGGTACAAATCTAAAATATATAGGATACCTTGAATCACAATATTTACTGAAAATAATAATTAATTTTTTAAAATGTAGTTTGTATAAAAGATACGTACAATTATCTCATTAGGTTGGCAATCTCTTGTTCTTATTAATCAAAAAAAAGGTAAAATGGAAATTACTAGATTCATTTATTTTATTCTAGTTTATAACTTGATGTGAGACATCAATTGAAATGCTCCACTAGACCTTAGTGATTTCTTGATCAGGACTGTATGGCACAATAGTGAAAAGAGAAATGTCCTTATAATGTACTGAATAAATAAGGTAGCTGTAGTCAATTTTATAAATGTGTTTTCCTACATGGGTAGAAGTTGTTTGAGTTAGAAAAACATTTATCTCTTAAAGCTTTGTACCCAGATGTACATACATTTTGATTTTTGCATATATTACATCTTTTTCTACCACTGTCCCTGGGAAACAACAAGCACATTGTTACATGCTCAGGAGGGAACCTTCTTGTTTGTGGTTTGTGTGCCCATAACCTCAGTGGACCCTGGAATACACAAAGAGTCTCCTTGTGCTGCCACATGCTCAATGCAGATGGCATCTTCAGAGAACACATTGGCAGACACACACAGGCCCATATTTAGCATGTGCAAACAACATTTTTTCAGGAGTTTGTAAGTCAGCCAAAGGCAGGTGTCTTTCACACAGATAACAAAACAGCTCTCTGACCTCATGTTGATCCTCTCTTCTATTTCTCCAGCTCTCCAATTCCAAGTCTTTTCTTAAAGTATGAAAACACTAGGTTTCTTCATCCAAATTATATCATTTTTTTCATAAAGATGAGCTTTTTTTTTCCATTTCCAAAGAACAGTTGATGTGTTTTAGCTGAATTTTAAAAGTTATGCTCAATGTTCAGCCAAAAATGTCACTTTCAATTCAACCAACAGCATAAAACTAGGGACAATAACCACACTGTAAATTCAACTTGCAAATGTAAATTCAAATGTAAATTTTTTAAGAACATTTAAATAGATTCATTAGGGATTGTCCCTAATACATCCTAGTTTTTTCTTTATAAGTTTCCAAAAGTTTCAAAGGAGGCAAGTGAGTGTTATCCCCTGTTTATGCAGATAGAGGATCTGACTCAATCCTGTCCTCAAGCCAGGACAAATCCTCTTTGAAGTGATGCATGATAAAATTTCAAAGCAATACGTGATGTTTCAACAAAATTAATGCCTGAAATGTCCTGTTGATCCTGCTTTGACTTATGAACTTTCTTTTCAAAACAGGTATAATATTTATACCTGTATGTGGTTTATAAAGTATATTAAATATATATATCTTAGTCAAACAAACGTTTTGCAGGCAAATGTAAAAACTTAAATGCGTATATCAATTGCACCTATGCCAATAACTGTTTCGAACAAATGTTTTCATGAAGGCTTTTTATTTAGACAACAGTCACCAGTGAAGAGTAAAACAAATATTCTAACAGACGCTGAACAATACTGTAACTCCAAATTGATTTTTCAGTAACTCAGCTGTTGCATCCATGGATATTGGATATTGGATACTAATCTATAATGAATTCTTCTGAGAAAAAAAATAAAGTCTGTAGCTCCTTGAGCCCTTACTAGTACTGACAATTTTGAAAATAGTAGAGATGAGGAATGAGGAGAATAAGGGTCAGGACTCATGCAAATTGGGATGAAGTGCCCAATCCATGACACCCCCTCTGCTTCTCAAAATCTTAGAATATACCCCTTGGGAAGAAATAGTTCTTTATTATATTGATCTAGGTGCTGAAAAAAATGAGAATTTAACATATACACTTCAACATATGAATTTGTACTTTACTTTGAGCATATGCTGTATTTTCTATTCACAGTAGAGATTCTTGTGGTAATAACATCTCATAATTTATATGCCAAACACACATGAAAATTTTCATATATGGAAGTACAAAGCTAGAAGATGTATATTTTTAATCAGATACAGTAAAGCTAATCATATTTATTACATATTTGGGTGAAATACATTTGGGTGAAAACATGGGCCAAGCAACATCAAATTGTAAAACTTTCACCAACACGGTCAGTAATTTCAAGTTTTAATACAACAGCTATTAGAAAGATTATTTCAGTTGGAAGAAAAAATGAAAAGGTAAACATGCCATCTTGCATCTCCAGTGCAGATGAAGAACTTAGTTTTCAAACATTTTCATTGGTTTTCTATGTGAGCTTGGAAAAGTCAGCTAATGGAATTTTTTTCTTTCAGAAATATCAAAATGGGAAGTTGATACTGGAATATATATTGAAAATAATCCTTATTTGGAAAAGAGTTGGTTTTCAGTAGTGGTCATCTACTAGTTGAATGACAGGCAAACAACACACCCCCCAAAGTATATTGCAATTTAGGTCATGTTTCAAATATTTATACTTCAAGATATGTATCTATCTCATTATGTATATACCTTGCTGCTCTCAGGATATGTTTATGTGGTAGACTGTAGAACTGCGAAGAGATTCCTGAGGTAGCTTCCTAGAAGCAACCATAGAATAAGCATTAGTGCAGCTGTCCCACCAGGTGAACACATATACCCTGCTTTTTAACAGACTTTATTTAGCAGGCTGTGATATCATGTAGTCTTGCAGTCTGCTCTGCAGCACAGCTGGACCACTAATGGCAATCAGACCGGAGGCGGTCCCAAGCAATCAAACCTATTCCTGGCTTCCCTGTCTTGTCTTATGACAAGTTCATGGTTCTCCTGGATGACTACAACACCTAAATTACGCATTTTTCATTTAAAGTGAAATACATTTCTGAACATTTTTACTTTTCTACAGAGCTGAGGAAATTGAAAGCTACAGCTGAAATAGTTGTTATTGCATCTCAGAACCATCACAGTAGCTAAAGACGGAAAAGACTTATCACGTTAGCTGTTTCACCGTCCTGCATTATAGTGTCTTCTTAGCAAAAATATACCAGTCCCAACTCAAGAGCAGGTACTTTCCGTCTCCTAGGTGCCATTCAAAGGCCTAAAAGAAATAAAGTGAAAAAGCCTACTGAAAGGGAAGCTCTCTAGTTCATCGTTCAGACAGGAGTGAATGTGAGGTGTACAGTCTTGCCACAGATTTGAACTTGCAAAGCTTTTTCCTTAGTTGAAAGGCAAGAGCACTCTCTTTCAGGAGTAGTCAGCCTAACTGTTACATTTCCCCATAATGACATAATAAATTTCTCTCAGCCCTGCAAGTCTTTTAGAAAAGTGCACCATGGTATCCGGTCACAAATTACTGGATAGTCTCTTTGAAAGAATTACATTCCTGCAGCATAAAAGAATCTCCACAATACAGGTCAAGATAGAAGATATTAAGTTCCTTTACAGATGCTGTTGAAGAAGAGCATAGCCAGACTAAAATAGCATAACATGCAGAGAGCAGAAATAAAATATAAACCCATTTCATATACATTACATAAAAATGTAGCAGATTATATGGAGGATGCTACAGAGATACACTGGTATAATGCATTATATCATCAACATAAAAAAAATAGTTAATACTATAAAACTGAAAGAATTTTATTTAAAATGCTCTGAGAGGAATATTTCATTGTGGTAGTTTAGATACAGGCAGTTGTGGTGGCACATATTAAAATACACAGCAAATTTCATAAGGGATGAAAATCCCCCTGTTACATACCCACGTACAAAACTAAACTCTCCATCCCATCTGACACGTGTAATGCCTGAGAACCTGGCTTTGTGTGGTAATGTCTCCATACACAATTGATAGGATAGAACCAATCAATTTACTTCAAATATATTGATGCCAGGTAATTAACTAGATCAAATGATTCACTGACAGAGGCAGATGTTGATGATTATACTTTAATGTCCAGTTTTACACTGCTATACTTTCCTGGTTTGAGTGACACAGGACCAATTTCTTTTCTAATGCTTGGGAAAACTGTACTTTTAGAAGACTCTAGAGTCTGAATTTGTGAAATATTTACTTTATAGCAAACTATGGTGAGTGGGTTTCAAGGTTTCAGTGTTTTCCAAGATAGCCAGGTGCAGGGATGAGGAGGGAACGAGATCCGGGCACTCGACCCAGTCTGGCCAGCAGGATTATTTCATACGGTGAACGTCACATTGATTATAAACTAGAAAGTTTGCTGCAAAGTTCTCTCTCCCTTGATAGCGGTGATCCAGAGGACTTCTTGCCCTGATGCCGGATGCCTGAGCCCTTCCCTTCCTCCCGAAGCCGTAGCACTTTCAGTGTCTGACATTTGCTGCCCACTGCTGGGAGCGCACAGCTTCCTACTGATATAATTGGTCGAGTATAATCTTTGTATAGTTTATATATGGGTATTAGGATCAATATGGGTTCCTTAGTCTTACTACTGTTAATTATCTAGTTCTGCTTATCTTTCAACCCCTAGGTTTCCTTGCTTTCTTCCTTATTCCCCTTCCTGGGTAGGGAGGTGTCATCGGGTGAGAGAATCATTATCTAAATGACAAAAAATTGTTATGGGTTTTCTCCGACTATAACATATGCCCAACACCAGGACAGAGAAAATGACTGTGAAGAGTTGAGTTGAAATGGTCACACTCTTTCCAAACAAATAAAGGAATATAAGAACTAAACATGTTTGCTGTGTGTTACATAGGAAAAAGAGCAGCTGTAGTAGCTCTGCACCTCGTACAGTAGAGGATGTCAGTGACAGAGTTCTTTAATGAAGGTTTAAGTTTTGTTCTTAGAAGCTATCGAACTTAGAAGGAAGACTAAGCGGGCACAAAAAAAAGTTAATAACTGTTGTGGGTTTATTTCCTGCAACATTTTATTTTGCTTTATTATTTCTAGGATTTAACTTCAAAGCTCTTCAACTCCCTCTTATCAGAAGATAAGGAAAAAACAACAGTAAAGAAATAGGCTGAAATTAAGCGCAGTGTTATGAATGATTACACAAAGCCACCCTGGTAACATGTTGACAGATTGCTGGCTGTCATGAAAGTTATGTCTCAGTTGGTCATTCCAGAGTTTTACATGCTGAACCAAAGAATACTGATTGATTGTTCAAATATCTGGCATTTCTGGGCAAGAAAACTATACCACTGGTCATTCTCAGTATACATTATGTGTCCTTAATATCTTGTTCAGATAAACAGGTTTTTCTTATCATCGAAATCTTCAAACATAAAGCTCTGAAGTAGCGCACCAGAGGATGCTTCTCTTCAACTTAGTGGTGATATCTACAGCCGAAAATAATCTTTTTCTTCTCAATAGAATATTCACTTGGAAGCTGGCTGACAGTCCTCACTGAAAAATGAATAGGAATATCTAATGAATTTACAGGATGGTTAAAATAAAGTGTACAGTAGTACTTGTAATAATTATGTCAAGCATTCCAAAGCAGCTTTAGTTATTAATAATTTAATAGACTTTAAAGACAGAAAACACCATTAAATCTGTCTCACTACATTACATTTTATCCCTTTATTGAACTCACTACATTGAAGTCAATGACGAAAGTTTGGCTAAATCATCATCACTTTTTGAATAAACTGTATCTCCTAGGAAGGCAACCAGGCTTAGCCAGGAACTTAGCAAGAGAGGAAGAATTTGACACCTCTCTATGTAGCTTTCTCCAGTGGTTAGTCATTCTCTCTTTTTTAAAAAAAAAAATACAGGTCTGCCTGATATTCTTTATATTTCTTTGATTTCAGTTTCCAGTAACTGTTTCTTGGTTTGCATTTCTCTGCAAAGTTTAATAGCTGTTTACTAGGCAGTCACTCATACGACTCTAGTTATACATTGTAATTAAGTAAGTTTGCATTCTTCTTTTTGATGAAAATAAGCAGATTAATTCTTTAAGTCACAGCCATTTTTTATTTTTAGTAGGTTTTGCACCCAACTTCACTTTTCTTTTTTTTTTAAATATCCTTCAAGCTCTGTGTATAACAAAACTTTTTGGACTATTCCAATGTGTCACATGCTAAGGTAAAAACATTAGTCGTCTTCAACTCGCTTGCTGCTCATCCCTTTTTCAGTTTCCTTGGCATATCAAAATTCATGTCAAAATTTCAGAGCAACATTGAAATTTAGTCTTCTTGAAGGAGATTATAATGCCCAGCATGGATGAAGCTGTGATTCAAAACAAATGAAGGTTGAAGGTTATAAGAGAAGACTAAAAATCCATGTAACATGGTATTTAAACAGGAAGATGTGCTATGTCAGCTGTAGCAAAAATATCCTTAACCAGTTTGGAAAACTTTTTGCCGATAACCACAAGTCAAGTATCAGCTATGCAAGCTATGCAGCACACCTCACAGTGATAGATGGAGAAGAAAACTTGAGACTGAAGAGATGACAATAAACCCCATCTTTTAAGACAAGTGCCACAGGATACACAGATATCAGTAGGAAAGGCTCCCACTAGTTCCCTATGTTTTTGATCAGGCCTTTTATATATGCATGGAACAAAAAGGATCTCTGTTTTGGGGTCTTGACTAAAATTCTCAAAGTCTTAAGTAGCTGGGTGGAACTCATTTATCTATCTCCGTAAGATAAATGAGCATTGCTATTAAAAAACAGAAGGATCACTTGGGGCTGTTACCAGCATCGCAAGAAAGGATCAACTTCACATAGTCACTGTTCTGATTTAATCTTTTTAATGAAGAGATGCCACTTCTTTATTGGTATTGTCTTGATGAAAATTAGTATTCTCCTCTCAACATGAATTCTATTAAAACAGTAGCCTCCTTGGAGCTTAAATGTGAAGCACACATAGAAAACAACTGCTCTTGCTAATCAATACAATGTATGGGTAATGAGATGTTATTCTACAAGAAAAAAAATTATGAGAAAAATGCTTTTAGAATGATCTGTATGGAGAGAAGCAATGCAGCGCAGCAGTTTTACTAATGTCAGCATATATACTTGTTCAGTTCATGAGACACTATGCTATTTTGCATAAGCCATTATTAACGGTGCACTTTCACATCTAATTATTGGTGAGCACTCACACAGCAATATCTTGTATCTTGTCATCTATATTTTGTTCACATTTAGACTTGTCTGCAAATGATTCGCATTCAATGACATCAAAATGCTTTGCTTCTGTGATATCAGTAGCTGATGAAACATCAACCGACTGTTAAATGGAATGTACTAGCTTCTTTGCCTTCGGTATAAAAACAAGCATGTATAGATAGCAGGAAGTACCACATATGCTATAATCAAAATATTTGTCATATTGTAATGTTTTGCTCACAACGTGATGGGAGGCCAAACCCAGTCCTTGAGCAATGGGTCTGTTTCATCTTGGCTACCAAATCAGGTCCTGTTAAGCTTATAGAAGGGACAACTAAAGTTCCTAGTGTCTAATTACACTGTGGTCCACTACAGCAACTGAGCAGGTAGCTTCAGACCAGATCTGATTAAAAAGAAGTGTTCAGTAAAATTATGTGTATTTGAAAACTCTTTCTTGCAAGATCAGCAGAGAGGGCCAGGACAAAATCAAGGAGAATGAATTGACTTTTTAACAACTCTCGCTTACTAGGATCTTGAGCAGAGCTGTCTGATGCGTACATCACAAATAATGGAACTAAAGTGAGAATTCATCTGATTTCAGCTTCGCATAAGACCTAGTCAGAAAGGAAGGAACGGTTAGGCTTTTTCAATTAGAGACACTATTCTACTGCTTACCTCCTTTTCTGAAAAGGATCTAGGAATAAATAGGAATAAATTCACTACTGAAATATGTAATAATCAGTGCATTGTTTTTAGACACTTAGAATGGCATATTATTGACACCCATTTTCTCCATTTTTCAGCCCAAGCAGTACCACCTATTCATATGTTCAAATGCTGACTTTGGTTGAACTGTTTATTTCATCTGACGAGAGAAAGCAAATGAGAAAACAATGAAGAAACTTCTTGAGAAACTAATGCCTGCTTATCCTTGACAATTTTTTGAATCTTTGTAATATGTTCTGTTGTAAGGTGTTTGGATAAAGTGGTGACCTATGGTTAGACCTTTTCTAAGTAAGAGGAATTTGTCACCCTCTTTCAGCTTCTAAAAGTTAGGAACATGTCTCACCATATCCCTCCTTACCATTTTCTTCTTTAAGCTAAACAATTTCCATTCTTTCATCTTTCTTCATAACTTTTCTCATCTTTCTTCTCTGGATTCTCTTAATAGTTTTGTATACTTTTTCTTCAGTTCCAGTGCCCATTATAGGACAATGAAATATTATCTGAATATTGAATAGAGTGAAAAGTTTCCTTGATGTGGCTTGTTTATATATATTACAATATCTTTGCCTTCTTGACACCAGCATGGTACTCTTGACTCATGTTCAGGCTGTAAGTTTCAATAACCCCCAGAATCTGTCTTGCAGAGCTTAGAAGGTTTCTAAGATTAATGGGAGTTTTGTGTCTGACCCAGTTTTACTCAAAGTCAAAAAAATAATTTTTTTTCAGTATTTTAACAGTGTTATAGCCTTCATCCTTCATTGTACATACATTTATCCTACCTTCTGAAACTATAAAACTTGTGGAAAGGGCATAATAGTAAGCTAAACATAAAATAAAAAATACCTTCCTACTTTTCTCTTTCATGATTTCTATTGTACATGGAGTTACTGCTATTTTAATATTTTGATTTGGATGCTCCTCTTAAAAAAAAATGTTCGGTCAAGCAAATTTCACCAAGTAAATACTAATCCTTCCATTTACACACATGTCCCTGTATGTGTAAGAATATAATTTTAAAAGATGTTTCAATGTGAAATTGAAATTTAATTTTAGATGCTTGTAGTTGCACTACATGCAGTGATTTCAACTACGTACCTCTAAGTTAATGTTGGCAATACATTTATATGTTCATTGCACTATGTTGTGTTATATAAATGCAAAATATAAAAAAGATATTTTTATTCAGACGTCAGCACAGCCATGAGTTTAGCACTGAAGTCTTTCCCCTCTTTAAAAGCACCATGGATGCAGTAACTGGGCTCAGTTTTTATAGGCTAAGATGAGATGTCATATTTGGACATCCTCTGAAGCATTATTTGCATAGTTGCTTATTTATTTTCTCCCCTTGCCATCAGTTTGCCAGACTGAGAAGGATTAAGAAGACTACTTAGGTGCTTGTAAAGTTGGGATTTGTGTTACTATAGAAGATGCAGCAGTGGATGGCAGACAGCCAAGCAACAACATGAAAGTGGATGTGTCTGATACAATGCACAGTAGTACTTGAAAAAATACACAACTATAGTCGTATTTCCTGTTGTCACTGCTGAGGGCCACTGGCCTGTGATATGCAACATTTCCACCATTTAGGAGAATATAAGTTGTTTTCAATGCTACTGTGAAGTGGAAGTAAAAAGACTAACTGCAAGCTTGTTCATCTTTGAAGTCCTTTTTATGTGTTGGTACTAGTACAATAGCTACTGTTTACATATATAGACAATTCATTTGTGGAGAGAGTTTACAACCCGAAACCTAATCCCCTAAATTCTCACTCCTATATAAAAAAAAGGGAAAAATTAATAACAAATAAAAGAAAACAAAAGACAGGCTAAGAATGTAGATGTTTAGAGTGTATTTTTTTCTTTAGCCTGTCTCAATACTTTTGAAGTAGGTGGCTCATCTTATGATCTGTTCTTCATGGCTTTTTCACTACATATCTGCTACCACAGCAACAATTTTTCATGTTGATGTTGCATGAAAATGGATAATACATTCATATACGTGTCATTTTTAATTTTGTAGGTGATATTAATCTTCAGCTTTTTTGCTTCTGATCTTACCGGAGTCCACTTCCTTTCCTCTTTTTGAATAATAAGTGGAAAATTACAAATTGTTTTGCATTTCCATCAGTATTGATAGAACTGTAGCTACAGAAGTGACTGGTCAGTTTTAGTAACATAAGCGACATCTGATGCACCTTTATAATATTTTAGATGTAGAATATAATCACAGAAGACTCATAACATCAAAATAAACAGAACGATTTTATAAAAAGAGAATTTTATACATTTTAAATATTTCCTACATTTTATAGAGAAAGAAGAAAGGAAAAGGATAAATCAATATGCAGTCATTGCTATTGTTTTTTCCATTCAATTTCCATCCAAATTCTGTTTCTGAGCTCTACTTACACATATTCTCAGAAACTAATAAAAACAATTTTATCCGAAAGTTACAGAAGTCAAGGAAAGAGTTCAGGTGTCTATTTCAAAAGTGCATTTTACATTAAATGCACTCTAGCATTATTTCCACATTCACTTGCTAGTTAGCCCAATTACTAGTAATGGTGCCAATTAAAATCAGAATGACTTTAACTACAAAGATATGCTACAAACTGAAGATTGAAATATTTATCTATAAAGTAGTAGATGTGAATAGTCCTAGGGTCATGAGAAAATTCTGCATGACATTCCTATGTACTGGACCATTTTTCAGTCATATCTTTTTCATAAGAAAAGTCTGGAACTCATAAATTAATAAATTTTCAACACAGACACCTAAGATCTTGGACTTCGTGGGTTTCAAGACAAATGCTTCTCCTGGACAATTTCAAATGCCTGTCTTAACAGCAAACTGCTTGGCCTGTTTGCATTGAAGAATAGAGGTTAGTTGCTTCTCCTTGACTCTAATTGAGATTTTGTGCCTAGAGTGGCACTATGGTTTGTGGTAATAGTGAATATTACAGTGCTTACCTCTGCAGTGATGTTTTTTCGTGGTTCTAACAATAAGTATCTCAATGAGCTCTGAATGTGAATTCAGTGCCTTAAGAACTATCCCTTTTGTTACTCTTCATCCCTTATCTTTTGGCATGCAGATGTAAAAATTACTTAGCAATTACTGTCAATAAATATTATTGTAATATTATTAAGTATGATCCAAAAGTCTGAAGTCAAGCATTGGAATGCAAAGGATTTTTTTCATCTAAACATTTTTGGTGATGTTTTGAAAAAATGTAGCTTTGGAGAAATTGTGTTTTGAACACATGCTCTAAAGGGTGAACACTTTCAAAAATTCCACCCTTAATCTTTAATTTCTGTATCTTTCTCTTTTTTCCTAGCACTATCATTCTTTACTGGAGAGAACACTATGTGAGTCCTCTAATATAGCAAGAGCTGGTGGCATGACATTTCTGTCTTTGGCCTTCCTTTAATTATGTTTCATGCTGACCCTCTTGTGTGAAGCCAGTACCAGAAAGCACAGCTTTGATAGCAATGTTTACATGAATGTTTGATAAGCATCTGCCAGCCCTTAGCACTCTACAAGACTGTGTAACACAAAAGACAGCCAGGGAACCCTGGAGCTTTTGCCACCTGAAAGCATAATCTGTGTGTTTTCTGAATTTCAAATGAGCTCAGAGATTGTTCTTTTGTAACTCAAAATGTAATTTATGTATTATTTACTATAAGAATATATTAATCAGAAAAGACAGTTGTTACTTCTTATAAAACGCAGCTTTGAGGAGCAAGGTCAAGCATGTCTTTTATTGCATACTTACCTTACTAAATTGTCTTTGATCCCACTGGATTTAAAAAAAAANTGAATAGTTGACAAGATGACTACATCAAGATGAGTAGTGAGCAATTACTTGCAAACATTTTGACAATTTCTGATTAGATTTTTCATTTCAACTGTACTCTCGAATCTTTTGATTTGCTTTCGGCAGAAATTTCAAAAAGCAAAGCTTTGTTTTCACTTGTGTTTAAAAAGTTAACAGTTAAGCTGACTTCTGGTCAGAGTGCATGAATACTACTCCCAGGTCTACCAGTAACCAGCTGTGTGACTTTGAATTAGGTGACTGTATTTTTACAGTCTTTTACTTGTGTTGCACTGACCCAAACCATTTAGATATAATTTAGTTCTGAATCCAGAATGTGATTAGCCATATCATTTTTTCATGGACTGGAACATAATATTCACTGCTGTTCACAAGCCACTGCTATAAGTATGGATTCTGGTTTGGAAATAACATACAACAATCCAGCAGAAGGTCACATCTGTTTATTATGAAGTATACAAATTGCGTTCATGTGCAGGGCTTAGTGCTGTACTTAATACAGGTCCAAAACTGACAAGACCATTACCAAAAAAATTACTCTATATCTAAGAAGAGCTTTAGAGATAAGGCAAAATAAACAAGTGCTCAGATGTCAGACTGCTGAGGGTGTCAGGCTTCTTTTTTGATGCTGCTAGAAATTAGGAACGGCTTTTGCAACATCTTTAACAGCCCAAGCAACCAATATCTCAAGTGTGCAGTCCTCTTGTATAACAGCTGTTATTCTCCCTCACCTATCACGCATGGACCACTGTCCACTGACAGCAAGGAATAACAAGCTCAGCTTTCCAAGGTCCTTATAACTGCTCTCCACCCTGCTCTGGCCTTCCTTTTCCTTTCCTTGATTGCTTGAGACAACCCTACACATTGCCTTTGACTTTGCAGTGCATTCTGTTTCCTCTATACGCATGAAGATTGAATATTCATGAGGAACAAGATGTGTTTGGTATCTTGATATCAGGTACATTGCCAGTTCCTAGCAAATACATCTTTTCTTTTTTCTTTTAAAAAAATTGATAAAATTCATTTATTTATGGACAGTGTTTAAAAACAACAAAGAAAGAAGTCTGCAAACGCTTGTCTTGATATACATTATTTATCCTGCTCATGCTTTTTATTTGTTTTTGTAAATCAACATGAATATGTTGCTTAATTCTGTAGTAAAATTGGAAATGGAGTTTTACGGCATCATGCACATGAAGAACAGTGTGTTTGTTGATTTACCCTTCATACAGCTGTTCTACCATATAGACATAATAAACTCATCTATGGTGTAATTCCATTTATTTCAACTTGGAGAACAGAAAACTCAGTTGCACTGAGTGAAATCATACTGAGGAATTTTTAGCACATTTAGGCACATTGAAGAAATTTGAATCATTTCACATTATTTGTGTGAATATTCAAACTGTGCTGCTAGATGAAATGAGATTCCAGTTAAATTAGATTAAGTAAGACTCCATTTTACTATGAGAGATGGTACTGTGCTTGTCTTTGCGACAATTCATGCTCATATCCTACAATTTTCAAGGGCCAAGACACAGTGATTCGGTTAATTTCTTCAACTTTTTTGGGGACTTACACTTCATTTCTTTAGGAGGTAACATTGACTTTGACTTTGTTTAGACTTTGTTGACTGCAAACAGAATTCCTTACTTTGCCAAGTATCAAGACAAGCAGTGTGAGACAGCATCACCTTTCTTTCATGTACATGGCAAGAGAAGGTCAGCTGAGAGTCATACAAGCTAACAAAGGGATGGAACAGGCCTTACTTAGCACGAAACAGCAAGCAAAGTAACATTTGCAGGAGCATTACATATCTAACTCCAGACTGCAGGAAAGTTCCTGCTGCTCTAGTAGATGCGCCACTTCACCTATTTTAAGACCTTACTCCTTCAGAAATAAAAGATGACAGTCGTCCCTCTATGTTAATGAATAAATTCTAGGGAATTCTTTTGTCTTTTTTTACTAAATAAGAGCAAACTAGGTTAGAAGCTTTGCCAAGCAACAGTTGGTTCATTTGTACCATTCCATTTCCGTGTGCTGTATATGAGATTTAGTAAGCATGCAAAAATGGACGGAAATCCACTTGTGTCAATTAGAGAAGAAACTTCTGAAATATAAAAGGGAGAGAGAATGAAAAAGCAACCTAATATTAATGAACATTTAAAAATTCCACTCAGTGCTTGAGGTGCCATTGATTAGCCTGCCTAGCAAGCAGTCCCTTAGTGTTCCCAGTTTGAAGCCAATTGACTTTTTCTTTCAGACCAGGGCTTTGTATGCTCAGTACTGTTCTCATTTACACTGGTATATATTAATGGTAACGTTGCTATCTTCAAAGGAATTATTCTATTCACACCAGTGTAACTGAGATTAAAATTTGCCCCTCAAAATTCTATAAAAAGAGGTTGCAAGGTTATGGGGATTTCTATATACTGTGTGAATCAATTCCAGAGAAAACATGCTTTTAAGACAGTGTTAGTTCCTTATACTATTAAAAACAATTCTTTGTTGTCTTTAAAACCTATTTTAAGTCGATCACAGATTTTTAAATTGACACATGTGCTTGTCAAAATATGCTGCTCTAAAATTAATTTTCTTTGAGGAATGTTTCCCTGAATATTGCAATCAATTAAAAACATGCTAATTTACACTCCCCAAGGCTAGATATCTATATTTAATCTTTTCAATACTTTCTAACACTACCAGCAATTTTCCTCTGCACATTGGAGTAAATACAGGGAAACCTGGGAGCAGATTTCTAGTCTGCAATGCTTTTCCTTAAACAAACAATGAGAAAATTGCTAATTAATATTTTCCATTTTTGTGCACAAACTGTGAAATTGCACAACTAGCTGAAATTAATGAATCACAGAAACTCTCAGTCTTGAGAGGAATGAAATACACTAAAATTTAGTATTGTAAGTCTCAACTACATAATTTTCAGAAACAATGAACACATCAGAGTCACAAATATCCAGATATGCATTCATACTGTAAGCTGCAGGTGCAAAAAATACAAGCGTAAATTTTGCTGGTAGACTTGAAAATGGAGCCTTTCAGGAAAACAGTGGTTTAGATAAGCAAACATAAAACTTGTAGGATGCCTATTAATGGAATACCAGTTTGAACACACATGTAGGACCTTGTTTTCAAATGCTTATCACTTTGCCAGACTTGTTTTAATAGACATTTCTCTCATGAAGGACTTGATACAAACTCAGCGGATTTTGGGAATGCCATGTTTACTGTCTAATCCCTAATAGATGGTAGTAAATCTGAGCATACTTACACAGGGCTAAGAAAGACTTTCCTTGCAATTCCCATCTATTTCTGGTGGAGAATGATACAACTGCATTTATGTTAGAATCATGCAGGGAACTTTCCCAACCGCTGGAACATAATCACCTACAGCGTTAAAAACTCTCTGGTGCAGTTCTGGCTCTGGGTTAACTATGACTCTCCCAGACAATTGCCATGCACAGTTGGGAGTTCCAACAGGCCAAGGACTATTCCTATTAGGCAGTTTGGATGATGTCACCCTTGTTGGAGGGGGAAAGAGTGCAATAGCATGGACGAGGGATGCTCTGTTCCAGCTGGCCTCAGTGCTGAGAATGGTTCTGGGAATGTTTAATTTATGAGTATAGATGTAGTCTACAGTGCCAAGCGGAGGAATTGAAAACAGCTGTCCTAAGCTCTCAGTGCCCAAACTGCCAACCATGGGTAGTAGAGAGAAGCAAGAAATTGCCAAAGAACCAGAAAGGAAAGCCTGAGACAGATGCTCTGTTCCTGGGATTGCTTGAGGAGGGAAATAATGAGATTGTTTAGGTCTGGAATCTTGTTTGGATGGAGAATTGGAGTGATGGTTTAGACGGTAACTTTTGATATGTAGGCAATCAAGGTTTAAATTTATATTCTGTCTGATTCAGGACAACTAATAGAACTATTTAACAACTATGCCAAGAGATTCTCTGCAAACTGTTTTCAGTTTTTCTTGTTGGTGCTGTTCCACTTCGTTCAAAAGACAAAATTGTTAACTGGGACAGGAGAGAAAAGGATCTGGAGTCAAGGCCAGGTGGTGTCAATAGCAGACTGCTGAGCACTCTGCTGTTCCTGTGCTAGGCATTACTATGA
The DNA here is from genome assembly GCA_013398295.1 of Chionis minor. Taxonomy (NCBI): domain Eukaryota; kingdom Metazoa; phylum Chordata; class Aves; order Charadriiformes; family Chionidae; genus Chionis; species Chionis minor. Next base: position 24,082 of record VZSF01007330.1, read on the forward strand.
CCTAGCAAAAAAGGTACAATCTAGTCTTAAACAAGGCTTAATTTCATACTGTTTTAATATTTTCTGTAGAATCAATAGTGCATTCTTCCTTAGACATAATTTAGGGGACAAAACTAAGTCTGAATGTTTTATATACAAGACTCTATTAATTTTTCAGTATTATTATTTTTTGTATGTTCACTTGTACTCTGTCAAAGTGTAAATACATAATTTCTTTCATGTTCTCCATACAAAGAACTGTCTTCATCTCTTTATGACATGCAAATGGTAACAAATTTACCCATTAGTGTGTGCCTTTTTTTCATACAGTCAGAAACTTTAACACCGTTCTTGACTTCAACTTCTGCAAGGTAAGCAAGTGATAGCACTGATGATATAGCAGATATGGTTCTCAGCAGTTGTGGAAACCTGTTCCTCAGTTTTGGAGGCCAACAAAAAGAGGAAGAGTTAGCAGTGCATACTACTCATGAGCATTAACCCACATGCCTATTCTAACTGCAGATCCATCAGGCTTAAATTAAGTTTAAAATAATATATAAAAATATCTCAAAACCAGATCTGATGCTTTCTTGTCCTCTTCATAATTTCCAGCTTTATTTTATGGCTGTACCAGATGGCTCCAACCAAAAAAAAAATTATACCCATGTTCATTGAATCCTTACTGATATGAAATCACTCACATTCATAACAATTACAATGTTAGCCCTACTGTAACAGGAAACACCTGTCCCACAACTCATTTTTGTCTTTCTGCCTCTTGGCTTGCAAGATACAGATTTTGTCAATCTCTTCCTATGCCATCAATAATACTTGACTAATCTTTAAAAGTCAGCAAAATCACTGAGGCTGAACCTGGCAGAGACTGAACTCAGAACTCACACAGCAATTGATTGCTTTTGCAGCCCAAGTAGTACTTACCAGTGTTTCATCTTAAGCCAATGAGTGAATACATCTTGCAGAGAAATTATCTGATCCACTGACAAAATAATTCTTTCTGATCTTTTAATGAAAAATCCTGAGGAAACAGACTCATTTGCAAACCTTGTTTAAAACTTATCAACACTGTGAAATAAGCATGTGGTATTGTTTCTACTTCCAAATACCACAGTGACTCTAATGTAAGGAGTCTTCAGACTGATGGCTGGAACAAAGACCGGAAAAATTAAAATCTGTTCAGGTTAAGCTGAAATGGAAATTTTGGGATAAGGATATGGGAAGTTCAACAGAGTAAGATAAAGTGACAAATTTTGCATCACCTCAATATTCATTAGACTCGTGTTGTGGTTTGACTTTAGCCAGCAACAAAGAACCCCGCAGCTGCTCACTCAGCCCTCACAGCAGTGAGGGAGAATTGGAAGAAAAAGGCAAAACTCATGGGTTGAGATAAAAACAGTTTAACAGAAGAGCAACGGAAATAGAAAAACATCAATAACACTGGCAGATGAATATACAAACAGGGTTACCTTCCCACTGCACACCAATCAGACCCAGGAAGCCACAGCCTGCTCCAAGCAGCACACTCCAAAGCTAGCTAGCTCCCCTTAAGTACTGGGCTTGTCCTCTTGTGTTATGGAATACCTGTGTCCTGGCCAGAAATTAACCCTATCCCCACCAGAACCAGGACAACTTGAAAACTCAACTTTTTCTTTCTGTTTTCCCTGCTTTTGGCTGGTTGCATTCTGTTAAGGAAAATATTGAGTGTTATTTAAAAATGAAAATTTGCGTATCTTTAAAAAGGTCAAAATAAATTTTAGTACTATATGTTTGGAGAAATTAAACTTTTCCTTTTACAAATACCTACAAATTTTTGATTGTTTGCTTTATAGCCAACTTTGGCTGAGTTTAACTTGGGTTCATTAAGAGTTACAGCCCAAACTAAAAGTCCAATTTTCCCATAAATTTTTTAGTTTTCCACTGAAAAGAAAGTGTCCAGCTCTATTTCATAGTTCTAGTTCTCTTCCTATATTTGAGATGCTGAACTATAACAGCAGAAAGGCAACTGTTTAAAAAAGAGAATAAAGAGAATGTTGTGGTTTAGAAGATATAGGAATCATCTACCAGTTTCAAGCGGAAACACATGAAATGCTTAGTTGCGGTATTACTGCATGGGACTTCTGAACTGTTGAAGTTTTAACACTGTAGGAAGAAAAGATATTATTTTAATGATGGATATAATTGAACTGGTGTTTTCATTAACTTGTTATTACATTCCTTTCTTTTTTTTTTTCCCTACTCTGCCCAGGTAGAGACCAACCCTTCTCATCAGAAATCCTAATTTTTTGCCTCTTTGCATTGTCTAAAATGCTGGTAGAAATACTTCTTGATCACATTTCCTTCCGAGTTACAAACTAGTAAAAATTGCATATAAGACTATGACACAGTAAGAATGTTTTATGCTTTAGTACATTTATCAAACGTTTACATAAGAATCTTTATGTATCTTTATGTAAAACCTGGAATAAATCTCCCACAGAGCTTAACTTTGAAAATGGTCTTTAACAGAATGTTACAAAACGTGAATAAGAAAGAGAGCGAGGGTGAGCTTTCTTCGGCATGCTTGCCAGCTTTTAGAAAGCCTCTCCAACATCTTGATGCCTCTCTCACACAGACTGTGACACACTATCACTTCTCTAGTTTTCATGTCTGCAAAGAGCGAAATTTTCACAATTTCACCATTGTTGATAAGAAACATCAAATCTGTTCTTGAATAAAATATCTAATTCATGGATTTAAGTTGGTAGAAGAGCAGCCTTTCAAATGAGTGGTAGAGCTCAAAAGTGACAGAAGATTCAATGGTTTGGGTTTTTTCAGAAGGGTTTCAATCTTATTTTTCACTTTTTTGTATATTTCTTTTACACTTTCTCATATTATCATGTGGTGTGCTGAAGCAGAATAGGTGTTAGGTTTTAGTCTGGAAGTAGACATATGAATAAATAAGTGAATTAATTCTGTGCAGTGCTGCATTGTCTAGCTATTCTTGAGGGGGTTTTTACACTCCAGGCTATTGTACTGTAGAAGTATACTCCTGAACTCACTCCTTTCTGACAGTAAATGCCTTTACAACATTCAGGGAGAATACCCTTGCATTATGAGTCCACAAAATGGCTGATGAGACAACAATAACTTAGACACAACCATGCAGATAAAGTAGGACTGAACATGTGCACTGGGAAAGAGAGAAGGGATGTCTCCCTAGCCTTGTCCTTCACAACCCTTCAGTTCTACAAAATTCAAAAATCAAGCCAAACCTCTGAAGGGATGTGCTTTTTTAAGTGGTGCTGCTTGAGGGACATCCCTTTTATACTTATCCATACAGACTTGCATACAGGTAGTAAATATAATTGAATTCATCATACTGTAGCAGCACACATACTTTTCAAGAATGACTCCTCCTTTGCGTTTGGCAGCCTTCCTTTCACCAATCGAAACGTCTAAAAGGGCTCAAGTTCACTCTGGTACTTAATGTAAAGTAAGCTGGTTAAAAAGATGAAAGTACATTTTCCCATGCAATATCATGACATATAAGCTGCTGACAATTAATTTCTCAGTTTTTTCCATTGTGCAACTGATCAGAAGTAGCATAAAGCAGGAAATAAGGATGCAGATCCTGGGCAAATTGCGATATTAAAAAAAAAAAAAAAAAAGATTTATTTCTATCTGCTTATTTTTTCTTTTAAGCACACTTTTATCAGTAATTTAAAGCTGAATGCAGGTTCCCTGTGTAGTAACATATTAATGAAAGTACTCGCATGTTTTCTTCCTTGTTAAAAATGCTGTACTACTGAAATAAGTATTACTGACCTTCACTGGAGCTGAAAAAATTTTCAATTTGATGATTTTTTTAAATGAGCCCCCATTACCATATTTAAAATTAGCCTTTTTAGGCAGAAACAGAAGTGTCCCACTAACTCTGTTCAACCTTCTGAGCCTGAGAGGTGAATTCTCCTTGACTGATTTCAAATGGACTGTGTGCTTCATAGCAAAACTTATTAATCGTGCTCAAGTTTGGAAGTAATTTCTACCTGTTGAGTTCTGTGTGTACCATCTTCCCATCTGCCTTACAAGTATTACTTTGAGACGTTTTACTTTACTTGAAATATTGCTGAATTCTCGTTTTAGAGAAGGGGAAATTATTTGGTTAAACATTGAAACCCAAGCAGTTTATATTCACTGTGCAGTCAGTCATTAGGCCACAGCAAAGCTAGGATACTGTAACTTTTTACACCCAATTGTGGCAATGCCAAAGGTGATCCATTACATGTTTTCATATGTGATTTCATTAGAGTAATGTCAGCATTTGCTAAATTAGTTAACTTTATTCGCCTTTTATTCAGATTTGTAATATACAGCTCATAAAGATCAGTCACGTCCTGGAAACATTGTGAAAACCCATGGGAAGGCAGACGACTTAGACATCAGTCACTGCAGTAGCTGACAATATTTATGAGCTCAGACTCAGTTTATTTGTGTCAGCGGTACAAAATTCTGCTTTTCAATCACCTGGAAACCATTTCAGTTCAGCTATTGGGCACCTCTCATTTTCAGGAAACCAAAGGATAAACGGTACATGCAGTGGCAGACCACCTGATAGCGAACAACGTTCAGCCCTCGGTTACATTAACAGTTGCAGGACAGAGTCTGCTAATTGCTTGGTGGTACGACAGTCTTGTTTTTTCCAAGGAGCCACAGGAGTTTCTGATTCGTCTGGCTCACCCCGTCTCCCATCTCCCAATTGTGGGTGACAACAGAGGCAGAGATTTCCTTAGAACTACAAGACTTCAAAAAAAAATTGAAACACAACCCATATGTCATGTTGTAAAAAATGCAAAATATGCTGGATCTGTAAAAGCGGCACACCAGGCCATATGCTTCAGACAGAACAGCTTGCATATGTCTAGGCCTCTACACTGACTTCAGGAACTGAAAACAGTGGCTAGTCTACTCCACACTTTTCCACTTGTTAAATTTGTTTTGCTAAAGTCAGGTTTACATCTGAAGCCAGAAAAAAAAAAAAAAAAAAAAAAAAAAACCCTCAGTCTTTATCAAAAGCTTGAAGCTGATGACTGGCTGCTTATTTTCTGCACTGTTTTGATCAGTCATGCTGTGACCAAGTGAAGAGGAACAACTGCAAGATTTTTCAGGGTAGTTGCTAAAATCCAGAGGTTCAGTCTGCAATGAGAAACAGGGGCCCAGTGTTCAACACCAGGAGGGTTCAGCATAGCTGTGGTGGTGTGCTCTGTGCAGAAAGTGACACTCTGCCTGTTTTTGCCATCATCTCAAACACTTCCCTTGCACTTCCTAAAAGGCTAAGCAATGTTAATTCTTTTTCTCAGACCTAATTCCCACAACATTATCTTTCACACAACAAAACCTGCATGAGCACTGCATTAAAGGTCTGTTTCAGTCTGGCAAATGCCAGGAAATTCTAGAGTCATTAACCTTCCTTATTGTCAACAGTATTATGGAGGTCTTTCAACAGCAGGATACTTCACATACAGTATTCTATGTCGTATAAGAGCTAAAATATGCACAATTAAGCAGGTTAATATTCAGCTTTAACCTTTGTGTTTCAATGATGAAACATCAACAGAGCAGTTGAAAACTTCTTATATATAAACAGTGCAAATGTTTGCACATTTTTGACTTTCTGCAAAACCAGGCTTTTGAAGAAAATATGCAAATTCAGACTACATCTAACTTTGCTGTAGTAAATCCTTATTGAAAAGAGACAAGGAATTTAAACTGTAAGTTTTTCACTGATGTGTGACCCAGACTCCTCATAAAACCAAATGACTACTTTCAACAATGTGCCAGCCAGATTCCCAAATGCTATGTGAATTTTGCAGAACCATTTCCCTCAATTAAAGACCGTCAAGTCAAGATATATTTTCTACAGGACATCAGATTGGATGACATTATGGTGTCTTCTGGCTTTAAGCACTTATGAACCTGCTATTACTGGAGTGAAATCCTAAATTCCCAACTTACGGTTGCAAACTTCATTTTTGCATAGTATCTTTACCTCACACTGAATGAACATTGCTTCTTTCCCAGAAAGAATTAGGCAAAGCTGCTTTTGTTTGGTTTGGCGCTTTTTTTTTTTTTTTCTTGAAAGTCAGGACTTGATCACATGTCCTTTTCCCACTGCAGCTGTGTCAGTGAAAGTTTTCTCCCTGCCAGCTGCTTGTCACTATGTCCACTGGGAGGTTTTCATGCACTCCTATCTACCTACTAAGCTGCTTTGAAAATGGTCCTTTATTTGTTGCTGTCAAAATGAATAGTGTTAGCAAAGCCCTGCTTATTAGACTAACTTTGCAATTTTAGACTGAAATAGGTCAAAGGATACCCATACAAACAGGTCACCTAGCAGATCCAAGGGAAAACTACTGTCTTATGAAGAGTGGAGATGTGCAGATGCAGGCTGGCTGGCTGAGGCAGGAAATCCCTCCAGCAGACATGAAGAATCTCTTCAGCACAATATATGATCAGCCTCTTCCTCTGTAGAATCCATATGGTGCTTTGATATTGCCATAAAAGTTTGAAAGGAAGTATTCAGAGTGGAGCTAATCTTAACTATCAGGGAGTAAGCACACATATCACTCAACTCTGTCCTGAGGAGGATCTCTATGTCCCTAAACCACATCTGCTGTGCAATAACAGACTCAAATATGTTTTACGTATAGGTTTGAAATAAAGACGTTAAACAAAGTAACATTCTATACAGGCATGAGAATCCTGTCAGGAGATTTAACAAAATATCTCTTCTGTTTGTATAATGGTGGTCTAATAATCCCTTGTTTACCTAGATGCATCTTTAGTTAGCATGTATTGTCTCTACAGCTTTTATTTTCCCTGGAAACAGACAGATACATAGAAAAGTGGATTTTTATACTAGACATGAAGTATTAAACTGATAGTCACCTCTTAAATAATATAAAACAGATATTTTTGTTTCACTTATGTTTATGCAGGTAGAATGCATTCCGTTTGAACAAATAAATGAATTAAAATTCTAAATAGTAAGGTAGCTAGTCATTTTTATTTTCAAATAAGAAAAAACATCTCGTATTTGCCTTGCAATTGAAGACAGAATTCAAAAAGGTTTGTCAAACCTATCTAAAAAGACATTAAATCTATCATTATTACTGATGTAAGTCTAGAAGTTTCTTCCAATAATAATTATTATTATTATTAATTTAATATTCCATGTGGACATCACAACATGTGCATTCTAAAGGATCTTATAGTGGGGTAACTCAGTATCTCCTGAAAGTAACAGATACAGTATACAGTTTATATATGTGCCTGTATTTTCTAATGCTGTCAGTAGAGTTTTGTGTCACTCATAGGACATAGGTATGTTTTTTCCAGGTTGTTTTATTTTACATTTGAAAAATTAAAAAAAAAACTTATATTGTTTTAATATTAATTTCCTTAAAATATGTTAACATTTACAGATACTTATTCTGCAAATAGGTATCTGTACCTATTTTTGGATTCCAAAAATTATACTGCTTCTTTTGTTATATAAATATGAACATCCTTGGTTTTTAATTCTTCAAAGCTCTTCTGAGAAAAGAGATGAAACAAATTTGATATTTTTGTAGTTATACTACAAGCAATATTTGAGTTTTGATCTCAGGAAGGGGCACTTGTCAATATAGCACCCAGGCATATGGTATTCTCCTGGTTCTCTGTATGTTCTCTTATTTTTATTATGTTGCTAGTTACTGGTTCATCATTCTTATTTATATTTTTTCAGAAGTTTCTATCAACAGTCTACGAAGTTTTGCTTTCCAAGAGTTATATCTCCGGAAGGGACCTGAAATTAAAACCAAGTGTTAGCAAAGGAAGTAGGAAAACATGACATGAGAGAGTCAGTGGCCCTAGCTCAACTTCCATGCCCTAAGCTTCAAGAACATAAACTAAAGCGTGCACTGCAATAATGCTGAATACAGCTATTCTTGTTATGTCCAGGGGAAAAACTGAACCAGACATCATCTGTGTTTTCTGTACTAAACATGCCAGTTACAATGAAGCTTAGGAAGTGTTCTGTTCCTGCTGCAGATGCTGAGTCATTTATAGCATTGGTTTAAATTTGTCTAGCTACAGTGCTTACCATCCCCAGTTCTCCATCCCACTTCTCTGCCATAAATTTATGCTCCCACAGCAGGGATGTCTAAGCAGGCTGTGAAAGGCATGGCTGATGATGAACCATCATAGTTTACAGACTGTTATGCTAACACAAACCAGCACTAACTTTAATATGCTTTAAATTAATATGCCTGGCAGGAGATAGGAAGGCAGACTGCAGGAATGGAAACTGTTTCAGCTGTCCCAAATTAATTCATTCTATATATGAGTCAAGGTCTTTAATGTCTACAAACTATCCAGACGGAAGCTGTTGAAAGATAACCTCTTCCTCTCCACCTCAGATGGAGTCATGGAAAGATACAGAGTAATAAGCTAACATTTATGAAAATTCATGTATAAGGAAAGCCTTAACAAACTTTTACTTATTTTTGAGAGGAAAGATCATAATATTATAGTGAAGTTAGTAACAAATTATTTTTTTTAATTCATCTAGTTGTAAAAGTATACCAAGTGTTTGAAAATGTCTCTCATACCCAAGTTAATAGTAATTGGCTTCTAAGATTATTTTTCTCTTTTTGATGCCAGAAGGTTTTTTATGTTCCCTGAAATTTGATCTTATGACAGTCATTCCTGTTGCTACTAGGAGGTAAAATCAACGCTGGTTAGGACTGTAATTCCTTGGCACCAAAACAGATTTTACATTAGTCAAGACCTACATTTATTTTAGCTGTTTTTTCCTGTGTATTTCCTTGTATAATGTTCAGAAAGTGCCAATGTAACTCTGTGAGACTTTTAGAACATGGATTTGGGCCTCTGGAACCTGGAAAGTTTGCAAACCACTTCACTTGCAGGCTCCTCCTTTTCTCACGTGATTCTGGAAAGGCTGCACAGAACTCTCTAGCAAGCATTGCAGCCTTGTAGATTCTGGAAACAAATGTGAGCAGCAATCTACAACTGTCCTAGCTGTACTATTTATAAAAGCAACCAAAGCCATTCTCCTTCCTCTTGTTTATATTTGTGCATGTATTCTTATATTTCTGTATGTGACATGCACTGAGAGGGAAAGAACAAAAGGAGTTGTGTGAGGGAAGACTTTACTAGGAATTGGGGTGGGCATTTCTAAAGAAATCTTCTTTGTATTGTGCCTATTTATGACTTGCTTTTAGGCTTTGGTGGTGGTGGTGGTGGTAGTTTTTTAATTATTCATAAAAGGCTTTCAACAGATTAAGACATACCGAACATACTCTCATTGTAAACAAAACAAAACAAAAAAACCCAAAAAAACAAAAAACAAAACAAAAAAAAACCCCTCATGTCTGAGCTTTACCAGGAGTACTCCAGGTATAGAGGAATTAGTAACCACTACACCAGTTCCTCCCTCATTCACAAAAAGCAATAGAACAAGGAATATTTTTCTTTCAAATAAGATTTCCTAAATCAGGCTAAAATTGAATGCAATGTCTCGTCCAAAAACTTTAAATAAAACAATCATTTGCTTAAAAACTTTGTCAATAAAATGGTTCTAAAACTGTTCATTTTTATTAACAGCAGTGATACAACTGAAGTAGTGAGCTCATTGTTAAAACCACAGAGAGTTCAGTGTGGGAATGGCAGAGGACTGCTTTCTTTTTCTTCCATGTGAAACTTGAAGCAATCTATAACTTCTGTAGCTCACTCAGCTGGGAAGTTCAAAGACTAAAACTTCGCAGAGTTCCTCCACGTTCCTTACATGTTTCATATACTAAGGTGTGAAGTAGGGAGAATGGGTGCAGCAGGAAATGGCTTTGATGAAACACAGCAAAATCTAGCCTAGCTGCATTTACTGAGACACAAAGAGACTAGACTCTAAATCAGTTCTTTACTCTTAGCCTAGTATAACGTAATTCAGAGAAACAGCTTGCAGAGCAAAATTTCTTTGAAGAGGCTATACAAGCGGATACTACACATCTGTGAAATGTCTTCATCTATTACAAAACTAGCAGAGGTGGGATGTCCCGATGTTTCATCTGAATGGACATTGCATAGAAAACTGCTGCCAGGGCACACACAGTTCTAAGAGCAATGAAGGGGCAATAATACAGAGTCTTTCGGAAAAAGAAGTGCATGTACAGATTGCTTGTACCCAGGGGTCATATGACCCCACTCAAGATGCCTGCCACTGTAGTGAGATACAACTCTTTTCAATTCAAAATAACACATTTGAACTAGAAAATATGGAAGTAAAAATGAAGGCAAAATGTGTCTTCCATGAGAAAAAAAATGTAATTTTTCGTATTAACTCTTTGTCACAAAGAAAGATAAATGATTCACCTTTATTTGCTCAAACTGTTCATTTGGCCTTTAAGTCAATAAACTCAATGAAAGATAATACTATTTACAAAGTGGGAAATATCTGTAAAAAAGAGGACTGAAAGACATTTGGCTGTATCAAGCATTTTAATGAAAATACGATGTTCAAGGTAAAAGGAAAAAAAATTAAATTTTCAATTAAAAAACAGAAAAATAAATCCTTCATTGTTAGGCAGAATATATATATGCAGAAAACTCATCCAAATTTCACTAAAGCACCTTGAAAAATTTCTCTTTCATATTCATTCATAAAGATGAATGACTATAAACAAATTGATGCATTTAAAAGTTTTGCATCGTTCGTTAAAATAGGTGGTAAGAAGCAGAAGGCAATATACTTTCATATTTGTTCTTAATTATGGTAGTAAAGGAAAGTATCAACTGAAATTTTCTGAAGTGTAGTAGACGTATACATTTTTAGAAGACACCAAGGATTTTCTTCGCAGAAGGATGTATTTTTAAAACATCTGTCATTTTGCACAGCTCAGCTAATCCCCAAGACAAAGAATGCCCTTATGAACCTTCAAGTTAAGGTATGTTTGAGGGTATAATTTATCAGTACTTAACTCATCCAAGCCTGGCAGCAGAATCTGTCAGAGGTAAATGACGCTTCGCAAACTTTTCTTGAGATTGTTGGGACAATTTTAACAAGTAGGCCCAGGAGCGCTCAAGACCCTTCTCCAGTCCACTACCACATAAAATTTACCAAATAAAGACATAGTTAATTGATTCTTTAAAAGTGGTGTCTCAACTTTTTCATTATATGCAAGAAATAAAGTAGCCATCAGGAACATAGACATTGGAAACCACTGCTTCAGGAGCACTTAACATTGAAAGGAATAAATATATCTTACCATAGGTTGATGAAATTTAGTTTAAATAAATCCCAGAAAGGCCTCTTTCACTGATTAACCACTGGTCAAATTTATTTTAGAAGATAAAAAGTACTTATATGTGCTGTCTATACACTCTATATTCTGGTATCCTGGAGAAGGGAAAACAAGTGGAGGAAAACCAAGAGAGAAGAGATGTGACTGAAGTAGGGGACAGGAGCTTACACTTGAAACCATCTTTTATATGCAAGAAGAGCAATTCTAATTTTTTAGAGGAGGACAGTTTGGGGAAAAAGTGTTTGGAGGTTTGAAGGGGGGGTGAGTTTTTAAGTTAAAAAACTTAAACCATTGATTTTGAATAAAGTTTAAATAACTAATCATTCCTGGATAATAGCAATATCTGTGTGAATTAATAGGGAAGACTGAGCTTCAGATTTATGTAAAGTAAATAAAAAAAAAACCTTAATAACTAGCTGTATGCTGGATGTTCTCTTGTAGAAAGAGATCCTCATGAAAGGTGGTGCTGAAACTTACAGTCTTCGTGACAAGAAGGATCACATCCTCTAAATGAAATAAGAAGGGCTAGTATGGAGAGGACTTTCAGGAGGACAATGTGGATTTGTTGATTAGTTAGCCCCAAAGAGTGCTAGACAAAAGAAGGAAATAGATGTGAAATAGAGATAGATCCATGAGTCTGTAGTAGAGAGATAGGCATTGAATTTGTGTTTTCAGGACACCTCAGAGTAAAAATATTACAGGTGACAGAGATGAGGACAAAGAATGGAAGTATCGCTGAAAGTTTAAGGAATGAAAGAAACCAAGCATAAGGTACACTGAAAGAGGTGCTAAAAGACAGAAGGGGAAATTAGAGGGAACATAACTGAGATAAAATTTCAAAATGCGTAGATGCCTTATGATGTCTGAGGTTGTTGACAGCAGGTCAAGAAATACTGGAATTGGGCACTACTACCTTGGAAGAGAGCTTCAAAGACATTGATAACAGCAGAGACACTAGAAAAAATGTGGAGGAGGAGGAAATAGAAATGCAAATATGTCAGTATCAGAAAAAATAACTATGTAGGCAGAAATTACAAGTTATTAACAGGGTAAGATTTCTCTCTAGACATTGATACTGCTTGGATTGAATGGAAATTCACTATTGATGTGTTAAGGTGTAAGACTGAATCATTTTGCAAGTAATACATTGCTCTGCTCTAGACATACTAGTGACATAATCTGTCTCAACTTTAAAACAGTTTGGAAGCAAGGATTTTAATTCTGTAAGATTCCATCTATGCTTGTTTTTATGGGTCTATATTTTTAAGATGTAGCTTAAGGTATGGATATTATAGATTGGGTAGTATTTCTGAAGGCCCTTCCAAAACCTTCCAGTGTTCTCTTTTTCCCCTGAAAAAGTTACATATATCTAGAAATCAACTTGTAAAAGCAAAAGGAGAAAGAGCATATAGGAAAATACCATTGTACAGCTTTGATCTGGCATATTTGAACACTTTTGAAAATCTCAAAAATAAGGCTAATCGCATGAGATATCCCCCAAAAAATCAAATTAGAAGGATAGGAAGTCAGGATAGTTAGGAAGATAGCAAATTCACATAGGCAGATATTTTGATGGCTATTCTAACTGAATTTTATTACTGAGATGTTAAGGTAATCCATGCTTTTTACAGAATATAGATCTTTATAACCTTAGAGAAAGCATCTTCTTTCATTGTAAGGCAGTGATGATCTGTTGAAGAGTAAAAAGACTTGGTTTGGGGTTTTCTTTTCAATTCTGTCACAATCTTACCATACAACTAGTAAAAATTTTTGCAATCCAAATAGACAAATTGGCCGTCTCTGTGAATGAAGACAGTACTAACCTCCTATGTAAAGTGATTTCATAATTACTAACAAAGAGCATTATGTAGGTATGTTTATTTGAAGCATTAGATGTGTATTTGCCAACTCAGGTTGTTACGTGGGATATTCTCACTGAAAATGTTTTTGCTTTGAGTGATCCTCTAAACTCTCATATTGAAACCAGCTACAAGAGCAAAATTATTTACTATTTCAAAAAAACATTTCTACAGTATATCTTACTCCGGATAGATATCGCTGGGCTCCATCATGCTTATATAACTTATTTGCATTGAGAAGACACGTAATTGCATCGTCCAGAATAGCACTCTGATAGTACTACCTCCCCACTTATTTTTTAGGTGTGTTAGATATCTTTTCAGAGAAGCAAGAGAAGTCCGCTTGCCATTTATGATGTTTGTGTACCTGTTTCTAGCCATGTGCATTTCACATGTCTAAGTGCATGCTGTTTTCCTCCCTTTGTAACAAAAAACCTCCACTCAGAAATAACTCCTACTATAGCTGGTATAAGGGCATTTAACCTATTGTTATTTTTCTGAATAAGCATAGCTCAGTGGCAATAAGAGTGATCTAATTTAAGCTCTCAGTGTGCATTTACAAAATATTTGTCACAAATCTTAGGTGTTTATGGAGCTGTAGCAAATGTCATCATACAAAGTAATGATGAAATTAAAGCATATTTCTGTATATAAAGCTCAGAAAAAAATTTGCAAAGTTATTGATCTATGATATTCTTATGTCTATTTTTTTTCTACAAGTAAGCTAAGAGTTAAAAACTTTGTTTGTCTTCTACTTGCAACCCAAGATTCCCAATTCTGACTTGAATTAATGATTCATATACAAATCCATTTACAATTTTTTCTACTACAGTAAGTAGTAGCTTAAGTTTGAATCGTGCTTGAAAGTCTCAGTTATAATTCAAGACTAATGGGTATGAAATATGCTTGCGTTGGTAACTTTCAACAGAAGTATCTCTAGGAACGCTTTATATGCAAAGCAGAGATATTAATTTTATCATGCTAACTTTGCCACATTATGTAATAAAATAAAATAACGTTCTGGGCCAGAGTCTCTACAATGGAAGATGACACTCAAGTGTTTGCTTAAAACTTGTATTTCAGTGGATGTTAGCCATTTAAATATTTATATTGCCATAGTGGTCTTTCTGTGCTGTATAGAAAGAAAATTGCAGAGCAAATTTTCTTTAAGTGGATGTTGACTCAGCTAATTTACAAGTTTGATTTGGTTTGGTTTAGTTCAGTTTTAAGGGAAAAAGAAAAAATTATTTTAATTTCCTCCTGGAGAGTCTTTAAATGGTTCTAAGTTGAAAGAACATCAAGGAGATAGCAAAATGCACAGAAACTTCCTGGCTTGCTTACACTACACTGTGTTGACTTGGTAGATGTCTGAATGGTCAAAATCCCCTGTGCAGATGAGGTTTTCCACAAACAAACAGCAGAATTCCTTTGGCTGTCAGCCTTCATCCTCTGCATCCTGTTGAGAAAGCAGTTGGTTACAATCACCACAACAATGCCAGTGTTCTTTCCCCTCCTAGCAATGATGCAGAGTTTTAACAGCCATGTCATTGGCTTTGTGCTAGGTCTCTGTGTAGACAAAAAGTTACTTACATAGAACATAGATAGCTATTAAACAGTGAAAACAGGTTATTTTCATTCCCTTCATTTCATCCTTAAGTAACATTGCATCAGCACTATGATTTAGCTTATATGCTTTCCCATGATATTCTATGGTTCATATTTTGTTTGGCTTAGTCATGTGAGAGCTGTTTGAAAAATTAAGTGTATGTATACATAAATGCCTAGAAAACCACCAAAAACAATTGGCTTTTGGTCCCTTTCATTTGTTTAGGGATCTTCAGGTAGGTCTGAAGAGATGGTAGGTTAAACACCAAGAGATGGAAACATATTGAAGGGAATTAGTTGAAGAAGTTTACTTCCATAAATCCAGAACTTTATTAGTATAACTTCATGTTCTTCTGAACTGAAAAAGGTGAAACACTTTCCTAGCGTAGTACCATTGCAGTCTGGATGACCAAGTTATTTTTATACTGCTACTTTTGTCCTCCTAGATTTACAGATGTCAGAATCGTAGGGGAAAAAATATAAACATGCATGCAGTTGTCTCACAGCTTGAGAGACTAATAAATGTGTGCAGCTGATGTGAGTCTTGTTTACTTATGGTCCAATTGAGCTCAACGAATACCTTCAAGTAATATAGCATAGCTAACCCTACAGATATTGCTTAGGGACAATGGGAAGGCATTTCACTTTATTGTATCACCAGCTGTAGACAAAACCTTGTCATTTCTGTCTGTCACACATTTTCTTTGCCATTTTTGAAATCGCACATTAGTTTCATCTCCATCTGGGGCAGAAGCAGGGGTGTTGTAATATTGCAAGAAAAACTGCTTTTTTTGGTATTTTTAGCTTGATTGGATGATGAGAGCTCTGAAAATGCCATGACATAGGCTGGTCTTTTGATGGTTATAGAGAAAGTTTGCAGATGCAATAGGCTGACCAACTGCACAGCAAAAAGAAGCTTAGGATGACAAGTACTACATTAGCACAGCTCATATGGGAAATGACATTTTTCTAACAGAGATAGATATGCCCTGCATGCTGCAGCCAAGTAGGCATTCTTCAGATCTGTTCTTTGGCTTTTTGAATATGTATTCATCAGTTTTATGCATGTCATTAGCACATTTTGTGGAAAACGGGAGAAATGGTAAATCAAATTATGCCCCAACATACAAATGTAAATTAAGAGTTTGGCTTTGTATATGAAATTCAGTAGTAAAACAGTTTATACAAAATGAATGGGATATAATTGTTTGATGTTAATTACGCTGAATTACATTGTCCTTAGAACAGTCTAGCAGTAGAAGTAAGAAATTATTTTACTTTCATTAAGCAGCAAACCTATAATATTATTGACCATTTCACCTTTTGATAATTTGCCAAATTTACACCAAGAAACGTACAATTTTCCGTCCCTTCGTCAGCACAGAAACGGAGACAGTAAAACAATTACTACTATTCTTTAACATGGACACTGTTATTTATTAGCAAAATCAGGAACTGAATCACAATGATCCCAAGTTATAGTTGCTGATCATAGTAGAAATGAACAAACTCAGTTCTGTAGAGATTTGGTAGGTTCCTGCAATGAACCTGCTGGACTTCTTAATCTCTACCTAAGCTGTACTGAGAGTGACTTGAATTGGTTTCTCTTGTTGGAACTTTCTTGCTCTACGGGACAACAGTAACTGCACATTAAAGAACAAGTCAGCATCTCTTGTAATATGTAAGATATGATTTGATGATTTCATTTAATTTGAAATTACGAGTTTAATGAAAAATGAAAGTACTATCTCAAAAAAGTAGTAATTGGATTATAACAATAAGAAGAAATTAAAACCAACAAAAATTGTGTTCTGAAATATTTTCAAATACTTCTGAAAAAATCTTTTTTTATGTCATTTATACAAAGTATTCAAATCAAAATATAACCACACAGTACTGTCTTTACCAAAGCCAGGTGATTTTTAGGAGTCTAACAGAAGCTTACCTCAATCTTTGTATGAGTTCTAACACATCTAACAATTTAAACTGGATCTCATGACAAAGTTCTAAACTCAAAGCACGCTATATCACTTCTAACCAAAGAAAAGAGTAACTAAATAAGAAATAATTAGAAAATATTAGAGATATCCAAAAGTTATAGGGACATAGGCAGCCTAGAGTAGGGCAGCCTGCTCTAGCTGACCCTGCTTTATCAGATGTGTTGGACAAGATGACTGCTAAAGGCCTCTTCCAACCTACACCATTCTGTGACTATCTGATATTTTCCAGGATAAAATACCTGAACAACTGCTCCTTATTTTCCTCCATCCTAGGATTTAGAGCTGCTGTCTAGTCTGGGGCTTGTGTTTGAAATGACAATGCTGTGAAACCATTTCAGCATTCCTTATCATGGATGTACATATTTTTGTAAGGTGTTGTCAACCAAAAGCTTACAAAATATTTTTTTTCTTTTTCTTTTTACCATTTTCTGTCTCTTTCAACACATCCCTAGAGATTCTAACACTAGTTTCTAATAGTTTCTAACAATTCAGTTATTCTGACTTTCATTGTCTGCAGACAGGTGTTTTCCAAACCACATCTCAAATTTCATTGGTATACCTATGAACCTGGCAGTGCTAACCACCACAACAAAACATTTGCATGAGCAGACTAATACTAATTAATATGACAAGTCAAGCCCAGTGATATGTGTGAACTCCTCCCTCCTCACCCAGAAACCTGATTTAAACTGTATGTCCAAGCTTCAACTCATTCCACCTCTTTTTAAATGAAGTATCTAATCTAGGTTAGGAGTTTTGTTACCTTCATCATCAGTTAATAGCGAAAGGAGGCAGATCAGGAATGCTCACTTTTGAAGGAATGCTTTATTCCATAGACTGTCCATGAAGTCTAGGCCACTGATCAGGCCACTAATTTAAGCACCTCTGGTGATGTAGAATTAACCTGTATATATGTGCTAACTGTTCAAACTGATGGAGAGTACACACCTGCAATGTCAGGAATCTGAGCAGAGCTCAAGCCTTAAAAAGCACAAGCATACATAAAACAGCTATCACTCAGCTCTTGAATCACAAGTCAGCAATTAACACTGTTCCAACTAGTGAGAGACAAAGTCTGAGGGATTGCAACCTCACATGTTTTATCTCATCAGATTATAGAGTAGTTTAGGCGTTAGGACAATCCTCATTCCTTCTGAAGAAGCTTGCTCACATCCAGTCATGTCTTCTCACATCCACTTGTCTGCAGAGAGGAAACCTGAGTTATGTTTGTGTGATTTGTAAATATTTCTTTCAGTTATAGTCTCTTTGTCAAATGCATAAAAAGCTGTGGTAGGAAGGAACACAAATTAGTGTCCTCACCTAAATGAGGTGATTTGAAACATGGTATCCACAAAGCACTTTCTGCTGTTGACATAATACAGAACTGAGGTGTATAGTCCCATTTAGAAATAATACAGGAACACAAAGAGGTAATTCTGGGACATCTTACAACCCAAGGCAACTTGGTTTTGCTCTCTCTTTTTAGCCACTACTACCTCTGTTCACCCTAATATTTCTCTTCTGGATAGCTGCAACTAGAAGGGCTTCAGAACACTTCTCCCAATATGATGGTGCTCTTCTTTTACTAGAGCTCTAGGACCACAGCGAGCATCCAGTGACATATATGGCAGCCATATACTGATATCTTGGAATCAAGTCAATGCCAACTATGAGAGCAGAATAATATTACATATGACCATATTCCAACATTAAATTTAAGCAATAAACTACTTTTATGTAAAACTTTCTACCTTCAGATCACAAAGAGCTCTATAAAAAGGAGTTTTGTCAATAGTCATAATTTACAAATGTATAAAACTGATAAATAGAAAACCAAGAGGCTTGCTTGGGATTATGCCCAAATTTACTGTCTTTTTGGGAAAGGAAGAAAGCAGATTTCCAAGAACTGTGCTCCTTTGAAGAAGATTTTGCTTATGTGAGAGTCAGATTCTTTAATTGCTGAATATATAGACACTTAAAACAGAAATGTGAAAGTGAGGCAGAAGAACAGTGATAAAGGAATCCTAAGGAATTCTAACAAAGTCATATAGAAAAATCACAAATGTTTCAGTTTCACAGTTTAGTCTCAGTCTGCAGCTTTATAATCAAAGGGAAGACTTATCAAGGAAAAGAAATTTATCTTGAAGAGAAAAACATTAAATACAATGTTTACTTTATTAGAAAAAAATTTACAGCTATAAAGTAGAGTTACATTCAAGTATTGTCATTGTTCTTCTGAGATAAATACCTTCTTAGCTTTTATTGCAAGAGATAGAAGGGGAAGTTTTACCAACCCAACAATCAACTTATAAATAACTTTTCTGAGATGGTGAATAGGATGTGCCCCTCTGGGCAGTCTAAATCTATTGATGAGATCAATGACTCATGGAGCAGAAGTGCTTTGGCTCTATTTCATATTGGACAGGAATGCAATTATTTCCTTTTTTCTTGTGGGGTCATCAAGATCCTCTTGACACAGGAGAAACTGAAAGCTATTGTTGCACTGCACTAAGTACTTACAAAAAATTTTATTGCTATACTTTTAATTTTTTTAATTAAATAATGTATGAACTCATTCAGGAATGGCATGTTTCTTGATAACTAAATTGTAAGAGAATTGTGAGATTTCTTGTAACATTATCTAACAGTAGCTGTAGTTCTTAATAGTAGAAAAACTCTTTCGCACCAATAGTAAATTGTATGGTTTGAAGAGACTTTGTATCAAAGACAAACTTTGATGACATGTATTTGTAGTTTAATAAGAGAAAGCTTATACATGAAAGTGAAAATAAATGTTTAAGTAAAAAGAGAAAAAACAACAAAAAACCTGAACAGTTACAATTGCCACTGTTTTCTAAGTCAGTGAAAGATTTGCTGTAATACTAAATAATTCTATTTGCCAGAAACTCAAGCTAATGGCAGCGTCTTTAAATAGAGTCCTCCTTCATATGCCATATCAGTCCTGGCAAAGGCTAGTGGGCTCAAATATTGGCAGGTTTCCACTAAACAATGAAATAAAGACAAAATTTTATCCTGAAATTAATATAAGATCATGTTTGTTGTTAGCATACAATAATCTAGAAGCTCATAAATCATAAACATTATATACTTAAGAAAAGTTCATAGCTACTCTGTAATTATCTCTGTCTTTACTGGTTTGGGATGATATCTTTAAGATTTTTATATAAAAAACCTCTTTCGAGATAGATTGCAGTATGCAAAAAACTTTACTATTTTATAAAAACTTAATTTAATGTTAAAACAAGTATTTGAAAGTCACTGCATTGATGAGCAATAATGTGGTTATCCAAAATAATTATCAAAGTAACTATTTATCACCTTGGAAACCATGCAGTGAAAATTATAGAAGGGCTGCCTAAGACTCAACAAACATGGCTAATTATAATTCATAAAACTAATAGTGTTATCCAAAATCTGTTCTCAAAATCAAATGATCAATGACACTTATTATTATTTACTCTCATATTTAGTACTTTCAAAAGCTCATAACTCTCCATTTTTGCTGATTTCACTCTCAGAAAAATATTCTTAGAGACAAATCCCAGGAAAGAATTCCCCATAATTTTGGAATATCAAGAAGCCTTTTCCTGCAGAATGATTGGGTTCAAAAGGTTGGAAGAAAAACACAATTTCTTAGAATTTATCAGTGTTTTAGAAATTATGATGAACTACTTTGTGGTTTTATGGCACTTTTTGTCAACCTAACTGTGTTTAGATTTGATGAATAATGCCATACAGCTGCCATGTTTATGTAAGATATAAGGTCCTCTTTTTATGCACTCAAATTTAAAGTAGTGATCAGCTTTGTCAGCCAGGGAAGATAGGTAAACATCAGGCAATATTATTTCCAGATCTTGTCCTTGCATCTCATTCTGTTTTCCAAAAAAAGACAAAACCCACAAATCTGATCGGTAACATATTAGGTAATAATTTTCATGAAGTTTAACATTGCTTTAATCAGCCTGGAAGTGAAAATAGCTTCTCTTCCTTTCTTATTCTTACGTTATATGACAGTCATACAGCTACTAACCCTTTGGAGTCTCCAGTGCTGTTATCTTGTCATAGCCTCTAAAAAGTGAATGGGCAAAAAATGAGAGCTAAACCAAATAAAAGTTTAAAAAACAGCTCAGTAAAATTTTTCTCAATGATATAAAATAAAGGTTAGTCAGGGAAACACTGACAGGATCTGTTTTCTGGAGAGAGGAAATAGGCACATTTTTAAAATATTTTAAATCAGAATGTGAGTTAAATTTTTACTCTAACAGGTCCAGACAGCCAAAACAAGTTGCCAGCTTCATAGTAAAATAGCATATGAAAAGTCATACTATCGTTAAAAGTATGATCAAGAGTAAATGACATATACACACAATAAACTTCATCGTGGTGGAAGGATGGCTGTTTGACTGCAAACTGACTAAAAACTACTAGAAAATTCTAGAGTTTCTCTCATAACAAATTTTTAAATTACTTCACTATAGGTTTTTGCATGTGTTATTATCATTTACCCTTCATGCTCAACTGGTAAAAATACAGCACTATATTCTTTTAGCAGTGTACTGTTAGCTGGCATCCTAAACATGGACAGTAGAACACAACTTATTTACCTTCTTCCCAAGTCAAGGTCAAAACAGTGAGTGATAAATAATGTGCACTATTTCAATATTCTGCAGGAATTTATGATCTAGTACATTGGTAGAATTGCACAAAAAAGACAAAAGCATTACCTATTACTAATCAAGCCCTAAACAATCAGACCCTGATGGTCTGAATCATTGAATTCTAGTTATTGATTCAGCTGTTGCTCTTAGGTCAATAGTCGTCTCTGTGCACTATGAATAGCTTTCTTCAACATTTAGCTTCATTTTAAACTCACCTTTGTTAGAAAACATATTTGTTACAGAAACCTATCAACTTTAGTGGTTGAAAAATTAGAAAGTAAATTTTCGGACTGTTTATAATTTTATTAAGAACTGCAGCTATTGGTTGCGTACAAATTAGTTGATTTATATTTTCTGATGCTTATATAAGCCATGTGCAATATAATTCTCACACTTCTGGAGATGATAAATGGCTCTGGTACATTTTATTAACTTTTCAGGTGGGACTAGTTGTGGGGTTTGAGTTGGTAAACTATGAAGAATTCAAAGCAGAAATGAAATAAATTTAGAGAAAGAACAAAATGTTATGGACCTGATGAACTACTTCACAAATAAGGCTAGGAGAGAAATGAAAAATTGTATAAGGCAAGTGAATTAGTATACAATTCTGACAAAGAGTAAGATAATACAATTGTCCAATTTGGTTAATTTTGTAAGGAAGTTAGAATTAGAGATTAGATTAGAGATTATAAACATGTGGATTAGATTCCCTTGTTAGAACCATAGTGAAGGGCTGCCTAAAACTGCACATTTAAGTAGTTCATTCCCTTCAAGACTTGTTGATTTCTAGATTGAATGTTTTGACATTATATACACTTCCCAATGAGTTTTCAAGATAAACCTATCTTGTCCCATCCTTGCTCAGGTCCCGCCAAAGAGCTTTAACATGTATGTTTGCTGTCATTTTCCTGGGGTGTAGCAGTAAACTTCCAGGGTAGAATGAATGGGGAACAGTAATGACTGGAGAGAAATATTGACCAAGCAGAGGAGGCCAATATATGTTTTGCTCAAGAAATACGTGAGACAACCACTAGCAGTCTCTAACATTCAGAAATCAGACAGGTGCTTGCAACTACTCAAAATTATTTCTTTTTTCTTTAATTGCTGAAATTATTCACCTATGCAGAAAGTTTTCTTGAACTGTGCAGGAAGCCTTCTACATCCTGCAGACTATAAACTAGCTATAAAGTCAAAGATTGATTATTCAGCATATTCAAGAAGAAAATATAAAACCTTCACTTGGCCACAGAACTCAGCTGTGATTGTGAAGGTCTTGGCAGGCTTGAGCAGAGGTCTTTTTCTGTTATTCTGCCTCTAGAAGGACTTTTGTAGTGATAGGCCAGATGGTCACAAGCATTGAGAGTCTGTATATGCCCACTGTGTCCCAAAAGCATTCAAGGTATTTTTCAGTATAGTGAGACAAGCCGTAACTTCCAAGTGACACTTTTCTGTAATTATTTTGTTAGACATTCACATTCTAGCTGAAAAGAAACCACAGTTGCAAACTAGCCAAGTGTCATTTAGAATTTCCTGGCATTTCTTCTCTCTCAACTTTTCTCTCACCTTTTTGGAGCCTTCATTCTTTTCTTTCTGCTGATAAAGACTATCAGCTGCCTAGTGGTGTCCATTGCAGGATGACTTTACAGAGGTGAGTGGTATGGTAAGAGAAACTTTTTACTGTTCCTCCTGCCTGAAGAAAAACCTTAATTTCAGGGTCAGTATTAGACCCTTTCTGTGCACAGAATAGATGTTCATGTTAGATGCCCACAAAATCTGTCATGTTGGGTATTGCATGGGAGGGAAAGGGTACAGTAAAGACATTCGAGGCCTTCTAAAGTCAGTTGTTTCTTTAGCTACTGTATCAGGAGGCTACTGCATGATACAGGCCCATAGGGTGTTAAAAGACCAAACAATCATATAAAATAGATGTATATTCTCATTCATTACATATATTTATTTATGAACTATTATAATATCCCATTTTAAAATGTGAGCAAGTTAGCAATCTGTCTCAGCACATTAAAGATTTGCTGCTGTTGTTGAGGAGGCAGAAAGCAGGTGCTGAGTCTTACTAACTTAATCCAGTGTTTGTGGGAAGGCAATATGGCCATATTTGGTGATATGGGTATCTTCTACAGCCTTCCTGATGTGCAAGTGTCTGAGCAGCTGAATGTACATTGAGGAGATGCCATAGAGACTTCTGAGATGAGCCACATAGACGGAAGTTGTATCTAATGAGCATGCATTCTTCATTCTGCCCCTAGAAATAGCGTTAGTCATTCTCAGTATTTTTCACAACAGCAGTTGGTAACCAGACTATTCCACCTATTCTTTGTCACTTAAAAACTGGAAAGCAGGTGCTGATTTTGTTTGAGATTGGACAGGCTGCAGACTAAAATCAAACGCTATTAAAACTCTCTCTTTAATGACAGGATGAATTAGTAATTAACAGTAAAGTAAATGTAGAGAAGTGTTTCTTAACACACAAATTAGTCTCTGTATTTTGCATGGTAATATAGTCCAGCTTTACACTTGCAGCAAATAACTGCCCAGTAGCAATATAATCAGGTTAAATTTGTATGTTTAGTCTTATATTATTATTTTTGTTGTTTCTGTTGTTTTTATCTGAGAGATCAGATCACTAGTCCAGGGAACACTGGAAAACCATTGGCTTCCTATGGCATACATTGTCATACAAACTTTTCCTAGTTGTTCCAGAAAAAAGTTACAGGAGAACAATTGTGGGAAAACCTACCACACAAAGGCAGCTTATTCCTTTTTCATCTGTTTAATTCACTTTTGTCCTGAAGCAAGCACATTTACACCACATCTATAACTCTTTGTCTTTGACATAAGAATAAATGTTTCAATTAATCATTAACGTAGCTGCCCCCTTCTTGAAATTCTGTCCTGTCCTCAATGGTAGCCCCTACAGGAAATAAGAACTCAATTATCAATGCAATTGCTATCAATCAGGCTTCTACAGAATAAGCTGCAGTTCAGACTCCAACGCTGAATTTCACAATGAACACATTTTTGCTCTTCTACAACAGTAGGCCTAAGTAGGTTTTATGGGTCCTGTTGCGGTTTGACAACCAACAGTTGGGATGGCTTTAGGAGAATTGCAACTTCTAAACTAATCCATCTCTACCTGATACAGTATTAAGAATTATTAATTTTTCATAAATTCTTGAGTTATCAGTGAAAAGAAGCCAGTGCTGAGGTGCACATCTGTCTCTCTAAATTTCTTTTTGGAGTATTAGCAGCAGTACACATTCTCCATTGATGTGGTGAATCCATTAATTGCTAGCAGGGAGGAATAACACTGAGACAGGTGCAAAGTAGGGCTGGTCATACAGGCAGCTTGGTAATGGCTGACTACTGCTAAGATCAGAGTGTCTTCCTTGGTTTGGTGTCCCAAGTTTTACTTAGTACTCTGGTGTCTGAGGGAAGGTAATTGGGAGTTCACTGTGTAGGACTCTGATGAGAAGCATTGAACTCAGTCTGATCTTAGTTTTATCATTCAGTTTTCAAAGAATCACGGAATAGGTTTAGGGACCCCTGGAGACCATCACTTAGTCCAATCTTCCTGCTCAGAGGATGGTCAACTAGATCAGGTTGTTCAGGATCACGTCCAGTTAGATTTCAAATACCTCCATGGATGTGGACTCACTAACCTCTCTCGGCAACCTGCTGCAGACTTTGCTCACCTTCGTTGTAAAAATGTTTTTCATATGTTTAAATGGAATTTCTTATATTTCAATTTGTGCCCACTACATCTTTTCCTTTCCCTGGGTTTAGCTCTGTCTTCTTTATTGCCTTCCATTGCATATTTACACACACTGATAACCCCTTTACTCCCAAGCTTCCTCTTCTTCGATCTCAACAGTCACAGCTCTTTCAGCCTCTCCCAGTTTGACAGATGGTCCAAGCCATTAATCACCTTAGTGGCCCTTTGCTGGACTTGCTCCAATATGTCAATGTCTGTCTTGTACTGGGGAGTCCAGCACTGAACACAGCGCTCCAGTTGGGGCCTCACCAGTGCCGAGCAGAGAAGAATGATCACTTTCTTGCTTTTGATGGTGATGGTCTTCCTAATTTGTCTCAGGATACTATTGCACTTCTTTGTCCAACAGGAACCTCAGCTTCTTTTCTGCAAAGCTGCTTTCTAGACTGTGGGTGCACAATATGTACTGGCCCATGCAATTCTTTGTCCCCAGATACAGATTTTGCATTTCCCTTTCTTGAACTTCATGAGGTTTCTGTTGGCCCATTTGCTGTCAAGGTCTCTCTGAACAACATCCACTCCCATCTGGTGTTTCAGCCAGTCCTCTCAGTTTTGCATCATCTTTAAACCTGCTGAGAGTGTTCTCTGTCCCATTATCCATGTAATTAATGAAGATGTTAAATAGCATTGGCCCCAGGAAAAAACCCTGAGGTAAGCCACTAGTTACTGTCTTTCAGTTGGACTTTGTGCTGCAGTTATTTGGTCCCAGCAGTTCAGCCATTTTTCAACCCACTTCACTGCTCATTTATCTAAGTCATTCTTCATCACCTTGTCAGTGAGAATGTTATGGGAGACAGTGTTGAAAACTGCTAAAGTCATGATAAACACCCACTGCTCTTACTTCATCCACTGAAAGTTATCTCATCACAGGATATCAGGTAGGTCAGGAAGGATTTCTGCTTTGTAAGTCAATGCTGCCTCCTCCCAGTCACTTTCTTGTCCTTCATATGTTTGTAAATGACTTCCAGAAGGATTTGCTCCATCACCTTCCCAGGAATCAAGGCCAGGCTGACTGGCTTGTAGTTCCCTGGTTCCTTCTTCTTGCTCTTCTTGAAGATAGGAGTAACTTTTGCTTTCTCACAGCTGGGACAGTGGACTCAAATTGAACAAAGTCTATACCATATAATGACACACTCAACAATAAAAACTGGGGGAGCAGTTTTCCAGGACTGTCATTGCTCAGGGATTGGCTGGGCATCAGTTGGCTGGAGGTGAGTGACTGCTCTTGCATATTGGTATTTTTGGTTTAGTTCCCCTCCGCTGTTCCCCCCCATTTTCTTTTTTAGTTTTTGCCTTTACTTATTAAACTGTCTTTATGTAAACCCACAAGTTTTCTCAGGTCTATGATTTGCCTCCATATCCCACTGGGCAGGAGTGAGCAAGCAGCTGTGTGGTGCTTAGCTGCCTACTGTGGTTAATCCACAACACATGGTCACTGCAGTCAAGGCTGTTACCAGTCTAAAGATCCC
>VZSF01007330.1:50818-74141 GCA_013398295.1 Chionis minor
GCACATCTGTCTCTCTAAATTTCTTTTTGGAGTATTAGCAGCAGTACACATTCTCCATTGATGTGGTGAATCCATTAATTGCTAGCAGGGAGGAATAACACTGAGACAGGTGCAAAGTAGGGCTGGTCATACAGGCAGCTTGGTAATGGCTGACTACTGCTAAGATCAGAGTGTCTTCCTTGGTTTGGTGTCCCAAGTTTTACTTAGTACTCTGGTGTCTGAGGGAAGGTAATTGGGAGTTCACTGTGTAGGACTCTGATGAGAAGCATTGAACTCAGTCTGATCTTAGTTTTATCATTCAGTTTTCAAAGAATCACGGAATAGGTTTAGGGACCCCTGGAGACCATCACTTAGTCCAATCTTCCTGCTCAGAGGATGGTCAACTAGATCAGGTTGTTCAGGATCACGTCCAGTTAGATTTCAAATACCTCCATGGATGTGGACTCACTAACCTCTCTCGGCAACCTGCTGCAGACTTTGCTCACCTTCGTTGTAAAAATGTTTTTCATATGTTTAAATGGAATTTCTTATATTTCAATTTGTGCCCACTACATCTTTTCCTTTCCCTGGGTTTAGCTCTGTCTTCTTTATTGCCTTCCATTGCATATTTACACACACTGATAACCCCTTTACTCCCAAGCTTCCTCTTCTTCGATCTCAACAGTCACAGCTCTTTCAGCCTCTCCCAGTTTGACAGATGGTCCAAGCCATTAATCACCTTAGTGGCCCTTTGCTGGACTTGCTCCAATATGTCAATGTCTGTCTTGTACTGGGGAGTCCAGCACTGAACACAGCGCTCCAGTTGGGGCCTCACCAGTGCCGAGCAGAGAAGAATGATCACTTTCTTGCTTTTGATGGTGATGGTCTTCCTAATTTGTCTCAGGATACTATTGCACTTCTTTGTCCAACAGGAACCTCAGCTTCTTTTCTGCAAAGCTGCTTTCTAGACTGTGGGTGCACAATATGTACTGGCCCATGCAATTCTTTGTCCCCAGATACAGATTTTGCATTTCCCTTTCTTGAACTTCATGAGGTTTCTGTTGGCCCATTTGCTGTCAAGGTCTCTCTGAACAACATCCACTCCCATCTGGTGTTTCAGCCAGTCCTCTCAGTTTTGCATCATCTTTAAACCTGCTGAGAGTGTTCTCTGTCCCATTATCCATGTAATTAATGAAGATGTTAAATAGCATTGGCCCCAGGAAAAAACCCTGAGGTAAGCCACTAGTTACTGTCTTTCAGTTGGACTTTGTGCTGCAGTTATTTGGTCCCAGCAGTTCAGCCATTTTTCAACCCACTTCACTGCTCATTTATCTAAGTCATTCTTCATCACCTTGTCAGTGAGAATGTTATGGGAGACAGTGTTGAAAACTGCTAAAGTCATGATAAACACCCACTGCTCTTACTTCATCCACTGANGGCCCCAGGAAAAAACCCTGAGGTAAGCCACTAGTTACTGTCTTTCAGTTGGACTTTGTGCTGCAGTTATTTGGTCCCAGCAGTTCAGCCATTTTTCAACCCACTTCACTGCTCATTTATCTAAGTCATTCTTCATCACCTTGTCAGTGAGAATGTTATGGGAGACAGTGTTGAAAACTGCTAAAGTCATGATAAACACCCACTGCTCTTACTTCATCCACTGAAAGTTATCTCATCACAGGATATCAGGTAGGTCAGGAAGGATTTCTGCTTTGTAAGTCAATGCTGCCTCCTCCCAGTCACTTTCTTGTCCTTCATATGTTTGTAAATGACTTCCAGAAGGATTTGCTCCATCACCTTCCCAGGAATCAAGGCCAGGCTGACTGGCTTGTAGTTCCCTGGTTCCTTCTTCTTGCTCTTCTTGAAGATAGGAGTAACTTTTGCTTTCTCACAGCTGGGACAGTGGACTCAAATTGAACAAAGTCTATACCATATAATGACACACTCAACAATAAAAACTGGGGGAGCAGTTTTCCAGGACTGTCATTGCTCAGGGATTGGCTGGGCATCAGTTGGCTGGAGGTGAGTGACTGCTCTTGCATATTGGTATTTTTGGTTTAGTTCCCCTCCGCTGTTCCCCCCCATTTTCTTTTTTAGTTTTTGCCTTTACTTATTAAACTGTCTTTATGTAAACCCACAAGTTTTCTCAGGTCTATGATTTGCCTCCATATCCCACTGGGCAGGAGTGAGCAAGCAGCTGTGTGGTGCTTAGCTGCCTACTGTGGTTAATCCACAACACATGGTCACTGCAGTCAAGGCTGTTACCAGTCTAAAGATCCCCAAACAGTTCCTTCTTGCTTGCGAATATCAGGTTCAGCAGAGTATTTCCCCACATTGGTTCTTTGGTCATCTGTGTCAGGATATATCGATCAGTGTTCTCTAGAAACCTCCCAGAATGCTTGTGCCTTGTTATGCCATCCCTCCAGCCCATATCAGGGTGGTTGAAGTCCCCTGTGAGGACCCAGGCCCAAGAGGTTTCTTCCAGTTATCTGAAGAAGACTTCATCTGCCTCCTCCACAGTGAGGTTCTGTGTGCATATACTTGAGGTGGACCCCTTCAGCCTTTTTTCATCGGTATCCTGGTTTCAGCTGCAACAGAGTTAATTTTCTTACTAGCTGGTATAGTGCTTTTTTTTGGATTTAGGATGAGAGGAATGTTGATAACACACTAATATTTCAGTTGTTGCTAAGCAGTGAAGGACTTTTCAGTTTCTCATAGTGGTCTGTCAACAAGAAGACAGGGGGCGCACAAGAAGTTGGGAGGGGACACAGCCAGGAGAGCTGACCCCAGCTGACCAAAGGGATATTCCATATCATGTTCAGCATATAGAGCTGGGCAAAGAAGAAGGAAGAGGGGCATGTTCAGAGGGACAGCATTTATCTTCTGTCCCCGTTCGAGGTAAAACAGGACCAATTTTGTTCAGTAACTCTGCTTTCTAACTAGGCCTCTTCTTACTGCTGAAATTAACAGCATATTGTGCAGAAAACTGCTCTTCCCCAGAGCAATAAGACCCATGTTTATACCTGATGCTGAGGCAGGGTATGCAGAGAGGCCCTTGCTTACACTTATTGCTATAACGACCAAGGCCAGACAACTTTGTTATTTGCCCATTGGAGGGTCGGAAGCAGAAAAGCATAGAGGGGTCCCACCTGTGGGGAGGAGCGGACAGGACGGGTGACCCAAAACTGACCAAACAGTGTATTCCATCCCATCTGCCTCATGCTCAGTATAAAAGCTGAGGGATCAAAGGGTCAGCCCTCTTGCTCTGGCTCTTTCTTCACGGGCCGGTCTCCGAGGAGGACCCCATCTGTTTGTCTGCCTTTGATCCCGACCCATGTGTTCCTGAATCCAGTTCCCTTCCCTTTCTGAGTCCAGTCTGGGACTTCCCCAGTGCCTGCTGGTGATGTGGGAGCTTGATACAGTTTTGTATATATTTCATTATTTTCTTTTTATTAGTTTATTCTTTATATTTCATTAAAGTAGTTTAGTTTTTACTAAACTAGTCTCTCTTCTTCTCTCTCTCCTGCTCAGCAGGAGAGAGGGAACGTCTGTCACTCGGCTTGCTTGGGCCAATCCAGCCCAAACCCGTGACAATCTTCCCAAGTAACAGTTATGTGTGATGGAGCCCTGCATTCCTGGAGATGGCTGAGCAATTTCTTGCTGATGGGAAGCAGTGAAGGAATCCTCGTTTTGCTTTGCTTGTGTGTGTGGCTTTTGCTTTACCTATTAAACTGTATTTATCTCAACCCATGTGTTTTCTTACTTTTACCCTGCCGATTCACTCTCCGATCCCACAGGGGGGATTGAGTGAGCTGCCACATGATGCTTAGTTGCTGGCTGGATTTAAACCACAAGAACTTGTTTCACAGACTCTCACAACCACATCTGCCTGCACGTTTGTTTACCAACCCCGTCCACCAATTCCTCTCTTAATTGTAGGTCATCATCTTCCTCCACCATCATTCCTAGTTTAAAGTTCACAAGATTGGCAAAGATAATTTTGCCTCAGCCAAAGGCATTAGCTGAAGGTTTTATGGATATGCTTTCAGTTTTATGAGTTTTGAAAGGTATGGCATTTACCACAGCATGAATATCAATATAACTGTCAGTGGTGGAAGGCAATGCAAAAAATTTTCTCTTCTTGGCTCATGTAAAATATTTTACATTTTTTATTTCTGGAAATTTGAGACCAAGCAGTGTTAAGAAAAATGTCCTCTTTTTTGATAAATGTATTATACCTTCTCAATGCCTAGAACGTGTTTTCAATTGCGTCATGAAAAATTGTGACTGCAGGTTTTCCTTGTTTATTTGGAAAATTGTCTGGAACTTATGTAACTTGCAAACGCTTGTCATTTAATGAG
The DNA here is from genome assembly GCA_013398295.1 of Chionis minor. Taxonomy (NCBI): domain Eukaryota; kingdom Metazoa; phylum Chordata; class Aves; order Charadriiformes; family Chionidae; genus Chionis; species Chionis minor. The sequence goes on from VZSF01007330.1 coordinate 55,156, forward strand.
ATACTTCTTTGAAGTATATTCCTATAAGATTAGAAATACGCATGCATGAAACTCATAGCTACTTGAAGTATGGTCACTCACTGCACTGGAAAGTCATTCCCAGAATTAATATATAAGCTAGTTGATGCTTGCAGGAGCCCTTTTACAGTTATAGACATTAGATTTTCCTTTCTGATGATAATATTTCTGTAGATACCCAAACAAAGCTTTTCCTCTTAACGTAAGTGAAAGGACAAGACAGAAAATACTCTGTTTTTCATTTTTAGTTGCTTTTTAAGCACAAGATTCCATGATTGACTGAAATTATATCAAAATCTGAGTCAGATTGCAGGAGACATCTCTACCAAAGTTAATATTTCCCTGAGAGTATAATATCAGGGAGCCTCAGGCAATGCTGCATAACCCCCTGAAGCTTCTTGTTGCAAGGCTGTATATTATGCAGGCTTACATTTTCATAGTTCAGTTAACAAGTCAAAGAGACATTGGTACCTTGCACCTAGTTTTGCACTCCATTAGAATAGCTTTAAGTGTTCCAGTTTAGACTTTAAGCTCTCTGTATCCAATACTATTTGCAAGTATTTGGCCCCTAGGTTTCTCCTTGAATCCGTCCTCCACTCTTTTTCTGCTCTTGTTCCCAGTGACATTTTCTACACCATAGCTCCCAGCTATCTCTCAACCACAAAGGTAGTTGAAGCAGCTTCCAAAAATACCAGCTCCCAGGAGCAGCCCTTCTGTGCTTAGAGTATAAAACGGGTCTCTACTCTGTGTAATAAATGAATTTATGATTCTCAATTCCCAGCTGACATTAATAGCAGCAAGGAGCAAGAAGCGAGTTAATGTTAATTTTTGCAGGTAATGCGTGAAAGCAGATAGGGAAAGCTTGAAAGGTCAACATCTGCTGTCATGCAGGAAAGTTACAAAATTTGATTGGCCAGTAAATGTCAACACCATGTTCTAAAATCTACATACTATCCTTTCAATTTAATCTTAGCTTGCAGCCCAGCTAGAGATCATGCAGCATGTTTCAAAAACCCTTGAGTTTGAAAACGGAGTTGTATGATTGCCTTGCCATGGCAATAAGGCACTTGTAAATTACAAACTTGTCATTTAATCAGCATAGTAGGTAGTACAGCTCCTGCGACTTTTTATATCAATTTTCAGGGAATGCTGAAGAATCCATAATGATTATATACCATAAAGAACTGCAGTTCCAACTGTTGCCATGGTATTATGTACTCGTCCTTTCTAAAAGCAGTGACTAGAATGTAAAGCAGATAATGAATCTAATTGATTGTCCCCTGCACCTCACAGAGATGCTTTATTTTTCTCTCTGCTTTGTTCTCTGTTTTGTCTAACTATATATCAGATGCAGAACCCCATTGTTTAGCGCATTGATGGCATTAATTTAGAGGAGCGCAGATGCACTTTCTAAAGCAGAAATATGATGACCAGCTCTAAGCAAATGGGAATGAAAATTTTATCTTCTTTGTCTAGATGGCAAATAGCAGCGGCGGTTGGAAAACATAACCTCAGCTTATGTTTACGTAAAATTTTCTGTAAAGCATAAGGCAATATTGAACCAAGATAGAAAGGGAAAGAAAGAGTGTGTATGTCTACATCCAGATAGTATAGATGATTATACGTAGCTTAAGCAGTAAAATGTGATGCAAGCTTGTAGTTCTAAAGGCACCTTAAATTAGCATGCTAGGTGTGATACTGTATGAATTGTAAAGCTGCACAATAAGGATGATTCTGAATTTTTAGTTGCAGGAAGTTCAATGTTGTCTGAACAAATGCTTTGCCTTGTTACACCCAGCCTTTCTGGGCTTTGCTCTGTAACACCTAGCCCTGACATGTCTTTTCACCTCTATGGCTTGCCTCAAATGTACCATGATATATGTTGCTCAATCTATCTGATGTAGTGGGAAGAAGGAGAGATGGAGGAAAGCTCCATTTCCTTCTTAGTGAGCCACAGACAAACTGGTGTACAAGCCAACAAGGGGGAGGAAGTAGAAAAGGGAGAGGATTGGTGAATCTCACATGCATTCACATGAGGGTTTGGTGGTGCCATCTCTATGGTGCTCATGTCTCCTTGGGGGAACCTACACATTTTCAAATTTCCCTAAAAGTTCTAATAAGGTAGGGAATGGAGTGCACTGAAGTAAGAGACTCACAAACCAGCTTCCAGAAATTTCTGAGAGCCATCAGTAATTTTGTCAAAATAGCCTCCAAACGAGGCTGCTGAAGTACCTGGTGTGACACCACAAAGCTCCTTTTCTTTTTTTGTATCAATTTTATGAGCTACTGCCAGTAGATATCTGTGCAAGAATCAGTGTAGATGAGCCAAAAAGGTTATTACTCCTTTGTGTATTGACAGCTCTGTATCACTGTATAACATGTGATTAAGAAAAGGAACTGGATTTCTATATATATTCGCTGTGACCTTCAGCCTGTGTATGTGGCAAAAAGCAGAGATGCAAGTGAAAATGAAACCATGGCGCTGGTATTACCAGTGCAAAGACCTGCATAGAAAAAAGTGAAAATATTCTCAGAGCTGGAAATAAAAATCTCAGAGGTTTACAGTTACTTTTAAAGGAAACCTGTTAAATAATGTATTTTTCTTACCAAAAGCATATGGAAATTCAATCAGAAAATCATAGAAATAAAATTTGTGAGTTCCAGAAAGCAGCAACATCACTTGACTAGTTCCATCTTTTTATTTACTCCTTCATTGCCCACTGCTACTCCATGTGGGATATGATGGTCTGTAAAAAGATATGAAATGCCAAACAAGTCATTAAGACCTTTAGAATTCTAGCACTAATACAGAAGATTCCCGGAGTTTCCTAGGTTTTTTTTAAATAAATGCTTAAAGAATGATGACTAGATTAGAGAAGATTATCTATTGTGAAAATAAATAATGATGGCAAAGTGGGAATTACATGTATATTTTTGTGGGCATATTCTTGCGAGAAAAAACAGTCTTCCACACACCCCTGGTACCCCTTTCTGAGGTCATCCTGAGGCAAAATATTGGCCACCAGTTATATCTGTTTGCATATCTCGTCATCAATATGACATCGTGCCTGAAAGCATCATTCAGCTTCCATAAGATCCTAAGATCATTCTTCACAGAGGGTACCCACCTATGGCAATGCCAGCAATGTTCTTGAAAGGATTACAAAAGTTATACTGCTCCTGTCACTGAACGCACTACTTAATAGGTAAATAGAATTTCCCACTGTCTTTTAGACCCATCTATCTATTTTACTTATTCCTTTATTAAAATGGTACTGCATTTCATGTGCCTCTAGTGAAATGTACTGAAAAGAGCAGGACTGAGGCTTTGGCACAAGCTTCTTTCTTATACTGCCACTTATTTTGCCCCTTATTGATCTAGTAATATGTGCCAAGTCAGTTGTGCATGGTTACTCTAATAGCTCCTCTCATCACTTGTCCTCCTTATCTCAACCACAATCACTGAAGCAAAGAACCTTAATATACCTTTTAAATATAATTAGATGAGTAATTCGTATACGGATTTGCTCATTATTGATTTTCTTTAAAACTCCCTCTCCCCCAAAGTTATGTGTAGTAGAAATGGTACATCTGCTCACACATACATTTAGATTGTTAATGATTCTTTTGAACATCTGTTATACTGCTACTGAACAGTTGTGGTTTCTTTAAGAAGGCACAAGGGACTGGACCTGCACCACCTCAGTCTTGGCTATTTTTGGGGAAAAAACACCACTGGGAGCCATTTATATATATGATGCCATATTGACACAAACTTATGGCCCACCCTTTCATCACTTCTTTGCCCATTACATTATTGATCTGTCTGTGCCGTTATTCACTACTGGACCAATAACTACTTTACATTTTTGTTTCATTGCTTACCAATCAGATGTGCTGAATATCAAAATGCCACAGCTATAAAGACCCTTAATCAAATAGGATATGTGGCTGAACAACATCTAGGATGAGAACCTCACATCAGAAAATTCATCTGGGCTAGGAGATATTGGTAGCAATTTGTATGATAATGTACCAGAAGCAACAAAAAATAACCAATCATATTTATGTGTGGGAGGAGAAAAATGGTAACATCATGCATATACAAGCAAAAGGGTTTGTTGAAACAACAGTAAAACAAAAGAGTTTAAACTGAAGTCAATCAGGACAGCAGCTACTATACTGTAAAAGACATGGGGTTTCCTACTCCAAATTGGAAAATGTGATGAGGCAAAACAGAATTTATTTTCTTGTTTCTCAAATAAATGCTCTGTAAGATATTTTGAGAAATAGCGAATAGCTCCTAAACTGATTGTGTATTTGTTTTCTTGCTGGTTGTACCATGTAAGCAAACAGTGCAGTGATTTATGTAGAAGAACCAATATGGGCAGAATTGTTGCTGTTTTCTAGGATAGATTTCTATAGCTAATAATTAATTCTTTAACATAGGGGCACACCACGTGTGCCACTGAAGCTACTGTTTAACATTGGTAAAAATAGAAAGAATGTAGATGGGGGACAATAACTCTTGGCATATGTTATACCTAGCCTAGCCGCACTCTGATGCAATAAAACAGTTAAATAAAACCTAGCCAACTGCAAATTCATCTATCAGATACTGATATTTTAGACTTGAAAGCCTCTCTTCTTATGCTTGAACAAGGGAAGGAAACAGCTTTAGTAGACTTGATGAATGATGATGGGCAGACATCCATTCTTATCTTCCATAGCCTTTCTGCAACATTAATTCTCTCAACACTAAAATCACTTTTTTGTCCACCTGACAGAAATGCCAGGAATCAAGGGAATTACTTAATATGATTTAGGGCCTTCCCCAGTACCCAAGGAGTATGCCCAGAAACATCCAGCTCCAGATCTTTCATTTTACAGACTTCCATGGGGATCAGTTCTCTCTCCTACTTGACATTTCTCTAAAACTTTTAAAAGAATTGTTGAGGTAAAATACTGAGGTAAAAAATGCGGGTAAAATGTAGATAAAACAAAATTATAACTGTTTTTCATTATGCATGACTGTATGACTACTGCTGGTATGACTTTATGCCCAAATAAGAAGAGTTATAGTTGGTTAAAACTTATCTCTAGAAAGGCAAAAAGGATACAGACTGAATTTTCTATCTAATTTACTGCTAGTGGTAATCAAAGAATATTAAAGAATATTCTGATAGAGTATTTCTTGACACAAAACATCTCTTTCTACTTTAGTACAGTGCTGCAGGTTTTAGTAAATTTAAACTCAGACTTACAGCAAACTGTCCCTACAGCAACAGAGCTATACACCCAATATTCTCTCTGCTGTCTGTTATATCTTCAGATTCAACGGACATTGATACAAGACCGACAGTAGACAGATTATTCTGAGGGGGGATGCAATGGAGCTTTTGGATCCATCAGATTCATATTTCAGTCTTGACAAGTCTGAGTTTCACAGATGACTTCTAACACAGAGCAAAGGGGCAAAATTTTAACAGCTTGGAAAACTGTTCAAATTAAGCAGTTTTAAAGGGATAATTTAATTGTATAGCATAAGTATTATTTTGTTCATTCTCTTGAGTATTCTTGGGTAAGATGTGTAGCTGATTCTGTTGCCAGTTCTTGTGATAAGTATATAAAGACTATTGAAGTAAGCCCATAGCTGAGGTGAATTGCTTAAAGCTAGCTATAGCTTAAGCTCCATGCAACTTTAACTCCTCTGTTTCATGACCTCATATAGATTACTACTTGCAGAAGACTTAACACTACATTTCTACTACACATGGCTACATGCAGTCCTTCAAAGCTAACAATACGTAGTGAAATACTGTGGAACAAAATCATAAAAGCAGTTGAATGAAAATCTCGAGCCAAAATCAAAAGAAACACAAAGAACACTGTTAAGTGATTCAATTATCTAACTAAATTTCAGTTAAAATAAGGAAACAGAAACTGCTAAAATGTCAAGAGTCTCCATTTACTGAAAGTCACTAAGAATTGTTACCTTAACGGCAAGATTCTTTGAATATGTTGCTTGTTTGTTTGTTAAATATTCAATAGTCTAAAAATCTCAAGCAGATACATGGTGAGAAAGAATGATTGTGATGACTTAACCAAACTCCTGAAAAGCACTTTTCACAGAATTCCAGACCACATCTATATTTTATAATTGAACTGAAGTAAAACTTTTATTTACAGGTTTCTAATGCCAGAAAATGCCCCACATTCTAAATTGTCTTTTCTTCCAGTGATTTACAGCCTGAAAATCAAAATTTATTTCTAGTTTAGAACTACCTAGCTTCAGTTTCCAAGCAATGGATGTTTTAGCTTTGTCTGCCAAATTAGAGATATTTGTACTACATGGGCATTAATATTTTTAACTCTGACTTGTGCACTTATGGACTAGTGTAGATGTACCTTATGTATCTTACTCCTGTCTTTCATCACTATTTATTGGAAAGGCAAGAATCTTACACTTCAGATATATATCTGAAGCTGTCTGTTAGTATCTTTTTAACCTAAACTCCAAGTTTCAGGAGTTGAGGAACACTGCAATACCCAACTTCTGTTTCATTTATGAGACTGATTCCTGTTGTGAGAGACTTGTGGCATTATAACACTTAGACAATTACCGTGAGTGGAGGCACAGAATTTTCAAGTGGAACTGGATGATAGACTCTGCTTCATGCAAGAAAAGAAATAACATTGTAGCTCTTGCAAATGAATTCTAGAGAAGCCTGATCAGAGAGAAATAGTGATTTAGCAGCTGCTATGTATTTGTTTCCCACTCTACCAGCATGTTTTCAACTTTCAGAAAACTGTTGCAGCCCATGTTTAACAACAATCTTAGTGGCCAAGCCATCTTCTGTTCCAGAAGGAATTACAGGAAATCCTGTCTGAATACAGTAATGTCTTCAAGGGAAGGAAAGAATATAGCAAGAAATTTATTAAATTTGCCAGTTTCTTCCCTACAGAATTTTAAATTAGAATCTGTCTGAAGCACTTTCTATATCAAATTTCTTTCTTTGCTTATTAAACACAATATTAATTTACTAGTTAAATAGGGAAATTGTGTGGATACAGATGTGTTTCAAGCTGAAAGACAAGAGGGAAAAATTAACTCCTGTCTTCATTACTTTACTTTTTTTCTCCTAATCATTCCCACTATCTAGAAGGGGGGGTTGGGGTTGTTTTTGATTTTATTAAGCTTAAAACCAAGAGATTATTACAATTTCAAAATAAAGCATGCTTTCTCATTAAATGTGCTGCAGTAGTTACAAACCAGACATTTTACTACAGTGAGTTTAAAAGTGAATCTGACTTTAACTAAAATTGGACTGACTTATTCAATTTTCATTGCATGAGATAAGAGAAGATCTGCATAAGGAGTAACAAGGAAATTACATTTTCAGACTTCTCTTAGTTTGAATAGATTAAATTGTTATTTGTGACAAAGAAAGGAAGACGTGCTTGTTTACAATGCAAAGTTGATTTAAGACTGTATCTTACAGAAACAGTTAAACTTGATGCTGTTCTTGAAATCAGCTGTTGAGACCAAATGATAACTCTGTCCCTAGCTATGTATCACAAAATACAACAAAGCTTGGAGTCTTAACAACTGAAGCAATAAAAATTATTTTTGTTAATATTTAAGTAGTCATAAGTTCATTGAAGGATTCAGTGATTAAAAAAAAATAGAAGTACTTTCTTAAAAACATAAAATGCTTGTATTTACTAGATTTCAGAACAATTTCCTCGTAATACAGACTGTGGTCTAGTGTTATGGTATCCAGTATCGTCTGTGAAGCTGCACTGAATTCAACCCAGTGTTTAAAGCTAAAGTTGAGCAAACCTTCTCTCTCAATCATGCATTTTGTTGACAATAATTATTCAAATATTTCACATGTTCATTTGGTCAAAGTGTTGGGTTTTTGTGGGGTAAGACCAACAAAAATTGGAAACAGCTTTTATTTTGAGCTTTTTTTTCTTAAATACTTAAAACTGCACAAATATTTCTATTCAACAGAATACTTCACTAGCAGGTAAAAGGAAATTAAGGATTCTATTTTTTGTGAAACAGAACAGGTTGTATAAATCTCTTTAGATAATCCTACAATATCAGCAGGAGGCTATAATGACTTCCATTATCCTCTCACACTGTTGCTGTGTTGAATTTAGTAGTAATATAATAGAAACTGGCAAAAAAGGCCTTTATTGGTGAACAACCTACTTTACACAAAGAATGTTATTTAACTGAAATAAGATAACAGGGAAAAAAAAAACCCTAGGAAGAGAAAATTATGAAAGGCAAAGTCTTACCCATTAATAAAGCACCAGAAGCTATCAGTGATTACAAGCAACCAAGACTCTACAAAATAAGAAACAAGGCCGTGTAACCATCTCCTTGATGCACTCGGCAAAGCAGATGGGTGAAAGGTCCCTCACCTTTGCATATTGTGTTGCCCTGGAGCAGGAGGAGAAATACAGCTAACTCTACAGTAGCATCCTTGTTTTCATGTTCTCCTGTTGTCTTCCAAAACCAATAAAGAGAAGTCTTTGTAAGTCGAGACACAAGCACTGGACACATTATAGCTTGCCATGCAAGAAGTAGTTTCTTCTTTTCCATTGGAAAAGAAATTTCCTTCTTTTCCATTGAGCTTTCTCATGAGAATAACTATAGGGAAATTTTGTAACTATGCCCAGTCATTGTCAGTACAAAAGTGGTAGCTCCACATCAGCACAATAACTTTTTTTTTTTTTTTAGTACTGTTTTAAGACAAAATATGCTGAGAACATTCTGGTTTTCTTTAACATGATTTCCCATCAAGGAAATTTTTTTTTCTTTTTACCTTAAGAAAAATTCTGGAAATAATTATGCTAAGTTTTAAGTTTGTCTCATATTCTTCTGACTTTTTTCCAAGGCAATAAGATAGTCTACCTAAAATTATTTGACTAAGTAAATTTTTGAAGCTATTTCTGGTTTTGTAGAAGGATTTTTCAAAATAGAGGTTATTTTTTTACTAATTTTTAATAAATACCACAAATAATTGTAATATTTGTGTTATATATTCACACAATACTATAGAACAAACAGAAATTGGTGAATATCTGCACAGACACAAAATATTTCAAGTTATATTGCCTTTTATATTCTTTTGGATGCCTGAGCAGAGATCCCTCTTAATGTATACTCTATTTACCACTTTAGCATCAAAATAACTGATCCTATCAGTTGTAAAATGCATTTCCATTTAATATATTTGGAAACAGGTCCCTGAAAATTATGCTGTATTCTGATGAGATCTTTGAAAGCCACATTCTGGCTGCTAAACTGCTTCTTAGACATATCTTATTTTGTGTTTCGTGGAAGTGATGGGTATGAATTCCTGCTTCTACTAAGTACCTGTAATTTCATCTATTGTCAATTCATACTGACTGTGCTCACTGTCTCTTGAAATCAAACTACTTAGCAAGTTATTTATCATTTATTTAAGGAACTCCAAAAACTTTTAAAGCAAAACAGTGCAGAATATTTCCTGTTCACAGAAAAGTAAATACTTTTGAAGACATAATGAATAACAATTACTCTGATAGGCCATTCAGTTTGGGGAAATTCTTGGAAAATCTTTTTTGAGTACTGCAATAATCCTGCAAGAGTAAAAAATGTTGACACATACTCTTACAAAACCATACAAGCAAATTGAAACAAAAAATTTATAAAGGTATCATTTGGCCTAATAATTAAATTAACGCTCATTAAGTTTTATTGTATTGATTAAGATTGATATCAACAGTATTTTCAATAATTCATTTTGTTTCAAAAGTCTGGATGAATAAGAAATTAGCAAAATGTCCTAGGCAATAGTAGCCTTCCATTATATTCATATTTGAAAGCGACAGAAGGTCTTGTGTTGTTCAAGAAAATGGACCATCTAACTTACACAATAAAAATGTTCCCAATGCTCATCTTACTCAAAAAAAAGCAAATGAACTAAACTTTTCACCTGACTAAACTGAGATTATTTAGCTAGAAATAATTGAGAAAGCACCAACTTTCTGACTCACTCCCCACTGGAATATATCCAACGGCTTTATATTGACATAGAAGTCATAGCACAGGGTGAATAGCAAAAACACCCATTAAATAAAAATAATTTACTTGCACTTTCAAGATGTCTTTGATAAAATCCTTCACAGGAGATTATTAAGGAAACAGAAGCCACAGAATGAATGATAAAAGTTCTGTTTTATATTAGAAAATGGCTAAGAGATAGGAAAACAAAGGGTAGATATAAGTGTTCATTTTCAACATGGAAGAAGGTTAATAATGAGATGCCCCGGATTCTTTCTGACAGTGGTGGCACTTGACACATTTACTACATACTTATTAATGTCCTGAAGAAAAGAATAAAGAGAAAGATAGACTAAATTTTCTTACTGAAAATTATGTATGTCAAGAATGAAAAAGCAGCAAAAAATTCCATGCATAACCTAACCAGAGTATTAGCTAGTGTAACACCAAAGGAAATTCCTAAGGCATAAGCAAAGGTGTATATTGGAACTTAACACTTAACATTAATTCATCGGTATTGATACCTCCCAAATCAACATCAATCACTAAGGAAAAGAATAGTTTCATGACTGACAATTTATTTAGTGTAATCCTTCAATATACCTAGGAAAACAAACAAACAAAAAAAAACTACAAAGCAAATAAAATGTTGATTTCTATTGAAGAACAATAGAGGATTGAAAATGTATTACTGCATTCTTGTGGATTATTAGTGTGCCATTAGAAAAGTTCTAGAGAAGGCATGGAAGGACGTGGAGAAAGATAAGATATGGGGGAAGATTTAAAAAATTATAACCATACTATTATGATGTAAAAGATACAGAAATTATACTGTAAAATTATTGTAAATAACAGGAAAACTGTGTGACTCATAAAAATTCATATTACTAGGACAAATTTCACCTAATAATGCTAAAAGGCAAATTTTAAAGTCATACCAAGAAATTCTTTGTTTCTTTATATAGTATCTAAATGGCATGTTGTCATATTGTACTTGTGATCAGGATAACTCTTTTAATTACAGCTAGAAAGATTTTCAGAAAACACTTAAAAAACTTTTCTAACAGAATAATGAATCCATGGAACATGTTGCTGAGGAAGACTGTGGAATTTCCATTACTGGGGGTCTCACAAATAGATTGTACAAACATTGTCAACGATAGCATACTGGTTTTTTCTGCAGGTGTAAGAAGATTAAATGACATTCTAACTTTTTTTTCTCCAGCTGTATCATTCAATTAATTTGCTCTGCCATTCTGGTACCATAAACAAAACAAGAAAACAAGTGAACTCTTAGAGTCAACAACCATGGAGTGTTTTAATCCAGTAGAACCTAAGCACACAGATAGCACTCAAAATAATCATAGAATCTGCTTTATTAAAACTCAGCAAATTGGATTAAAATCCTGGGGGGCAGAGGAATAAATATATTTAACAGGAAAATTTGGAAAACAGGGGAAGCTGTTTCAGGAGAGAAGTCACTTTATGTTTTTATTGAGGAACTATTACAAGGAAATTTAGTGAGATGTTTTTCACTATCTCAGCAAGCTTCATCTTATTATACCCACTAAAGAGCCAAAAAGTGGTTTGATAAAGAGGAAAAACTCCAGTGAAATTCAATGAGAATTTGATCTGTATAGAGAATTAAGTATCTGTCCCTGCAATGCAGAGGTATTTTTATTTTATATTATTGAGCAAAGTTTGCCTTTTAATACTGCAAAACTTTGAACACTCTACAAGCACAGTCAATACTGTTCCATTTTAAACACATTTCTATGTGAAATTTCACATTTGCTCTTCACAGGTACTCAAGAAAGTCTGTATTTTAATTAAGGTCAAAATGTTACCATTTCCATCAGTGGACCTGAAATTTCAAGTAATTTTCAAAAAGCTGTTATGATTCAGCTTGAATCTCTATTTGCATGTTTGCCTGGTGGCCTTCTGGCTACCGTTGATAGAGATGATTCATAAGTTTTGTTGTCTGCATGGTTTTTCAGTTACTCAGGAGATTTAGTTATTTTAAATACTGAGTCAAAGTTATCTGTGTTAACACTCAAGGTCCAGCTGAAGTTTGAATAGTTGCGTCTCAAAAGGGCTGGCTGAAAGTGCAAGACTAGGAGACCAAACTAAATCCTGCAAGAAAAAGAATTTTTCTCCGTCTTTGTCCTGATCACATATGTTGAATATGGGTGTACTAAATAGCTGAATAGATTCCTGCAAACCAAAATACCTCTTTTTAAAGAATGCTTCAGAAAGTGTAAGGAAACACTGTTGGAAAAAGAATAAACAAAATAAACCTTTTTTCCATTCTGGAATAATTCGTTACAGAAGTATTTGATTATGAAATAAATGAAATCTTACTTGTTTTTAATAGATCTGTTTTGCAGTCAGTGTTTATTTTCTTTTTTCCCCTCTACAGTAAATACATACCACAGGACAATTAGGAGCAAAGGCTAAAATTTTTAATCTTGGGTACCTAAAACAAAGGCATGTGAGTCCATATTTCAACAACTGAATAAATGACTTAATTTGCAGAAGGAAAAAAAGACCTAAAGTCTCCACTGATTTTCTTGTTGGCAGTGGGTTTCTTATTGCCATTATTTTGTGCACCGATTATGACATCACTTCTGAACTCTCCCAGCATTTCATTATTTCTTATTACTACTACTCTTACATAGCACTGTTTCCCTTAATGGTACCTTAATGGTTTATTCTTTTCTTAGACATTCTTTCTAAATACTGCCACGATTGTAGGGTAATGTTACTTTCAATTCAGTTTGGTATAAGTTACTGTCTTAACCTGAGAACAGGGAAAACAGCAGTATCCGACAGCAGTGCACCAAGGATGGAAATCTAGGTCTCAGCAAGGAAAGAAAAGTGAAGAAAATGTGCTCCAAGCTTAATACCCCCTTTTACTCCATCTTCCCTCATCCCTTGTTCCCAATAATACTGTACTAGAAGACTTGTATCTGGTGTAGGTTAAACTCTAGGTTTAAAAAGTGCTTGGACTGCAGCAATCAGAAGGCTTTTCAGGTTTTCCAATCTTTATTCTAGACAATTTTATCTGTAAAAATCCATATTCCTGATTCAGTGAGTGGACCTATTCAGACCACTGCAAAGATGAGTATGGTTCTGCATGACCAGACTAAGCCACACCCTCATGGATTTGTCCTGAGGTGTGGGCCCTAAATGTTGCAGTTTACTCCTTGGGCTACTACTCATCTTCCTCTGAAATCAGTAGGAGAAAAAGACAGTATCTGCTCTTAGGTGCTAAGCAACTTGCAGGATGTGCCCCCCATGTACACAGAAAGTTCTTGGCTTCAGTCTCTCATACACATTATTAAGCAAGAGTAAAAAAGGAACTGTAATTCCGGGAGATGTCACTTGAATAAGGGTATCAAAATGGTCTTTGAGACTTTCAGCCACATTAGTGCATAGCTGAGGGCAGAATTTGGCCTTAAAGTTTATCTTGTTGCTTTCTGACTGACACATCAGACAACAGCAGGAAAAAAATGCTTTATCATATAGACAGTTCTCTATTATCATTTCACTGTTTAAAAATAATGGATCAAATTCTTCTTTCGAACACTACCACTGAAGTTAGTGGATGTATGCCAAGCATGAATTTGACCCAATATTCTTTTCAAACTGAGATTAGAGAACAAGTGAACCAGCAAAAGACAATTAAGTCAGTGATGCAGTTACTATCTTGAGTACGCAAGCAATCTGAAAGCCAACATAATGCAGTTCTTATTCACCAGGCATGCAAATAAATCAACTTTAATGTCAATAAAGTCAGTAATGACAGATTTTATCACTAAGTTATAACTAAGCAATAATGATTGGGAAAAAGGCAAGTAGCTCACAGCAACTGAAGTGATTTTTTATTTTGTCCTAGGTGAAGTCAAGGGTAACTGAAAAGACTGGCCTTTACTCCCTCTATTATTAACTGCAAATCATTCTTGTCATGTTAGAAAGCAGATGATTTTTTCCCCCAAGTATTACTCACTATTATGGTGTGCCTCACACCATGACCTCCTTCAGAGGTGCTGCTGTCCAGTTCCAATTAACCTCTGTCTATTAGTGAGGTGCAGTTTTATTTTAAGGAAATCAGGACCAAAATTATATTTCTATTTCTTCTGTAAATGTAGTTACTGATTTAATTCATCTGTCATCTGTGATCACAGAAATAAGAGAACAAATAAAAAACCAAGGTGAGGATGATTTAACACTTTACAAGGAGCAGTCCTACACTAAATACTGTTAGACAGCTGCATCATTATACTTGCAGTGGCTAGGATTCAATGAGGGCTAAAATAAAAGTTAGAGGTGATAAGTGGCTTATTTAAAGTGTTTATAAAGTATTTGATTGAGAGGCATAATAAAAATACCAGCCACTACTTTTCTTGATGTGTAGAAGAAGGAGGAACTCAGGATATAAATATTTTTTAAATAGCATTATATTGAGTAGGTAGGTGATCTACTGATAAAGTCACATAGCCACTTTAAAAGCAAACAAACATTTTCAACTGTTTACAAAATGGGGTTTATATGAGTTTGTATACTCATTTTTCTGTTTCTGCATCTTAACCAAAAATAGTACTCATTTTTTGGTTATATGTGTAGTTGTTCCCCTATGGGATATGTTTAGCAATGGTTGATTGCTACGTTTCAGTGGTTTTGGCTGACATTCAACAAATGTCTGAGCAGCTAATAATGTACTTAGTTCTGTTAGTCCACCCATCTGTCCATCACATCTGCCTGTCCTCATAAAGGCTGTCATTAAGCAACATAACATTTCTCTAATTTCCTCTCTATATTCACTCTCCTCCTGAATGCCTGGAAGGTAAACAGTATGTGCTCACAATTATTTTAAATATTTTCATAAACTAAAGATAAATAAACACTTCTTTAAAAATAAGCAACAACAATCAAACCATTTATTTTACTATTTTGCTAATGGCACTTTAATCCATGAAATTTACATGATTGTTAGTCAACACTCAATTGAAATATTTTGAAAAAAACAAGGAGAGACCTTTCTTTTGTCCATAAAGACTACACAATTAGTCACCAGACACATAACCTCCAAAAACACTGTTTCAAGAAAAATAACATTAATTAAGCTTGGCATTTGATATCTGCACATATTGATATTTGACTGCACATTATAATTGTCTGTTACAGTCCCAAGGTGGGGACTGACTGCCTCCACAAACTCTTCTAGCACCTGAGTAACTTTTTCCACATGGAGAGGTGCAGGGACAAGGCTCATAAAAGCAAAGATGCTATTGTACTAGTCGGTGTTGTTGTTCATTCTACATTTGAAATTGACTGCAGTAACAAAAGAAACACTAAATATTTGATAGAAAATGTTTTCTGCATTAGCACAATAAGGAGGAAAAAAAGATAGTAGAAGGAAAAACCATGATGTCAAATTTAGCCAATGGATATTTTTAGGGAGGATGTAATTGCATTAAGATAAACAACTAAAGTAAGTGTTGTAACACTTTTATATGACATTATAAAGCACTTTTTACTGCTCCTTGTCTGTAACCTCGTCTTCTGGAGAATGTATAATATTGAGAGTAAACAAAAATCTTTAGATGATCTTACAGAATACCTGTTCTATAATGATAAGGTACATATTACCGAGAAAAGCTAGTAGGGAACTATTAACACTGTTGTTTTCCATTTCCTTTGAGCTGGTTTGCTGCAGAACCTGTCCTAAGAAGGTTATTTCCTATCCCAAGGAGTATTTTCAAAACATTAAATCAAGTGTCAGGTTCTTGGGATTCTAAGCTTTATAGTCAGCATCATTTCTAATTGTCTAGGTGCCAGAAGGGTAACCATACATTTTGGAAAGCAAGCCTGCACTTCAGAAGGAAGCCCTATTTCAAGTCAAATCAATACATGTTTATTAATGTCAGTATAATGTAATTATACTTTTCCTGCATGACTCTGAAGACAAGGCACTCTTCAAAAGCTACCCATTCAAAGGCAACCCTGCCTTAGGCATTGTCTATTCTACAACTGTAACATACCATACAGAAGCATTGTGGAAGAACCCTTTTTGCCATGTACCCATCAGGAGTTGTACCAAAGACTCATAGACACAACATATGCTGTGCTATAAAATATGATTCCGTATGGCCATTTTGAAAGTATCCCAAACACTTGCTATTGATATTGTGCTTGAACAGCCATTCAATACTCTCTCACAATTTTTGCGGTCCGTACAAATGTCCCTACCACTTACTGACTTCCTGTAAGAAATTTCTTCTGCCCTAGTCTGTGACTCTGTGTGTGTGCCTACATGACCTCTATATGCACATATTAACAACAAGAGACCTTATAGGACATAGGAAGACAGTATTTGTCTGTGTCTTTGTTTAGCTATAGCTAAGCAAAGCTCGCCAAAAGGTACTGTGCTGCTGATTGCATGGTAAGAACATGCGGATGTGTTTGCACTTGCATACAAACATGAACACACATTCACTCAGAAAAAAACCTATATTTTTTTTGACATGTTTTCTTGGAAATTTATGTAACTGTTCCATTGTAATAGAAAATTAGGCAACAGCTGGTAAAGGTAATCCTACATGCAGGCTAGCTGTCTCTACTGATAGTGACAATGGCATCAGAAAGTGCATTTCTGACTTACAGTAAGTCCAAAACCGTTGTAGGCAACAATTACACTAGATGAAAATCCTTTATGTAGGTTACTACTATTGCAGTGGGTAACTAAAAGGAATTCTGATTACAATCAGACATAGGACATCTAGTTGCCAAATGAGTTCTCCAGTTAAAAGCCTCCCATTCACCACTGCTGTAATTTCCTTTCCGCTTTCCCCTTCAGCTGGTATATCCATAACTAACTTCTAAGACAAAGACAGTCGTTATTATATTGTACACCATCATAAGATGTAAGATGAAGTGCTTTCTACCAAGGTGACAACACTAACCTTTACAATTATTTTTTTAATTTACCACTTGTGGAGAAAATGGGCATAATAAAAAAATTAATCACTCCATTGTCTGACATTATGCAGGGAAAAGTATAAGATAAGTAGAATGTTCAGTGCTGTCACTATTTGCTATTTGTTTTCGCTAAAGCCATTATCCACAAAGTACTAGGTGCTAGGCAAACATAATGAGCTGTGTACTTGGTCATTTCCAGGTCATGTTCACCTTAGATGCTTACTTGAAGGTCTTACTTTGAATAAATGTATAATATCATTGTGATAGGTATGTCATGAAAACATTAACCTAACATGCTAGCCAAGCTCATTATTGCTGGTCAGGAGGTAAACAAGAATGAGAATGCTGTAGCATACAAAAAACCTAAGAACATAAGTGTACATTTTCCCAACAGGATCTAGAAGCTGTGGAAAAGACTGAAGAGAATGTACATGATGGTGATTCATACAGTAAGTATAGTAAGCCTTACAATCCATTATCTCTGTACTGTATTTTAAAGTTTAAATTTTAGGCAATGTACTTTAGAAGAACCTAACTATAGGAGTCTCTGTACGTAGGAAACACCAGGCACTTTTGTGGCACATCACATCACATTCTATGGGAATTCAGATGTTATACAGCATTTGCATCCCAGTGGCATATATTATTCAGGATCCATTAATGAGATATCTTTGCTCTGACAACACTATGTTAGAGAATTTATAGAAAAAAAAGTTCACTGGTAAAATCAACAGATAAATAAAGTAATATTTTATAGCAATAGCAATAGCTGATTCCAAAGTGATTATTAAGTCATACTAAGATCACATTCATTATGAAATGCAATGACAGGCATCCTGGTGTTGGTTGTGATACCATTAATTTTCTTACTAGTAGCTGGTATAGTGATATGTTTTGGATTTAGGGTGAGAATAACGTTGATAACACACTGATGTTTTGGTTGTTGCTAAGCAGTGTTTACACTAAGTCAAGAACTTTTCAGCTTCTCATACTGGCCTGCCAAAACGGAGGCTGAGGGTGGTGCACAACAAGCTGGGAGGGGACACAGCCGGGAAAGCTGACCCCAGCTGACCAAAGGGATATTCAATGCCATGTGACATCATGCCTAGCATATAAAGCTGGAGGAAGTAGAAGGAAGGTGGGCACATTTGGAGTGGTCGTGTTTGCCTTACCAAGTAACTGTTACGTGTGATGGAGCCCTGATTTCCTGGAGATGACTGAACACCTGCCTGCTGATGGGGGAAATAGTGAAGGAATTCCTTGTGTTGCTTTGCCTGTGTGTGTAACTTCTGTTTTACCTACTAAACTGTCCTTATCTCAACCCACAAGTTTTCTCACTTTTACTCTTCCAATTCTCTCCCCCATCCCAACCAGGCAGAAAGAGCAAGTGGCTGTGTGGCACTTAGTTGCTGGTTGGATCTAAACCACAACAATAAGCAATAAAAATGTTGGGTATTGTATGAACAGTTAGTCAGATTCCAGTTAGGTCAGTGGAAAAAGCTCAGTATAACCAGAATCATATCTGAAAAAAACGCTGTGATTTTACTTAACCGCTCTATGTTCTCAGTTTTTTTGTTCACTTCTAATTATTCCTCTGGTATTCTTATGAAGGCTCTTAAGAAGAACATAGGTTTAGACCTTTTGTTTCCCTCCCCAAGACACTTTGTCTGAGCAGAGATAAAAGAATTATACTGTAAAAGTATTCTCTATAACTTCACCTTGTAGTTGCTTTAAATGGAGGTTTTCCTCATAATCTTCATAGAAAATAATAATTCATGCATTATGCCACATTAACTAATTGTATCATGATGTGTATAATTTGCCATGGAAAAACCAAGAAACTGGGAAGTTAAAGAAAAAAGCCACATTTACTTAAATGTTTTCCACACAAATTTTGGGTAGTGATCAGTGGGGCAGAGCCTAG
>VZSF01007334.1:117-76725 GCA_013398295.1 Chionis minor
AACCAAAAACCCCTCCCCTTTCTCGGGGGCGTGCGGTGGGGGGTATTCGCTGTTTAGCATAAATCGATTTTAATTAGAATAAACTGTTTAGGATTATAAGCCCTGGGAATGTTCAAGGCCAGGTTGGACGGGGCTTGGAGCAGCCTGGTCTGTGGGAGGTGTCCCTGCCCAGGGCAGGAGGTGGCACTGGATGGGCTTTAAAGTCCCTTCCCACCCAAACCATTCCATGATTCTATAATACGGGGTGGTTTGGGCGGTTTGCTCAGCTTTACTCAGCACCTAGATTTGCTGAGGCCTTTAGGCCGCGGTAGAGGTGTTTTTCTCAGTAATTTTCCTAGCAGCCGGGGCAGTGCTGCGTTTAGTCTTTTGGTACCCAAAAGTGTTTTGATGTCACACCCACATTTTGGCAATTTTTATCCCCCAAGTCTGTGACCCTTCAGTCCTCCCTGCGCCGCCAGCAAGCGCAGGTGCACATGGAGTGTGAACCAGAAGATACGGAGGCTCCAACCCTCGGCTGAAATGGGAGAAGAGCCGCCCTGCTTGGACACGGGGGAAAAAAAAATTATAAGATGTTAGAAGACCCCAGAGCAAAAATCACCATTGGACTCAAAGACGTGTGAGGGGCAGGTGTATGGATCGCAAGGGAATAATTGCCCAGGGATTTCTTTGTTCAGGGTCCCTCTCTTTGGAGGCACCCAGCCTTGGGCTGTTCTTGCTGCTTTAGCTTTTTGATTAAATTAATTATTTTACAAAACCTGATGCCTGAGACGCTGCTTGACCTAGGGTCAGGCGTGAAGAAGGAGGAGGCACATGCAGGAGGGGGTGTGTGTGTGTGTGTGTGCAGCACCATGAACGGTGTGTGACTGCTCGGCTTCTCCTTTATCAGCGTGTGGCCGTGTGGTGTCCAAGCAGAAGCACACCTGGGCAGGGGGCAGGCTCTTGGGGAAAAACACGAGGATTTTTGCCAATATAACCAGGCAAAGTGGTGCCGGCAGGGCCGGGAGCGGAGGGTGTGCTGGGCCTGGGGGGGTGTTCCATGGTGTGAGGGACACGGTGTGGGGATGGACACCCTGATGCCCTGGGAACAGGCAGCAAATTGGATGCTCCCTGGGTGATGGATGGTCGGGCTGCAGGTACAGGGGTGTTTCCTGGTGCCCATGGTCCCCCCTGGCACCAAGGAGGTGGCAGTGAGAGCACACCTCCTGGGGCAGGGGGACCTTGTTCTCTGGGGTGCTGGCACAAGGGTCCCTGCTCGTTCTCCATATGGCTGGGTGTCCCCTCATCCTGGCTCCATCTCTAGATTTTGAGCCAGCAATGTGCCCTTGTGGCCAAGAAGGCCAGTGGCATCCTGGGGTGCAGCAAGAAGAGCGTGGCCAGCAGGTGGAGGGAGGTCATCCTCCCCCTCTGCTCTGCCGTGGGGAGGGCATCTGGAGTCCCGTGTCCAGTGCTGGGCTCTCCAGTTCAAGAAAGGAAGGGAACTGCTGCAGAGGGGACAGCAAAGGCTACAAAGATGGTCAGGGGACTGGAGGACCTCTCTGATGAGGAAAGGCTGATACTTGGGGCTGTTCAAACTGGAGAAGAGCAGAATGAGAGGGATCTCACCAATGCTCAGCAATATCTACAGGGCGAGTGGCAAGAGGATGGGGACAGACTCTTTTCAGTGGTGCCCAGCGACAGGACAAGGGGCAATGGGCACAAACTGGAACATGGGAAATTCCATCTGAACATGAGGAAAAGCTTCTTTCCTTTGAGGGTGGCAGAGCACTGGCACAGGCTGCCCAGAGTCTCCTTCTCTGGAGACATTCCCAACCCACCTGGATGCCATCTTGTGCACCCTGCTCTGGGTGACCCTGCTCTGGCAGGGGGGCTTGGACCAGGTGATCCCCAAAGATCCCTTCCAGCCTCTACCATTCGCTGATTGTGGGATTAATAATAGTAAACCTTGGTCATATACATAGGCATTTTCTGAAGTTGTACTGCAATGGGGAGAAATGCCATTGCACATCAACTAATTCCACTGCCATCACTCAAGGAATTCTTACAAGCGAACACCCTCAATGTTTCATGACTCATGTTTTGGCTTTTATTTTTTTTCCCCGCTGTCTTTTACCTACTTGGCCCACGGTTGACTGTGCCCCTGGGTCAAGGGGTTCCCACTGCAGCCCCGCACCCAGCTGTGAAGGGTGTTTCCTGTGGGATTTGTGAGGATGTTGATTTTGTGACAAGTGACTTGTGGCTGGGCTTGCTGGATTCTGCTGTGACCCCACTCATGGTCAGGGTCCCCACTGGGGGATCTTGGCTTTAGCCGGAGAGCGAGAGTTGGATTAAATCCACATCCTGACTCAACCCACTGCTGACTGCTGTTCCTTCCCGCTGTGACAACAAGCGGAGAGAAATGCCTGCACCTACTTCCAGTGAGTCTCAAATAATCCTCTGCTTTGGAAACAAATTAATTTCTTAGCATGGGTTTCATCTCTCAAAGCAACCCAACATATTCATAATGCAGCTTGTGGTTTACTACCAACTTTGTTTCCCACCCCAGAAAAACTTTGCTCATGTTGTTGCTGTGTTTAGAGAAGTATCGAAATGTAATTAAGAGACACCAGTCATAAAACCAGCAAAGTTTTCCATAAACCCTGCGAAGACCATGAACTTTTTCATTCACTTATTCTGTGGGTATGTGTCTTATAGTCAGACGTGCTCTACTGCAATTTACCGTGTGAATCCAAGTCTTAATATTTCCTGCAGAAATATGCTTTGTCACCCTGCTTGGTGATACGCAGCTGAGCAGCTCTCCACGGATGAACAGGTTTATGCAGGGCTAAGGCCCTTCCACTTCCACTTAAAATATTTGTCAGATCTGTTTTCCAGTTTTCGGTCAAAAATATTTCGAACATTTACCGTTATTTACCTGCTGTTAATCTTGAAATTGAATAATGGATCCAATTAGATGGCCACAGCATACTTTGTCCCCTTATTTATTTTGCAAGGAAGAAAATAAAAAAATGTTGTGTGGTGGTTTTTTTGCTTTAACCAGCAAGCTAAAAATCCTTGCGTGGTACTCGTGTGGTTCTAAACTTGACTACTGAAGAATTGTTATGTTCAGAGAAATGATCTCTATTAGAAAGCCAGAAAGGATTGTTCTTTCAGCTCGTCAGAGAGAAAATCCAGTGGAGAAATCCTCCATGAACAGGAAACACTGGGGCAGAGAAGGTGAACGTGAACCAGCGGGAGGGTGGCAGACCCTGCCATGTTTTAGAATGACCGACAAATGTGTTTTCTAGTGTTTACTATTAGTAATTTGTCAGTTAGTCCCCTCCAATGTATTTTGTTCATAGTTCTGACAGTGTTTCCGTGGTTTCAGGTCTTCCAATACTATTTGGTCCAGTTTTGCACTTCAGGTATACACAGTTGCCTCCTGCGGCAGCCAGAGCAAGGAAACCGAAAACAAAAATATGCAATACATTGAGGGCTCATGGTCTCTGAAGGAGAATGGTTGGGACGGCGTTTCTCCTCCCTTGGATTAACCACCAGAAGTTGGAAGTTCTTTTTCCTTTCTCTTTCCATGCAGAAAGACTTTTCTGACAGAAATAAGAAGGCAAAAAAATGCTGGGGTTTGGAGTTTTTTTCAACAGCAAAGCCTGGCACAAAAGGTTTCCAGCATCTCACACTGCCCAGGTTTTCTGGGACCTCTCCCTTGCAGCCCATGTTTGATCTCTGCTCAGGGCAGAGGACCAGCATTTAGGACCAGGGATTTGGCTGGTGTCTTTCTAGCAGTTCCCTGGTGCTTTGCAACAGGACAGCAGAGAGCCCCATTGCCTCGAGTTCATGCTTCCAAAGCTGTTGCCTTCTTCCCGCAGCCCCGGATATTACCTAGCGGTCAATGATTAGATACCATCTCAAGACTGCTCATCTGCAATCACCGATTAATAACCATTTCAAGACAGTGGCCAGCCTGAGCTCCTGGGCTGTCTTGTCTGTTGGCTGTGGTGGACTCAGGAAAAGCAAATCCTCCTCCCAGCCCTGAGCCGTGAAAGCCCCAGCAATCTCCTCGGTTTCCCAAGTGTAAGTTCCCAGGACCCGGGAACGTGGCTGTGCCCATGGAGAAGCCGTGCTCCTGTAGCTCCAAGGTGCAAGAGATGCTCTGTAAGACCACAACATACATGAGATAAAACATTGACCTGTTTCCCAGGGGCTTTTAATTCATTCAAGCGGGGCCTTGCTCATCCAGGGACAACTTAGCTTCTCCTGAGCAATGAGTAAAACTTTCAGCTTCCCGCTCCTCTTGCCATAACTACTGCTGAGAAGTATTTTCAAGGGTTTTGGGAGTCATTTGGGCTGATTTACATTTGGCTTTGAGATGCCTCGAAGATGCTAACTGTTTGGAAAGTTCTGAAGATTGTCCCCTAAAGACCTGTCTCCTCTGGCATCAGGCAATTCAAATCACCAGTGGCACCTGAAGCACAGTTTTAGCACCATCGTCAGGGTTTGAAACCATCGCCTCTGGCAAAGACTGATAGCACTTGACCTAATGAAATAACCTGGTGAGTTAGTCTCAGTCACAAGCTATTTCTTCCAGAAAACAAAACAAACAAAAAAAGAGATGTGCCTCAGTCTCCCTTTTCATAATACACAGGTAGTTACACTGCAAAGCAGCAGTGACCAGCGCAGGAGTCCCAAATAATGTCTCCCCGGTGCTTAGACCATGAGGGCTATGACAACATTAAAATAAGACTTTGGTATTTCTGTTCAATAATGATCAGAGGTAGTTGGTTGGTAACTGTTATTTTCCATGTGTTTTCTGAGTGTTTTCTGGGTGCAAGGACTGGACAGGGTGTTTGTTCAACCGATCCAGGAGTTGCAGTCATGAGAGGCAGACTTTACATTTCCTCAGGCATTTCACAAGCATGTTTAGGTTTAAAAAAAAAGAGTTGAAGCCATCATTTCTTTTAAGAACATGTGGATCCATAAAGCTGAGCAGGGTCCTCAACAAGAGGTTTTATCCCACTGAAAACATGCTCCCGCATCAAAAGAGAAAGGGAATTAGTGTAACCAGAAAGGCAGGTGCTTTTTTTTAGGGAAAAATCCAAGAATGTCCTAAGTGGAAGGCTGGGTTAAAAATAAAAGGGAGTCTGCTGTGCCAGAGAAAGAATGAGTGGGCTTAGAGATGGAAGAGATTGCACAGAGCTATCTCTTTCTTAACTGTTATTAATTTTTAATTTGCATTGTTATAGTGTCTGGAAGCACCAGGTGGAAATCAGGGCCTCATTGTGCTGGGAATTGTGCACAAACATAATGATTAAATGTTGCCAGCTCTGCAGAGGTTGAGATATAATTCCTCATCTCTGCAGCATCGCTAACCAGCGTAATTATTGCCAAATAAGTTTTTCTGGAATTGCCCTTCTGGAATATCTGTGCTGCTTGATTTCTTTCAGAGTAACCACGCCTGAGGGGATGAAAAGATATATTTGTACCAGGTCCAACCTGGTAACCTTCACAGATAATAATAACTGGGCAGAGGCAGAATCCACGCACCACATTGGCATACACATTCAGAAATTATTTGCTTGTGTCTCGGTTTCCTTTTCTATAAAATGGGAATAGTAACACCACACTCACGGCTCGCTGCCTTCACCGAACACCCATGATCGGAGCGAGAATCCTTCTGTTAGACCCTTAGAGCACTGTACTGACAACATCACCTACAAGGCCTTGTTACTGCTGTTTGTAACGATCAGGGATTAGCTGGAGAATATATTTTCTTTCTTGTGTGTTTTCTGGCTGAAAGGACTGGAGGCAGGGTTTGATTTGCTGAAGGTTCCTTTTCTATTAGTATTTTTCCGTTAGCTAGATAACCATATAAAACCCAAAACACAATTAAACAAGGATTTTTTTTAAAAAAACACAACCAAACAACACAACCAACCTCAGTTGCCACAGCATAAATAGGAAACTGTCATTGAAGGGGTCTTCACGCGATGACCAAATCCCTTTGGGTTTCTGTGACACTTTGGCTCGCTGCTCAGAGGCCAGCAGGGTACACTGACTGCATTTTTTTACAGCTTCAAATACAGTCGCTTTGCGGCCAGGACGGATGCCAAGCACAAGGAATTCTTCCCTGACCCTAAGAGCAAGATCAGGTCAAACCACCAGGAGAAGGTCCTGCTGGTCACTGACACGTCCCCACAGGGGCTCACGCTGAAGGACCTCCATGGAACGAGCTCCACAGCAACACCAGCACACTGCAGGGTGCAGCCTTCCGCTGGCCAAATCTCAAACCTCTCGTTATTTTCATTTTTTTCAGGGCTTTACACACGCCGACTTTTAACTGTTGGGTACTACCCTCCATTCAGTAATTTTGCATGAATTTTAGCAAACTGGAAGGCACCGGGGGAAGGGGCTGCAATAGAGCATCCATGCTAATGCAGCCCCTGGGGCTGAGCATCCCAGCCCACCCCTTCCTCCTTGTGCTCCCACCCCTGAGCACCAGCTCCAGCCCCTCTGGAAAAACGAGGGACTGAAACAGTTGCCGTGGGCTTTTCACGCCTTTTCATACCTTTTTTCTGCCTTTTCATACTGGAGAGGGAACCAGTTTATATTAAAAATCAGATACTTCCTCGGTTTCCTCCAGACAGGTATTGTTCTACATGGCACCCACCCAAAAGCCGCAGGCCCCGGGGGTCCTGGCTTAGAGGAAGAGTTTGTTTTGGTGAATGAATTAAAATTACAATATCTCATTCTGCCTGTTGCAGCAGTGGCTGGTGAATGAAAAGCAAAGAGAAGGATCCCCAAAGAGCGTGCATGTTAAAAAAACAAGCAAGCAGATGAAAAGATACCCTCCCGTGATTTTTAAAGCAGTCTTGGGACTTCTAGGGATCCCAGCTGAGGGGTTTTGAAGAGCAGCTACAGGGGATCATTTACAAGTAGTGTTTTCTGCCTTTTAATACTTCCTAGGAAAGAAAAGGGGCTTTGCATTACTAGCAGCTTGAAAGATCAAGCAGGCAGAATCAACCTCCCGCTCTACCTGCAGCCTGGCGCGGGTTATTTCAAGTGATGACTGGAGATCGACCCGCTCTCAGCGGGTGCCAAGGGTTACCTGAACACTCCGGCTTCACTGCCTCTGATCTCGGGCAACTCAATTTTCCCCAGGCACGGCGGCATGAAATGGTCTTCCAGTCCCCTCTGCTGGTTGCAGGTTTCTGCGGAGCTGCAGCGCGGCGGGGCTTCGCCTGGCCGGGGGCCGGAGGAGAGCAGGGGCTGCGGGGCGATGCCACCAGCCCCAGGTCCTCAGCGCCCGCTCAGGCACCAGCCCCTCCAGAGACCAGGGAGCTTTCCCTCACCCGCACCGCTGCGTCTGGAATATAAGCACCTGGCTGCTCTCTTACACGGGCCAGCACCACAGAATGACACAGTCACCTGAGTTGAGAGACCTTTAAGATCGTCAAGTCCAACCATGAACCCAACACTGCCAAAACCACTAACCCATGTCCCTCAGCACCACATCTGCCTGGCTGGGAAATACCTCCAGGGATGGCGACTCCACCACTGCCCTGGGCAGCCTGTGCCAGTGCTTGACAACCCTTTTGGTGAAGAAAGTTTTCCTAATATCCAACATAAACCTTCCCTGGCACCACTTAAGGCCATTTCCTCTTGTCCTATCACTTGTTCCTTGGGAGAATAGACTGACCCCCCCTGGCTACACCCTCCTCTCAGGGAGCTGCAGAGAGCAAAAAGGTCTCCCCTCAGCCTCCTCTTCTCCAGGCTGACCAACCCCAGTTCCCTCAGCTGCTCCTCATTGGACTTGTGCTCCAGACCCCTCCCCAGCTCCACTGCCCTTCTCTGGACACGCTCCAGCACCTCAATGTCTGTCTTGGAGTGAGGAGCCCAAAACTGAACACAGTATTTGAGGTGGAGCCTCAGCAGTGCCCAGTGCAGGGAGAGGGTCACCTCCCTAGTCCTGCTGGCCACACTATTCCTGAAAGGGTGACAAAGTTAGTCAAATGGTTAATCTTAAAAAAACAACCCTGCCTGTGAAAGCTGAGGCATCCTTCTGAAAGCAAGAAATCTACCTGCAGGGAATGTACGGTTTGAAGTGTTTCTTGAGCTTGTGACCAAGTATCACCTGCAAGCTGTTTGTGGCCCCTGCCTCTGTGTCCCTACGAGCCCAGCACGGCACGTCCGTCCCGCAGGCTGCTAGCTCACCATCCCCACCGCCGTCAGCGCCGGTGCAGCCACAGGCAGGGCAATCCCTATAGCTTCTTTACCCACGGCAGCTGGGATCCAGTTTTGAAGTGACCAAGGCAAAATTACCTCCAAGGAGGGGGTGCAAAAAGACATTCGGGGACAGTCTGTGCCCAAAGTTGGTGCTTGGTGCATCCTGGAGAAGTGAAGAGAGCGGGCAGTGTGGGGCACGGCTCCTGATTTCCAACCGCACGTGCCGACTGGCGCAAATCTTCTAGCAGAGAGGGCAACTCTTGTCCCCAGGTGCAGAGAGCCAGTTTGTGAGGCCACCACCGAGAAGGCCAGTTCCGGCTGATCAACAGGGACCGGGGCAGGCAGCAGGAGGCAGAGCTGGCCCAGGGCAGCCGTCCCTCCATGGCCGGCATGGCGCCAGCCCTCTGCGCCAGCCAGCCTGTCTGCGGAGGAAACCCAAGTGACAACCCTGATAACAAGCCCTGCTTGTGGCAGGAGGCCCAGGGGCCCTGCGTGGGCTGAGCCCATCGCAGAGGTCCCATGCTCCAGCCCCATCTATGGGATTTTCCTTTGCATGCACAAACCCTTCCAGTGCTGAAAAGCACCGCATACCCCACGCCCCGGGGCAAGCACGGGCACCGCAAAGGGATGTAGTAGAAAAACTAAAGGTTTATTTTTTTATTAATAAAATACATCCTTACAAAATAGCCTTTTTTCTTTTTTTTTTCTCCCGTGCTGAGGGACTGGGCATGGTTCTTGCCAGCTCTCCTTCCCCTCCTCCTCTCCTCAATCTGGAGCTGCCCAAGGATGGCGCTGGGGAAGGAGAGGCAGCGATGCTCTCGCCGGGGGCTGCAGGTGCGGGATGCCCCCGGCACGGCCCTGGCACACCGGGCAGGGTGCATTGGGAGCCCTGCAGCCCCCAGTGCCCTGCAGCAGGGCTGGTGGAGGGGCCCCAGGGTCCCTTAGTTTAAACCCACCCGCAGCATTGCAGTGTGTCCCACCAGAGACAGGGTGCCGGGCCGGCCGGACCCTGCCCTGGCCACAGGGTGCCACGTTCCCACGAGCCGGTGTCGGAGGCTGCTGCTGCTGGCCTTGGAGCTGGTGCACGCTGGTGACAGGGGGCAATGACCGTGTTTTAGGAGAGGAGGAGGAGGAGGGTGCGGGTTTGTTGGTCAGTGTGGATTCTGCCAAGAGAGAGATGCGCACAGTGATTTCTGGTGTCTTGCCCCCTACGTCCCCTCTTCACGCAATGCCGCCATGGAAGATGCGACGTCAATCCCACGTCCTGCACCCAGGGCAGCCCCGTGTGCCTCCCACCCTGCCCTGGGGAACACTGACGCCAGGTTAGACATTACAGCCCACAGCTCAGGTCTCCTCCAGGTCTCCCTGGAGCCCTGCTGCCTTCCTGAGGGGCCTTGGGACAGCCCCGGGACCCTCAACCCTCCCCCCTGCCAGCCGAACGCCAGCAGGGCTGGGGAAACACCACTCACCTCTCACTGCGTGTTGTCCAGCTCCTTTTCCTTCTTATGCGACTTCGACTGGGGGTTAAATGAGAGAAAACAATGGTTCTTTTACAGACCTCCCCCTTTCTAATGCCAGGGGAAAATGTGGTTGAACAGCAGCTTCTAATCCCCCCATGTGTAAGCATATTTTCAGATTAATTTGAGGGGAGCTGTTTTCGTGTCCTAGGAAAGGCCATGGAACATCCCATGGTCATGGAGATGATCTCAGAAAGCAGAAAAGGGGACATTTTCCAGTTTGCTAAAGCACTGCTCTGCCCCTGCTTCCCTTAAAGCAATGCAAGTGTTACCAGGTATTGAAATATCTGGGAATAAAGGGAGGGAATAAAGTGAGTTATTATTAATTATTATTAACAGTGAGTTGCAGAGATCTCTTATTTAGGAGAGGAGATTCTCGGGTGCCAGTCTCTGACAGTCCCAAGGGCTCAGGATTCCCAGTAGCTCAGGAAGGCGCCTGGTTGCTCGTCAATATTGATGTTGTTTGCGTTACAGCCTCGTTACTCATGCACACATCCACACTCACACACCCGCAACAGCCTCCGCAGGGGAGGGATGTGCTCTTACTTACAGGCTCCTGTTCAGCATATTTGAATTTCTTCTGCTTGTAATAGTCCCGCCCTTGGAGAAAATGCAGGAGGAGCAGGTCGCAGAGGACGGAAGCCTTAAATCAAAGCACAGTTAGGGTTGGGGCTGCTCTCCCAGCCCACCTGAGCCACCTTGTATTTCCAGCTTGTTCCTGTTTGCCCCACAAATTAGGGTGGCTTCTGCTTCAACCCACAACATGGCAGTTCCTAAAGAGCGTACACCCCCCAAATGTCCATTGAGCACGGGAGTGAAGCGTTCTGGGTTCAATACTGGGCAATTTGAGTCAACAGAAATTAAGTGTTTCCACTTTAGGTATATGCAGAGCACAGCACCCTTGGGGTCATGCCAAAGTTTTTACAACCATAACCAAATAGGATGCTGGTTTTCTGTCATTCGTGTATGAAATACTGCCCGTCACCGCCAAACCTCCCTCAATATCGGCTCTGACTTGGAACTATCAAGATACCAAGACACAGACCCTCCATGAAGGCCTGCCTTCCCCTCACTTGGCAAGGTGGAAGCTCCCACTAGCAGAATTCACATCAGCCGGTTGTCAGCAGGAATCTATTTTCCTGAGCTAGCGAGGCAGGAGAACACCTCCTTTCCCCCTTTTGCCCATCCCCGGTTGCCTGAGCAGGAGCCAGTATTTCACTGCAGCCCAGGAACGCTTCCCCACGGATGTCACAGGCAAGGAGACTAATTTGAGAGTCTCCATACAGAGGCTGGAAATATCTGAACTTACCACTCCAAAAATACCAATTCCAGAGCCAATTGTGGTCATGGTTGGGATGATGTCAAATTTGCCTGCCTGAGGAAAATAGGACAAAATAGGTGATAAGTTACAATCAGCCCAGGGGGAAAAAAAAGGGGTGCCATAGCTGTAGGTGGGGCTCAGCTAAAGTGCCTTGCAGCAACCCAAATCAAAACCACAGCACAGACAGTAGCTGAGTAAGAGCTGGGTTTAAGTTCATTGGTCAAACAGAAAAATATGGTAGGTTGGCTTTAGGCCAACAAATTGAAATTAATTTGCTTCCTGTATTTTTAATTTTTAAAAAGGGGGAAAAAAAAAAGTATACCCTTTAAATATTCCCAGTAGAAACACAATGAGGAAAGCTTTCTTTCCCAGTGGGAAGAAAAAAGACAAAATAGAAAAATGCAAATGTTCAGCTTTTGGAAATATCAGTAAAAGGTTATGACTTTCCACAGTTCCCCCCCAACCCATCATAGAATCACAGAACCACAGAATCACTTAGGTTAAGATCATCGAGTCATCAGCGCCTGGCCACCCTTACCTTGCCATTCACCAAAATGTCAAACCGGATCCCAAAAACCTTGTAGAGCGTCCTCTTGTCCATCCCGTCTTCTTTGTAGTATTTGGCATATCTGTCCGATTGCATGGTGAGCATTAATGGCCTGCCAGGGTGTCTAACCGCCCCCTGCAACCCAACGGCATCAAGATCTTGGTGGGCTGCAGAGCAGGACAAAGATCTGGGGATGCGCTGTCACAGACCTGCTCCTGACCCTCTCCTTAACCCCCCAGAAGGAGTTGGGCTGTTGGTACCTCTCCTCTCTGTGCCTCAGTTTCCCTGCCTGCAAGTTGGAGTTAAAGGTCTTGCTTCTGCTGATGCTTGATGTCCCCAAGTGCTACGTGACAGCGGATATTAGTGCAGTACTAGTGGGGAGCTTCACACAGAGCAGCAGCTCCTGCCCAAATGTCATGCTGGGGTTAAATGCTTTGAAGTGTGGGAATGTGCGAGATGATCCTGCACCATCCCCAGTCTTTCAAAGGGCTTCCTGAGAGCTCAGCTGGGCAGGAGAGTCTCCAAGGGGGAGGAAATGTACAGGGAAAGGCAACGGGGTAATTTTGAGGCCAAGGGCTGGGTTATCACTTTTCTCATGCCATGCTCTAGAGAGCACTGCTGTTTGGCATCGCAAAGGTAGTGAGTATTTTGGAGAACAGTCCCTGATCTTCCAC
Source organism: Chionis minor (assembly GCA_013398295.1). Lineage (NCBI taxonomy): Eukaryota > Metazoa > Chordata > Aves > Charadriiformes > Chionidae > Chionis > Chionis minor. The sequence continues at coordinate 12,391 of VZSF01007334.1, forward strand.
CATCCCTTGAGTGCTGTGGGATCCTGAAAGACGTCACCTCTGAATTCTGCCCAGAGATTTAACAGGGGTCTCCTTACCTGAAGTTGAAGCCCGGTGAAACGTTACTGTCGTCATTGTAAAGGCCATGGAACTGGTAAATGGGTTTGCAGTACCGGACGGGCCAGTCGAGGTCGCAGTTCCAGTCTATGGTGATGCCCACCACTCCACCCTGCAGATGAGAGGGGAGTCACGAGGCTGCCCCTCCTTGGACCTGGCCCACATGGAGAAATGCCTTCCCTCCTCATCTGGGACCTTTCTTGATGCTAGGAGGTGTCCTGGCTCTCCAGGCTATGTGGATCCTACCGCTGCCTCGGCCTTCCTGGGCAGCCTTGGCTTTGTGCCTTATACACCACCCCACGCAGAGCGCTTGCTTCTGCCCTAAATGCTGGATACACAACTGATCTCATGCCCTTTTGCTCCTGAGCAGCACCCCATGCCCAAGGCACGGTCCTGAGAAACAGTGCTCCCTGCACATCCCCTATGGTCCTTGTGGGACAGCCTTCCCTCTCCTGATTTTTGGCCACAAGATTCACCTTTCCTGTGGCTTAACCCTGCCGTCAAACTGTTAACGTCACAAGGAAAATCAAAGACAATTTAACATGGTCATAGAAGAGAATGAGATGAACCCAGGAAAATCAGAAGAAAACCTGCTCTAAGAGAAGTGGCCACCTGCTAGGAAATGAAGCAGTCCCTCCTGAGCTCGCTCTAGGTTGTAACTAGCTGTGCCCCAGAGGCTCATCATTTTTGCACTTATACGCAAGCCTCTGAGTTTGTGTCATGCCTGGCAAAGTTAGCTTAAGGCTCCGCGGTGCAGAAATAGCAGATACTCTTGCGTATCACCCTGAGAAGTGTTGAGCAAAGCTGCATTTCTGAGCTCAGCCGGGTGGGATTTGGCCACGCCGCTCTAGTTATTCATTGCACAAATGAAAACAAACCGAACCCTGGATTTACTGCCAGCGCGTCGAATCTTGTCAGTCTTACAGAGGAGTTTCCGAGAAAGGCTTGAATATTAGGCCATGTCCAAGGAGATTCATAATCTTTAAGAGCTAATACTGACACTGCCTCGCGAGTCCTTGAGAAAACACATCCCTTATGTCTCAACAGCTCAGGGTGACTGCTCTGTCGGTGTCTCCCTCCCCACATCAGCAAGAAACGTCATTTGAAACTGAAGTACCTTAACAGCCAGGAAGGTAAAATTCTGACCCGATTCCTTCACTATGTATCCCAGCTCAAACACGGGGCATAAGGAATCGGTGACTTTGTGATAGGTGCATTTCTTCAGGTATTGTTTGGTAACGCTCTCAACCAAGTTGCGCCTGCACATGAAGAGAGAGTGAGAAAGTGTCTAAATAACCAAAGAATTTGGGTGGGGAAGGACCTCTGGAGGTCCCTGGTCCAATCTATTGCTCAAAGTTGGGTCGCATGAAAGCTCAGGGCCTCGTCCTCCTCCCCTACATGCTCATCAGACCCCACACATGGCGAGTGGGTGCTTTCCTCCAGCCCTGCCTGGTTTCTCCCACCCCATCAGCAACTCATTTTCCCTGAACCTCCTCCTACAGAAGAAGGTCCTCTGCTGTTTGCTCTCCTGCAAGTGTTCTCCACCTCTGTTTTGGGTTTGCTGCTTTGCCTGCTGTCCAAACCCAGCACACGTCTGCCTGTCCTCACCTCTTCTAGCAATCCTCTCTCTCATTCCTCAGCTTTGCAAACCCTCCCATGGCCTCCACCATCCCTCCCAGCTGCCTCTCCCGTTCCCATGTCAGCTCATCCATGGGCTCTGCCAGTCAACGCTCCGTGCACCAATTGTTTTCATCCGGGACAGCTCATGGACAGTGCATCCCACAGCTTTTACATTTAGCTGGAATTTTGCTATCTCCTCCAAAAAGGGTGAAAAGGAAAGGACAACGTCTTGCCTTGCCTTCCACCCCGCTCTGCTCTTTCACCTAAAAATAGTCTTTCTGTGAAGCCTCCCTGACCCAGACGGTTTTGTACGACTTGTGCCTTGCTCAACCCCACCCCATCGTTTATGCTCGGCAGTTAATCACGGCAGCGATCAAAGGCAGGAAGTTTCCCCGTGACCCCAGCCGGCTCCAGCTCAGACCCTGCAGCAGCAGCAGCCGCCAGCCCAGCCACCCTCTGCTCTCCCCCACGGTGTCCCCTCTCCTGCCTGCCCTTGCTCAGGTTGCCACCTCTCCCTGCAGGCTGGTGGGGGATCCCCTCTCCCCGCCACCTCTCGGGGCGCAGCTCGAGGTTGGCTCGAGGTTTTGCCCAGTGCGCCGGCTGCCAGGGCATTCAACCGTGGCTACAGCGCGGGGACGCGACAGGCTTAGAGAGAAGAAGCTGCCGTCTTCAGCACAAACAGCTTCTGTTAATTTGTTCCAAGTCAGATATATAATCAGTGTCATCGCAAATCCTCTTACATGTGTACCTCCAGCCGGCGGCACTGTTTCCAGCGCTGCCTGAAGTGGCCAACCTTATAACCTGTTACAGAAACGGGTGGGAACCATGATGTTAAGAGGGCCTTCTGCTCTTTGGGCACCAAGCTTGTCCTGGCTGCTCACACCCCCCTGGGCCATGTTGTATTTTACTGTTATCTTTAGGGAGGAAAAGGGAGAAGAAAAATGAAGAATCAGAGAAACTGTGTTTTCATGAACATCATGTGAGGGTAACCCAGGGGACATTAATTCCAGAAACCTTTCCTGTAACCACAACTACCAGCTGAGGTGGGCCAGATCTGGGAGGGACAAGTCTGAGTTCCTATCAGCTAATCCGGTGACCAGTGCAGCTGTTAGACTTATCCCGGGCTCACTGATGAGGGACGGTATCCTCTATATGGAGCATCCAGCTACATCCATGGTTTCCCCTGAGGGACATGGATGCAGGCACCGAGCAGAAGCCATCCCCTCAAACCTCTCCTTACCTGGACACCTTGAACCTGGGGAAGGTGATGCTGTTCTTGATGAACAAGGTGAACTTCTCCGCTTCTGACAACAGGGCAGGGCTGAAAAACACAAGTGTTTACAGGTGTCCATCACTTGACTCTCCAGCCTCTGGGGAAAGCACCATTTGGTGGAGATTCATCTAAACTGGGATGAGCAAGAGCCAGAAAAACCAGCGATCTCATCCCTTCCCTTTCTAAGATGAAAGATCCCAACAGCGTTCAGAAAAGCCCCAAGGAAGGATGGAAGGGCCTGTTAGGGAACAGAGGGAGTTAGGTGCTGGAATTTCAGTTAAGAAACCCCAAAAGTGCAGTGAGGTGGCTGGAAGAGAGCTCAAAGGGCCTGCATGCTTCCCTGGGCTCCTCGGTGGACTTGTGGCTGTTCCTATGGCCCACCATGAGGAGGGGAAGTAAGGAAGAAAAGGACTCTGCATCTACCAAGAGGTGCTTTGCAGTGGCCCATGGAGGCTGGAGGTGGAGAACATCTCATGAGCAGAGCACAACTTTACTCTGAAGGCAAACAGGATAAACGGGGGCTGCTGGTCCACACACAGAGCACCCAGCAGAGATGGGGTGAACGGCCAGCAAGGTGGGGAGCAAACCACACCAGGAGAGGCACAAACCCCCTGGGGACACTGGGCAGCAGGTACAGCCACACAGTGTGGATCCACCCAGGCTGTCCTGGCAGCAACCCACAGAGCCCCAGCTTGCTCTGCCCCACACCGAGTGCTGCTGGTGCAGCTGGGGTGGGACCAGGGTGGAAAAGGGGGTGACAACATCGTCCCTTACCTGGGAACATGGTCATCAACTTCAACGGGGCACCAGCCAAAGATCTCGCAGGTCTTCACAGAGCTGTTGAAATGCACACACTTGCCCGTCATGATCCCTGTGGGGAAGAGAGACAGCTGCTCACAACCCTGGATACTGGGAAATCCCAGCCTCACAGTGGGATGGATGGGATCCAGTTGGAGCTTCAGTCCTGCCACAGATATCCAAGACGCAAAATACTCAGGGCTTGGGTGTGCTTTAAAAAGGGCACCAAAAATTGTGGCTCAGGGCAGTGGTTTCTCATGCATGTTGTACAGGGAAGCAGCTGGGCATTTTTCTTGCTGAAATATACAGAGAAATGCCGAGCTGTTAGAAGGACAGCAGCTCGGGGGAAATGCTTTAGTCTTGATTAAACTTTTGTTGGCAAAGCTTTTTGCAGCTCGGATAACTTTCAGAAGAGGAAAGCAGGACCAGCCCAGGTGGGACCCTCACCCGGCATGTCAGAGGCTTTTCCCAAACCCCATCAGCTGGTGGTCCACAGCAGGTCCCCCCGCCAGACTCCCCAGCGCGCGGCTTTGCCGGAGCACGCTGTGCTCAGCGTGTCTCACCAGAAATGCCGGTGCCGGAGCCTCGGGCCGTACCTTGTCCTTGGCGGCTGTGTTTCCCTTTGCTGCAGTCGCTATCCCGCGCGCAGAGCCCGGTGTCCGGCAGCTGTTTGGAGAAAAGCAGGCAGCCACCTCTCAGCATCACACCCTGCGCTTTCGGACCCTCTGTCCCTCCTGCCTCCCCAGGCAGCATTTTCCTTGCGGGAAGTGCCTCTCGGTCGCAGCCAGAGCCTCATCCATACACCGCTTCCCAACCAAGAATGTCCAGATTAAGCAGGAAAAAGGGGGAGATTTCTTTTTTAAACTCCAGGCAGGTGCTTTTATTTAAGCCTTGAGTCTGCTCTGCTTGTTCATCTCAAAGGGAAGAAAACTTAAATGGACACTGGCTGTTTTTGAGCAGAGTAATAGCCTTCCCGTAGCACTCACAAGCCAGGAATGATAATACGGGGCCAGGCTCAGGCTTTTACTAAACCTCTCATTGTCAGGAAAACTTCCCCCGTGCCACCACCACAACCCCACTAAATTACAGAAGCTGAGGCTGCTGAAGGAAGCCAGTGTGTTTACCTCCGGGCAGGCTCCTTGTTTCTGTCCAGGGGTGACAATGAAGTTGGTCATCACCACGAACGAGCTGTCCCCCTGTGGAGACACAGCCAACAACCTCACAGCTGCCACAGCATGGTCTGATGGAGTCTCTGCAAGGAGCCGCTCCCTGGGGCAAGGCGTAGGACACCCAAACCACTGGGGCACATCCAGGCAGACGGCACCTTTTTCCCTAATATTGGATCCTCCACCCTCTTTCACCACAGCTCAGGAAGCTGTTGGTGGACTGCGGGGGGGGGGGCGGGGGGGGAGATGGGGGGCCACCAGCCCCAGGGACAGTGAAGGACCCCCTTGCTGCCCATCTGGAAGGCAGCATGGGGGGTCATGCTCAGGAAGGAAGATGCTCATCTGGAGGCACTAGAGGAGCCTTGGTCTTTTGCGGGGCAGCCTCAAATATGCTCCATCAACCTGGTGGGTCCCAAGCCCCAAATGCTCCCCAGGGGTGATATGTGGGCAAAGGTTTGTGGCAGGAGCAACCTGCTTTCTACCACAAGGACACCATGTCCCGGTTAGCCCCATGGAAAGCCAACACCAAGGAGCCCATCTGCACCCCGACACATGGGGAAAAGCAGCCGTCAATGCAAAAGCAACACCCCGACCCTGCCTCCTTACCTGGGGTGGGAAAACATAATCCACCACGTCCCAGATGTGAGGGCCAATGACACTCTCATTGGTCAGGGCCAGGCCTTTCAGCTTCACCGAGACTGAGCTGACGATGCTGTCCTGAGACTGGTAGCCCTTCTCGTACAGGAAAACCCACCTGGACAGGGAAGGGTGGTGGGGTGAGCATGGTCACCAGCGCTCATCCACAGGAGCCCCAAGTCCCAGCACATCACTTGGACTGGGGCTTCTTCTACCAAGTTGCACCTGGGGGTTTATTTGCCAAATTTCCTCCAGCTGGATGAGGGTCGTGTTGCTGAGCTCTCCCACCCTTTGCCCGAGACATGGGGTAGCTGCAGGACCTGACTTCCACCGTGGGATGATTTATTTTGGGCAACTGGGACACATTTTGTGGTTGAGGGTGTGTGAAGGCAGGTGGAGCAGGGTGGCCATCGGCCATTTGGGATCAAAGCCTACAGTGGGTTTGCAGCTTCCGGGGCTCAGCGACCCACCTGGACCCTCTTGATGCCCTTCATAACCACTTTCCAAAAATCAGTGCCTCCAAGGCCAAAACAGGGATGAGTCTGGACACGTCTCATGTCCAGGGCCACCATTCCCCAACCAGCAAAGGGAACCGCGGAGCCGTGGCCCTGGGTGCAAGAGAGCTGTGGGAGCAGGGTTGGGGACACTGCTGTGGCTGGCACGGGGCTGTCCCTGCATTTCCCAGCCCATTGTGCAGCCATTAGGGCCGGCTCCTGACACTATTTAACCTATGGCATAAACAAGCTGCCTCTGGATTAACTCTGACTCAGGGAAACTATAAACATGGGCGAGCAACCATTTCGGGTAGCGCTCCTGCCAGCGCGGAGCGTTCCTGGCACTAAAAAAGGAGTGATCTGGTTTTTGTCCCTGCCACTGCGGGCACTGGTCCCACTGGCCACAAGAGAGGCAGCGCGCTCCCTGTGGGATGGCCTGTGACACCAGCCCAGTGTGTCAGCCCGTCCTCCGGCACCTGACCCATGGGCATGGGGCAAAATGGGGGAGCCCCAGCTGCTGCCCAGAGGTCCACCCTATGGGTGCTGGACCTCATGGGCACCTCTTGGGGACGGTGCTTTTTGGCTCGCAGCCCCATCGGCATCCTGGGACAGGGGGTGAGGGCACCTCAGGGATGGCATCTACATCAGTACCTGGGGATGGGAGCAGAAATTCAGCACTGCTGCCACCCCCCCAGCTGGGACCTCCAGCTCCAACCTCCTCCTCCAAAGCAAAGGGCCATATTGGATTACACTGGTTACACTGGGCATCTTCCACAACGCCCTCGGGGCTGCAGGAGGCTGTGAGCTGGGCAGCACCATGGTGGAGTGTTTTCCTAAATCTACCTCCAGAGCAGCCTCTGCTGCTGCCACCTCATCCCTCCCTGACGGAGGTGACTGCGGGCACACAGGGCTGGGCACCCCACTGTGACACAGCCTCCCCATGGCGGGGCAGGATGAGGTCCGTCCCTGCTGCTGCACTGTGGTCATGGCAAAGAAGGTGTCATTTCCCCACCATGGTGTTAACGCCGCATCGAGCCCTGCCCAGGTGGTGAAAGTCCCCTGGTGTCACTTCCTGATGTGGCAGTGTCACCAAGCCCTCTTCCCTCGCCGGCTGCGCCGTGCGGCTCAGCCCGCAGACTCCTCGCACGCGAGGTTTTCAGGAAATTAAAGCCAAAAAAGCGATGTCCAGCCAGGGAGCGCCTGGCATCGCCTCGTCAGCAGCGATAACATCTTATCTCAGCAGAAAAAAGAGCTGCTCCCCAAGGGTAATGCGGGGTTTTTTGGCGGGGTCAGCCCCAGGTCCCTCCTCGGCACTGGTGGCACTGCCACGCATCCCTCCGGCACTGCCATGCATCGGCACGCATTCGACGCCTGCTGCCAAAGGGGACCACAGCTGGGCTAATTGTCAATAAATGAACATTTGCCTGCCAGACTTGCTTTTGGAGAAGAGAAAACCCCAAGCATGGTGGCTCAGGGCAGGCAGGGAACTGACGGCAGCACCACAGGCAGCGAGGGGATGCCGATGGCCGGTGAGGCTACGGGCAGCCACGCTCACAGGCAGTCCCTTGCTGGCAGAACTCGGCCCCTCCAAAACAGCAAAAATGGAGAATTAACAGCAACTTTATGCCAACCTCCTTCCCCTCTGCCTCTGGCTGTCACCCCCAAGCCACTTCTCTTTTTGCTCCCTCTTGGCTGCCTGTCCCGTTTGAGCTGGGTTGCTTAAGCCACGTTTCCCTAGGAAGTCCCGCTCTGAGTAATCGCCTCTACCAGTTCCCCACCGGCAGGAGCCGCTGCTCCCAGCTGGGTTTGCTGGAGCCCTGGGGCTCCATGGCCTCAGCCTTTAGGATAGCCAACGCTGCTCCCAGTAACACCAGTCTGGGCCAGCGCAAATCCCTTTGTAACACAGCATCCTTGAGACCTTGGCTCAGCAGCAGTTTGGGATGAAGACCACCACCCTGGTGGTCTTCAGGGGTCCCATGATGATCCCCTGGGAAGCTTTTCCCCCTTTCCAGGGGATCTGGACTAAAAGCAGGGATGGGCACTGCTGCTCCCTGCAGCTTGCACTGAGCCCTGGGAGCTACTGTCTCTCCCTTGGGCTGCACTACACATCCTGCACCCCAAAAGTACCGGTTTTTTTCCCATTCATGGCCAGATGCCCCCTCTCCCTGCAAACCTCCTGCCACGGGGCCCTTCCCAATGGAAAGCTGCTGGTCTCTCTCTCTCTAGGGCTGAGCTCACAGCAGCCATGGGGGCACGGCAAAGATTTTTGCGCTGTTATCAACCATCGCATCCCATAGCACATCGTCCCACGCTGAGGAGAGAGACAGGGACTGATCAGCCGTGGCAGGAGCAGCAGTTCCAGGGCACCCGAGGACATGCATCCTCGCACGGCTCTCAGCCCGCCTGCTCTGCTCCCTGCCTTTTTAAAGCAGCTGCTCCTGCACCACGGCTGCTCTCGGAGCTGCCTCCCACAAGCAAAGCAAACCAGGGATTTGGAGCCAGGCTCCATCCCGGCCCCAGCCGCTGGGCTGGCTCTGCCTCCCCGGCGGGGCGGTGGACGGGGAGATTTATGGTCCTCTCTGGAGCCGCTTGGGCCTCACAAATCACCGTGCTGGCCCCAGCTGCCTCTTATTTAATATAAATGAAAATAAAAATAACAACAGATTCTCAGGCCACCGTCCAGCAGCTCGAGCGGGATCTGGATGCGGCTGAGCAAGGGGCCGGGGCGCCGGCGCACGGAGCTGGGCTGGGAAGGGATGAGCCTTCAGCCTGCACACGCAGCAGCTTCTGGGGAGGACACGGGGATGGCACAGCCGCCTAGAAGACCCATGGTGGGACACTGGGCAGCACAGGAGCGGCCACAGCCGGGGAATGGGATGCCACCAACAACAACCCCCCCCTGCAAATTGGGATATGGGTGATATACAAGCCCCTTAGTCTCCATTGCTTTTTAACCCAGTGGCAAAGCATTAATTCAGGGGAGAGCAGGCGCCAGAGAGCCTTACCCGATGATGTACGCCAGGACGATGAGCTGGATCAGCCGGAAGGTCAGTCCCACCTTCTTGTTCCTCACCAGCACCATCCTGGGGGTGTCATACTCGAAGAGGAAGGAGGACACCTTCTCCATGCACTTCTGCCCCATGGCTGCACCAGGGCTGTGCTGCAGCCTCCCGCGGCTCGCCAGCCGTGCCGTGGGTCGGGCCGTGCCTGCCTCCGCTCCGGCAACTCCTCTGTTTGAGGAGAGGAGGGGAAAAAAAAATAATAAAATAATAAAAACGCTATCGGCGTTGCTCTGTGCACATCTGGGCTGTCGGGTTTCCTCCTCTGCGCAGGGACGGGGTTTCCTCTTCCTATAAGCTCTGGGCTGGGAGCAGCTGGTGCCCTACATGGTCCGGGGGTGGGACGGGGTGCGGGAGGGTGCAGGGCCACCCTGTTGCCGAGCCCACGTGCCACCGGCACGGAGCCGCCTGCCCGCCTGTGGAGGATTCACTCTTGCCCAGGCAGGGGCACTCCCTGGGCACGGAGGGGCTGCGGGAAGCACTTGGGGTGAGCAGGGACCACGAGGCATCCCTGGAGGCAACCTCGGGATGGAGGAGATGCTGGGGGTCCCAGGAGAGGATTTTTGGAAGTGGGGTTGGGGTATCATCCTGCCCGAACAGCCACCTCAGGCTGTGGGTCTTCCGTTCATGTCCCTAACCCACGTCCTGCTCTGTCCCCCAAAGCCTGCCCTGGGGAAGAGGGTCGGGAAAGGGGAGGGTGGGGGCACAGAAGCCCCAGCCCAGCAATTCAGAGCCAACCCGTGGAGCAGCCGGACGCCCGGCTCGGTCCCCTCCCGTGGTGAGGCCGCCCAGCTGGGGCTTGGCCAGTTCCCAGCGCTTGCACGGCGCTGGGCTGGGTGCGTTTTGAAGCATTTTCAGCATTTCCAGCATTTCCTGAAAGTCACAGCCGTGAGCGGGGCCGGGCGGGCGAGTCTGGGTCACAGCGAGGGATGCTCGGCCGGGTGATGCAGGCACCGCTATAAATGAATATCACTGGGAGAGGGGCTGGATTTGTACGTGCCAGACTGAAATCTGGGGGCCAACACCGTTGTGGTGGGAAGCTTTGGTGGGAGTTTTGGCTCATTGCTGGGGAAATCGTAGAGGCTGTGGACGGAGGACCCGGTACCCGCACGGCATCCCAGCAGGCAACCTCCAGGGCACGGTCCCACGGGGGTGAGCTTTTTGTTCACGGGGGCTGAGAAGGGTTGTTTCTGGGGCAAACAGAGGCAGTTCCCCCCCAAAAGCCCACAACCCGGCAGCTTCAGCACTCCCTGCAAGGACAGGCTCCATCCCATGAACCCCGGATTCATCCGTAGCCTGCTGTGACCTCGAAGGAGGCACTGGCCGCCCATGGCCACCGAGGCTGGGACAAGGTCTCTCTCTGCAGGGGAAAATGTTTTGGGAAATATGGACAAGTTTAACCTGCTGGGATAAATCTTTCCATTCTGGAACATTCCTTTTAACATCATCACCTTTCATCTTCAATTGCCCGTCGCTTGGCATCACGTTGACCTATCGACTCAATATTTACAGACATGACAACCACGAAATGTGTGGAACAAATTGATTATCTTTGCTGGGCAATAGGAAAAATGGGGGAAAAAGCAGATGAACCACTTATCCAAATCTTTTAGGCGTACCATGAACCTTGGGAATCAAAATCAGATGATCCCACGTTCTGAGTGATACGACGCCATCGCAAAGTCCCAGTCCTCAGCAACATGGAAAGCTGTCAGACGGGCAGCCAAAAGCAAATATGAAATGCTGATGCTAATCATATAAGATTGAAGGCTGATACTGCTATTGAGTGGAGCAGACAAACCTTATAAGCTTAGATATCTGTCAGGAGAGAAGCAAATAACTTACTGTATGAAACGAGGCCTTTTAGGGAAGGCTGCTCACCCTTGCCAAAGCCATGGGGATAATGAAAATAGGACAGCTAAATTTAACAGCAAAATGACTTGTAAAAGAGTCACTTCTAACCTTCTCTCTGGTACTTGGAGTCAATAAAATGGTTATAGCATGGATTTAGCTAAAATACTTTCCATTGGGAGATAATATGCATCTCCCATTTTAGTATCTCTTGGAGCCACGTTACAACCGGTGAGCGGGGCCGGATCACATGGAAGTGGCCGGGGCGATGCAGGAAGCGGGGAACCCCAGCATGGGGGCACCCGTGGGGTCTCCTTCTGCTGCGTCCGGGCTGCCAGCAGCACCCAGCATGGGCACCCTCTTGGCCGTGACATCTAATTGCTCGAAAAAAATCATAGCCTTAAACCCTTGTGGGCTCGCACACCACCGCTGCTCACACCTCTGCCACGCCTGTGCCATCCCTCGGTTTGCCACTTGTTAAATTGCTTTATAACGGGGAATTGAGTATGTTTGGGATGGCATTGCTAAGCTACCTGGCCCCACAACAGCCACGTGGGTGTGCGAGTGGTGCCAGCTGGCCGGCGTGCCCGGCTGCCTGCCGGGGCTGCATCCCGCACACCCCTGTTTGCAGTGGTGCTTCTCCCGCTGATAACCCGCCGGAGCCGGCGAGACGCATCCCCGCCTCTGCCAGGTGGATATCACGGGGAAGGGCTCCGCTCGGGCTGTTAAATTGTTCAATTACCTGCCCAGACAGGGCGGTCGCCTGCTGGGAGACGCTGAGTTCACGGGGCTTTCTGCTGGGCTGTCCTGAGGTCAGGGTTTGCTTTCTGTTGGCGATAATCTGCTGTGATAACGTATTACTGTAATGCCTAAATGAAAAATAATAATAATAAAAAAGAATTAGTGGAAAGAGGGTCTTACAAGCGCGCACTGTGTAAGATGCAGCCCGGAGGGGGGCCCGGGACCCCGCTGCACAGCAGCTACGGCCCCGGGGGATGTTTTTCTCTTGGGTTCCTGCAGACTCAAGCTTGTGGGATGCTGTCGACGCGCTCACAAGTCATTTCCTCCAAACAACTTTTGCACCTCAGCCACTTTCAAGCCGAGCAGGCGGGAGGCCCTGGGGGTGCTCTGCTGGGTGGTGAGGTGCAAAGACTGTGGATGCTGCTGGAGGAGCAGCGGCGGCTTCAGCTCAGCTGCAGCAGGTCCTGAGCACCGGGGCTGGGTTTGCCCTGGGCTGGGCTTGCCACCAGCAGCACAAAAAATGTGGGACTAAGTGGGATGGGAGCAGGACAACACAGGCACACAGAGGGCAAAACCAGGTAGAGGTAAGGAGAATGAGCCCATGTTGCTCCAACTGATCGCAGAAGGTGAAAATGGGACTAGCAACAGCAAATGAAGCCCCTGTGTTGGTGTCTGGGGTTGCAAAGTCCCAGGACCAGATTGCCCAAATGCTCTCCTGGGTCAGCCAGCATTGCCCAGTCCCCAGCACCAGGCTTGGCCTCATCCAGCGTCTCCTTCAGCTCCAACAGGGTCAGATGCTGAGGGCATGGAGGGCTGGTGACCCACCAAGGGCAGCCCTGGCAGGGCTTATTAGCACAGGATTCAGTCCACGGCTGTGAAAGCAACTCCTTCCCCCTAACCGTTAAACAAACAACCTCTGTTTGGGGCTGTTGAGACAAAAAGGCAAAAAAAAATTGGTATTTTTTAAGGCAGACATCTGGAAATATAAGTGCATCCTTGCTTTGAGCTGGGACACAGGCCCGGAGGGTGAAGGAGCTGCTGGGGCATAAAGAGAGGGGGGTGTCTGAAAGCATCTGTACGGGGCTCGAGCCCACCCACACCCAGGAAAGCAAAGTCATGGTAGGCTTGAAAGCTATCAGGTCTTTCTAGGCTCCCAGACATTGCTTTTCCAAAAACTTCTTGGGGGAAAAAAAAATAAAAAAATAGATGAAGCTCATTACACAATCCAGACTCAAGCTTGGCAGCTTCCAGCATGGAGCTCTGAATTTCAGCACAAAAATGTGCAGCACGCTGCAAATCTGGGGATGGGGAGGAATAACACAGTGGCAAGTAGATTTAAAATATGATGGTGGGTGAAAAGGGGACCTGCAGTGGCTGAGGTTGCCAGGAAGACTCCCCTGCAAGTTGGTGGCTCTTCCCAGAATTTTTGGCCGCCACGGACCCCTCGCCACCACCAGCCAGAGGAGATGCTCACACCACCCCGCTGCCCATAGGAAGGGTGGGGGTGGTGGAAAAAAAATTGGCAGATGAGAGCGAGCAAGGTCCTACGAAACGGCATGTTCAGTTTTCTTTCCAATTTTAACTTGTCCTTGACCTCTCTTCGCTCCTTCCCAGCAGGGCTGGCTCCGCTCCGTGCCCGTCCTGCGCTGCAACGCCCGGATGCAGACAGATGTTTTTGGTGGTACTCACCCCACAGAAGCGGCATTTCCATCCCCGGTTGCTGCGGCAACACGTCTCCCTGGAAATACCTCGGTGGTGGCTTAGCCAATGCCAAAGCAAACACTTGAACCTGAGATGCTGGGGGTACCGAAGGACATCAGTGGCCCTGTGCCCATCGCAGCCGCTGGGAGCATGGCATGCACGCCTCGGGGGCAGCTGAACGCTTGCCATGGCGTACGGGGACCCTTGGGGGTGTTTTCGGGGGTAACACCTGGTTTCTGAATCATGCCTCTGGAAGCCCCAGCGGTGATGATCCCCGGGGTCCAGGGACCGATGCGACATCAGGTGGGGAATTTGGGGTTTTTTTTGCCTTCGCTGCTACGTGCTGAGACAGCGCTGCATCCTCAGGGGTGGCTGGTACCAGGGGACTGGCTTGAGGGTCACCTCCAATCAACGGCAATGGTGGCCCTCCTGGGCCAACGCTGGAGACCAGGTCTGCATTTGGAAAGAGGAGGCCAAGCAATGGCCCCTTCCAGAAAAAATCAGTGTTTGCCTGGGTGTCTCATATCCCTCTTTGTAACCTCCTCTGGGTTACAAAGGTTTTGGGTTACCCTGTGCAGCACCCTTCTCCCGCTCGTAGCGTTGGGAAGGTGCACGTGGAGCCACATCCCACCAAAAACGCACCATGGGAGATCTTACTATAAACCTGGATTTGCTCCATAACACGACCCACAGCCGCATCAGGATTTTCCGTTCAAAACATGACCACAGGTAGAGCTTCAGGCAACATGGAGATGGAAACACACGGCCCCGAAGCCCTGTGCCACCCCCCAGAGGAGGCCAAGTAATTTCATTATTATTTAATAATTATTTCTTGCGGAGGTCATTGCAGGGCTTATTTAAACCTCCTCTCTCAGCTGGGGGAGATAAGGTGAGGACTATTCTGGATGCAGTCAAAATTAGCACTGTTATTTGTATTCTTGTGCCCCGAGAGCAAATTAGCTGGTACTTAAAAAAATTCCCAACAGTCATATCATGCCAGTCCTTTCACTTCGCCTTTGTCGTCCCATGCCAGAGACAAGCTCAGCTCCATTTCTAGTTTGGCTGCTCTGAAAACCCACAAGAAATCCTGATCTGGTGAGCACAACTCCTTTTACGGCTGAAGAATGCCCTCAGGCACTCCCGTACAGCTCCATGGGCTCCCAAATGTCCCCCAAATCGGCCACAAAGAGGGTAAGAAAAGAAAAAAAAATTAATAAAACAAAAAAACCCAACAAAAAAGCCTCAGAATCGTCCAGTAAAATTGCTTTTATTTCTGTAATTTCATAAGTATAAAACAAATCAGCCCAATATTGTCTGAACAGAGTGGATTGTATGGATGTGACCACGAGGAGCTTTCCCACGTCTTCACAGCACACCTGGCTATTTACAGTCGGACAAAGGACACGATTTAGGAAGCAGTAATTTAGTGGAAAAATATCTCTCATATAATAAAATAGGAAACCTTGTTTCTTTCAATTCTACCCCTCAAATAACACCCTCCCACCCCCCCCAAGATACAATGATTTACCTTTTGCTACAAAGCACACACTCAGAGATTTCTAGATTTGGCTGTTCAGGCATCTCCTATTAAAAAACCAGCGTACTCCCAGACTGAAGCCACCAAGGGCACTGGCCAGCAGCTCAGAGCTCGCCCTCCTCTTGGTGCCAAGTGCCCGGATCGACCCAGCTCGGACACCAGCCGGCAGCACCCATGTCCCCATTGCTCCAGGTACACACAGATTTAGGCTCATTCAATGCCCCACTCATACCGAGAGCTGAATGGCACCAAGAGGACAGGTCCAGGGAAGCACAATTGACCCTGCGTGTCCCCTCCCTCACTGCAGCCCTGCAAACCCTAAGCCAAACTCTGCCGTGCAAGCTTGGCATGGGGTGAAGCCCCTTCTCCTTTGTCCCAAAAATTTGGGGACAAGCCCTGCCAGAAATTGCCACTGCAGAATTCAGGGGGAAAAAAAAGCCCAGGTGGTTCTGAACAGGGACTGAATCTCTGGCATCGTTTGTACAAGGTGATGGCCATGCCAGGTATGGACCAAAAATCCCAATAAGACTTAGGAGTTGGTACTGGGGACTCCTGTGCATTTGAGCTCCAGGAGTGATACGATGCCAAGGTCACTGAACCTCACAACCATCTCCCATCAACCAGGACAGTGTCAGCCTGAGCCCCTGCGCAGCAATTAGTTGCTGAGTTTTGGCAGAGCAGGACCCCGACTGGAAAGCAGCATTATCAACCTGATGTACAAAAGAGGGACCAAAAATTGCTGCTGAGTTTTCCAATTGCTCCTCTGGCTACTTCTGCCACCCACGCCATGAGCAGAGGCTCCGGTTCAATCCCAGAATTGACGCTCTTATAGGAATGAAGTCCCCCAGCCCCTTTGATAAAGTTCATCCCTCCTACTCCTGACTTCTCCAGCGCCTGGTGGTACCATCCAGCCTTGGCTGAGCAGAGCATCACAAACACACGTACAACGTCTTCACAGTGCCAAAGTCTCCAACACACACATCGAAAAGCCTCGCCCAGACCCTGAGCCGTACAGTGGCCACAGGACAGAAATAAAACACAGGGTGCAGTACTTTGCTCTGAAGAGCACCTCTCCTTGTCCTTTCCCAACGTGCCTCCTGATGGGATCATACGCCATAGGGGAAAGAGCTCATCCAGTAACTGGCTGCAATGACACGATGTCCCGAAACAGCACAAAACACTTTCCACAGCTGCTGCCCAAAGCCGGCCCCCGCTTCCCCCACCAGTGCTCGCTCCAGGGACGCAGGACCCTCGCCTCCCACCTTGGCTATAAGCCCAGCACGGGGTCTGACCCCCCAGAGAGGAACATAAAGTGCTCGTGGACAACCCCACGCTGTCATCCCGGAGCCTCCTCCGCTGTGCATCTTGCGGCGCTGCTTCCCGGCGCGGGGAGGATCTGTCGCAGCAGCCCACTGATGCTAAAGGTCTTGCTGGAAAGACCTACGTTTTATTTAAAAACTCTCAATATGCCAGGCAGCACCATCAAAGCAGAACTAAAAAGGAAATAATTCCTAAACTCTGTTGTCAAAAAAGCAAGGATCCCGAAGGCTTTGCCCCTAAGCTGCCTTTTTTAACAAGCTCTTGGGCACAACGGCCACCCAGTGCCCATCTCCCTTGTATTGCACACAGTCGGACGCCTTGGTAAGACACAAGACCTGATCCCAAAGCGATGGTCTCGGCTCTGGGATCTCCAAGTTTGCAGAAGAACATGCTCCAGCCTACAAAAGCACCCAGCACGCTGCTGGTGGCATACACACAATAAATAACTACTCCGTGATTTATCCCGACCCTTCATCGAAGCATAAAGGAAAAAAAAAAAAATTAGATCTACAGATATTTTTCTACTTCATGAAAATATTTGAACTATAAGCCTCTGTTATCAAAAAGCATGGAGTGAAACCTGCATTCCAAGTAATTAAAGGATGGGAGAAAGAGAGACATGGTCAACCGTTCATGAGAGGAAATGGGGATGTCTCAAAACGGTCCCTCCCAGACAGGGAGACGCCCGCTCCGGGCAGCCTTAGCGCAGGTTTCCTGCACTATTTTCTAGGTAAATCTAGAGGCTGACAATATAAACACAAATGCCGTTTCCTGCTGCTGGGAAGAACAATCCTTTGGCTGGGACACAGCACTGCTTTCTTGCCTGCAATGGCTTGGGTTTTGGTAGCTCACGCTTGGAACCCAGTGACTGGACAGATGTTGCCAGGGCTTGCAGCAGCATGGCATCCCCATCCATGATCAAGTATCAGCCCCTCGGCATCCCTGTCACCAATAAGGTGACAAACAGCGCCCCTTCAAACAGCCATTCCGTTAGCGGGTGCAGAAGGATGCCTGGTACCACCACCGCCAGCTCTCTGCCGTCAGGTGAGACGAAGCAAAAATTACCAGCAGGAATTTAATAGCAAGTTAAAATTTCATGATTTCATCTCTGCTCTGAAACAGAGCTCTTTTTTTTTTTTTTTCCTTTTAGGTCTCCTTACACCAGAGACTCCCATCCTTTCTTCAGTACTCATTAGTGGGACCTTTGCGGAAGAAACTCCTCCACACACACACACATATATTTGGGTAAAATTAATAATCCTACACCAGACCTTAAGGGTAAAATTAATAATCCTACACCAGACCTTAAACCCAGGGAAATCAGTGTAACTCAGGTGGTTCAATACGGAGCGGATGGACCAAGCAGATCCCCGCAAGCATGCTGGACCGAGGCCACCACGTCCCAGGGAGATGCCATCAGGCAGTGGAAAGCCCCGCTGGAGCCTATGAATGGGGTTGGGATGCTCTGAATCCAGTCCAGCCTCTCTCAAACTGGTTTTCAACCTCAGGGAAAAACAGAAGCAGTTTCCTCTGAAGCACCAAGCTGGTACTGGATTAAATTCTTGCTGGTTCTTTCCCTGCACAGAGAGCTGGAGACGACCTGTACGAAACCCTGGAGAAATCCACCCATTCGGGGAAGGGCAAATCACACGTCTATGGCCCGAGTCTCACCGAAGCCTTATTTTGAAGGCTTAAGCAGTACCTGGGTCATGCCCTGGTCCTCTGCACCACAGTGAGTCCCATCCATGGTGAAAATCTTTACAGAGGAATCGGTTGCCTCATGGGATCACTAATTAAATCAATCAGATGTAACACGTTTGAAAAATAAAACTTCTTCAAGACAAAGTGTAATAATATTAAAAAAAAAAAATCAGCAACAATCTTCTAACCACAGAGTATCTATAAAGATCTTTTTAAAGCGCTCCATATTAAAATTTCTTGAATACATTATATATTAAATACAGTAACAACATTTCATGCAGGTTTTCTGTACAATTAAATCAGCTCAGTAGTATAACAAGTCTGTACATTCCCATTGGTCTGGGGGCTCTGCTCATCTTCAATGCTGGTGATGGAGAAAAGAAAGGAAGGATGGTATTTGGCACCTACTGTACAGAGGAAGAGTAGCTCTTGCCCAGGTGAAAGAGAAACACAAAAGCACTGGAAGCTTTTAGGAGGCTAAAAAGTAAAAGAAAAAAAACAACAGCAGAGGAGCAAAATGCTATCCAAAACCCTGGCTCTAGTGCTGCTGCTGGAATTTAAGAGAAAGGGAAGATATAGGGTCTGGCTAACTAAATATCATCAGGATGGATCATAGGGGTACACGAGGAAAACCGGAGGGAGGATTTGGAGACCTGGAGAAGAAATTGCCTGCTATCCGCTCCTCAGCTGACACAGCTCAATGGAGAAAGATCAATTTACTGGATCCCAAAATCCACTCCTGATCCACAAACTCTCGCTGCAGCCTGTGTCACTGCTGCTGCAGAACAATCCCAAGAGGATAAAATAAAGTTGGTGCCTTATAAAAAGGGATGCCACAAGAAACACCGCTCACGGAGAAGGACTACGTTATGTACAAGCATACATTCATTCCTGTCCCGGAGGTGGATCACCGGTGTCAAGGATGCCCTGTGCAAGACAGCGATGTCCTCCAAGGCAGAGGACACAAACTGATGGCCATGGTCCTAAGGACTTGAGCTATGCTCCTGCCAGGAAAATAGTTAAAATCAACTGAGGAAAAGAAGTGTGACCAGGAGTGAGCGGCAGACATGAGGAATGCAAAGTGGGTCATCCCCATGCTTTGCTTTAACTGGTTGCCCCTACGAGGAAGAGGGCTACGGCTTAAATAGTGCAGACGGGATCTAACAAGATGCCAGATGGAAGAGAACAGACAAGACTACGTCAGGCTTTGGTCTCAGATGAGCCTGAGAAGGTGCGGGGCTTTCCACAACATGGGGATTGAACAGGACAGCGTGATGGCTAGGGAGAACTAGCATGCACCCAACCTCGACATGTGAACACAGCCCGCGAGACCCACAGCACCGGGGGCCACAGCAAGAAGCCATTTCAACTGCGGCATCCCGCAGGCGCAGCAGCCACAGCGATGCACCCACCGACACCGTGGACATCATCGAGGGTCGGCGGCCCCAACCCACGTCCCCCTTGCCTCCCTCCCCTGCCCTCGCCCACCGCCAAGACCTTCCCAGCCCTGCGAGCTGCCCTGGCATATCCCGCCTGGCTGGGGAACACCGCCTCCCGCCCGCGCTCAGCATATTGCCTAAAACCCCCGACTCCCCCGCCTTGATCTCCCGTGAAGGACGCCTTGCCTGAGCTCACCCGGTCAGGGTGAAAATTGGAAAGAGGGTCTCAAATTTTGCAGGATTAAATCCCCAAGGAACCGTGTTACGACGACCCAGGTCTGCGCAGCTCCGTCCCCAAACCCTACGCCAGCTGTCCAGTAATTGCACTCTTATGTACAGGAAAAAGAAAGCTACGAAACAAAACAAAAATCAGTATTTTTCTTTTCGACAATTCACCCGCATTTGTCTGATAGTCGGACACATGCATGTCCTGCTGGCTTCTAGCGATGGTCACGCATGCAAGACTTCAGTCTGAGTTACAAGTTAGAGATCCTTTAGTTAGGAGCGTTTCCTTCGCGTCGTTCATTTCTTGTCCTCTTCTCCTGAAACAAAGCGGGGGGGGGAGAAAAAAGAAAAGAAGAAAAAGTATTGGTGAGGGTTCAGAAGCAAACGAGCTCCCTGTTGTTATCAAGAGAGGCTGCTCCTGGGTTGATCCCAGAAGGGACCTGGGATCCCATCCATGCACAGCTGCAGCCGGGGCAGCTCAGGCTGCACCAGGAGGAGGAGGATGCCGGTCCCTGGGTGAGGAAGGGCTTCGCACGCTCAGCCTGCAGGAGGCAGGAAAAAGCCAAAATAGGAGCCATGCAGACAGGAACAGCGGGAAGGCGAGCAGGCAGGGATCTGTCATTATCGCTCCTAACGAGAGCATCAAGCAGCACCCAGGGAAAAGCACCGGCGCAGAGAGGATGAAGCTCACTGCATCCCACTGCCCATCCCAAAGCCCCGTCGCCACTGCAGCCAGATGGATGGATACTGCTCCATGGGTGGACACCGCTTACACACACTATAAGTATTTACATCCATACATACCTTCAGGACAACTAGCAAGGACCAACCTGCCCATTGCAGCCCCTCTCCCAGCCCCTCTCACTCCTCCCCACCCTGCCGATAGATGAGCCCGACATGGAAGGTAACAGGCAACACATGGCCCAAAGGAAAGCTACGGTGTTCAGCCTTGAAATCCCTGCCAGAGCTCGACTCGCACCAACTAGACCCCTAATTTTCAAGGAATCAACAGCAACGTACCCAGGATTCCCGAGGCAGCAGTTAGTCTTCGGCCTGGGGGCTGGGAGAGACCCTGCTGGCAGCTTGGTTTGCCACGAACAGGGCTTTTTTTGTTGTAGGTTTTTTTTTTTTTCTTTTCTTAAAAATAACCACCCACAAGGCAGCGCTTTCTGAGAAGAGTTAGGAAAAATCACTTATCGTGAATCTTTTGACTGTATTTCTCTATCTTTCATCGCTGCACACATCACCAAACACATCTCACAGAAGACTGCTGTTACTGGGCTCTTGATAAATAGGGGTCCTGCCTGGGGTTACCAGCGAGGCTCCATGCCCGCTGCCAACCCTGGTGCCGACAAGCTTCCAGGGGAATTAATAAATAACAGGGGAGAGAGAGAGGAAAAACAACAAAAACAACAACTTTTTTTTTTTTTTTTTTTTTGCAACTTCTGCCAAAATTTCTTTCCAGCACTAGCTGGAGAGCCCAGCCCTCGTGTCCCCAGATAAAATTGATTGCTGCAATAGCAGCATCCCTCGGGATGACCTCCGCTCGGCGGGCTGCAGAGCGCAGCAGGGATGCCGGCGACCACCCTGCATTAAATCTCATTGCAACCATCAAAGTCCACCTCCTGCTCCTTGCAGAGGTGCCTCTTCAGCCGCTCCGGCAGCTGAACCGTCCCCGCCGGGTGACAGACCGGCGGTTATTTGCCAGCCATGACGCTTCCCCCTGACTGCGTCACCCTGCGGTTGTGCAAACCGGGGGTGGCCAGGCTGTAGGGTGGGCAGGGACAGGAAGGGGACGCAGCTGCAGCGCTGACAGTGAGCGTTTAACCACAGCGAATGCTCTTCAAAACGTTCCTCTCAGACCCTTAAGTGACCCCACAGCACAGAGCGGGGCGAGTACATCCGTGAGAACTGCAGTCAGCCGAGGGGCCAGCACCCACGTCACGTTAATTAAGGATGCAGGTCCCTAAATTTAGACTAGATATAAAGAATAATTTTTTTTTATGCTGAGGGTGGTGAGACATTGGCCCAGGTTGCCCAGAAAGGTGGGAGATGCCCCATCCCTGGAAACATTCCAGACCAGGTTGGACGGGGCTCTGAACAACCTGAGTTGCAGATGTCCCTGCCCATGGTGGGGCAGTTGGACTACGTGGCCTTTAAAGGTCCCTCCTGACCCAAACTATTCAATGATTCTATGAAATGCTGGTGTCTGGCTCTCCTCTCTGCACACCAGGGACGGGGATGGATCCTGTTTGCAGGAATAATGGGGTGTTGGGATCCACCCAATCCCATCCAGATCCTGCCTTACACCGCCAACTTTCTCAGGGCTGTCACAGCCCTTCAGCTCTTGCAAACCTGCAACCAACCGACCTGAGTTCATCCCCTACAAGGTCTCCTCCCCACCAGAACAGCCGAGGCTTTTCAGGGTGTTTTCTTTATCGCTTTTGACTTCCTGCTCAACAGGTTCCTGTAAAAGGCGACGCTGGAGGGATGCAGCCACCCGCCGAGATCACACCCTCCCTCCACTGAGGGAAGCTCTGAAAAATCCCTCATGGCTCTGAAAATTGCACATCTACCCCACTGCACCAGCGCACCCTGGGCTTCAGCCGAGACCCCAGGAGAAAACGAAAAGGGAAATCCTCCTGCCATCCCTTCGTGGCACCGGGGCAGCCGCGCCGAGAGCTTCCCTCTGCTCTTCCATTTCTAAAGCACGGAACGTGCGCACACAGCAGGGGATTAAAAAAAAAAAAAAAAAGGAAAGGGAAAGAGGAAAAGTAAAATAAAAAGCAAGGGAGCAGAGCTGTGAGATTCCAGCACTGAGAGGTGCGGTGCCGCTCTCCTCAGAGCATCCGACAGCTCAAGCGAACGACTTGGCCCGTGGGGACACATTCCTCCCCCGGCGCCAGCGCCCAGCCAAGGTAGCTCCGTGCAGAGATTACCCTACAAGGGCAGCCACGGCCGCGGGCGCTCGCTCCCGGCTCTCTGCCGCTCCGGGGAGAGGGACGCCTGCCTCCTCCGCAGGGAAAACGGGCTGCTATGGCACCCCTGTGCTCCCGGAGGGGTTTCGGGGGCTGCTCTCGTCCACAGGTGTGGGTGCACGGGGGAGATGAGGGCGAGCAGCTCCTTGTTCCTAAATGCTGCACGTTTTTTGTGATGGGACACGGGAGATCTTCATCCCTGCAGATTCCGGAGGGATGCGGAGCCCTGGCAAGGGAGCGTGACACACTTGTCACGGCACAGCCACCTCTGCCAGCTGTGCTCCCCTGGAAAGGTGTTAAAGCATAAAGATGACACTGATTTTGCAGATAAGAGGCCAAATCTCAGCAGTGGAGATGCTCACCCCAGGGCGCAATCTCACCCGCAACATCAGCTGCGACGGCAGGAGGCTAGGGAGCACCGTGCTGCCTGCCAGGGAGGGGACAAGTGGGGACAAGAGTGGCACTGTCACCACCTCACGCCTCCTGTAAAATCACCCAAGGGTGGCCGTTCTCAGCAGGTGTCAGGACAAGCGGCTGCATACATGCTCATCTGCCACAAAAACAGGGAAAGGGACAATTCTCGTGCCGCAAAACTTGTGTTTTTCAGAGCCACTGCTGCTGCAGGGGCAGTTCGTAGCTGTGTTGCCCCTGGTTTTACCACGGCACAGGGCAGGAACAGCACCCAGGCAGCTTCTGATTGTGCTGAAAATCAGTGAAACCACCACACTGGCACCACCGACACCTGCGACGGGTTTGCTTCGAGGCGGTGAAGATGAGGAGGCCCAGGGATGGGGCAGGAAGGCAGGGGGGGAGCGGGGTGGCCGCGGCAGCGGGCTGATGGCGCATGGAGGGGCACAAGCACCAGGGTTATCTCAGTGTCTGGATTTTGTACCTTTTGAGAGCCACTCAGAAAAGAGACTTCTGCAAGGTCTTGGCACTGATGCCTGGAAACCTTCCTCCTGCATGCCACGGGACCCAGAAAGCACTGAGCTTAAATGCACAGAGGACGGCAAATATTGAAAATTCTAGGGTAAGAGGTTCTTGAGGCTGGTCAGCCCTTGTGAGCCTGCCAACCTGTATCTGTGTGATGGGCGCCTGCCCCTGGAGAAGATCTCCATGTTCCTGACCAGGACATCTGCAGGTCACACCAAGCCAACCCAGCTCAGCCGTGCACTTTGGCTTGCTGTCTCACGCTCCCATTGCCTCCCAAAACCAAGACAGCAGAAGCCCCAGAGGGGCCAGAGCTGGATGAAGGCAGCACTAGATGCAAAGCATGCAAGATGAGGGGCTGAAGTGACCGGGGTAATGGCAAGAGGAACATAAAACACTGAGACCACAGTGAAAACTGAAGTCTCATCTTTCTGCCGCTTCAAGGACAAGTAAAACCCAGCCTAATGGAAATGCGACTTATCTGAATCTGATCAAAGGATAAAATTTTCCATGCAAAACCTGAATCAGCAGAACTCACAGCTAGACATTTGCATCCCTCAACTGAACACCCTCAGCCATTCCTTTAGATTTTGGCCTCAGAAGGTCCCACACTGGAGACCATCCCCAAGCATTGCCTTGCAGGGCCCAAGCGGTAGCCTGGCCCCTCAGCCAAAACCGCCATGCAAACGGCTGTGTCACAGGCTTTTTAGACCTTATTTTGAAGCAAAACACAGAGGCCAGTGTGGGAAAGGACACCCTGTCTGGGTACTGGGGTCCCTGGGCTCTCTTATCAGCTGATTTTCCAAGCCACGTTCACGCAGACATGATCTAAACAGGTCCCCACCACACACGAGCAAGACTTTGGAGGAAGCACAAGAATGTGGCATTCAGGGATGAGACACGTAAGAAAGCCAACCCTTGCTCTGGAGTCCTGCAGGTTTTCAACTGGTGCTCCCCGCTCCACGTCTGTCTTACCGTCCTGAGAATGCCTGGTAAAAAAATCACAACACCACATTTAAAAGTGGCTTCTTGGGGTTTTCTTTGTTTGCTTTTCAAAGCCCAGAGGAATTTGGAAGATGCAGGATTTCAATTATTTCTTTCAAATGTGATGATGATTTAAGCGTGGGTTTTTTTGCCCCGTAGCTGTGATTGAATAGCTGCATGGGAAAACCTTGCTGGAAGAGACACAGAGCGACCCATGAGCATCAACAGCACCGTGACTGTGGGGATGAGGGCAGCTCAGAGGACCTGGCACGTTGGGAGCATGGCATGGGAAGAGGAAACACTCTGAGCCAGTATGATGGGACTAGAAAGGATCATATGCCTGCCAGAAACCCTGCTATGCTTGGAGCTGCCGCTGGCAGAGCCAAAGAAAAGCCCTTCCTCCAACAGCACTGAGTTTTTAGAGAGAAATGCAAAGTGTGGGAGAAAGACAGACTCATCCCCAGATCACAGATGGTGCTATGAAGACCGAGGGCATGCATGGGATGCAACAGCCAGGAATTAAACCAGCTCTCTTACGCCCCAGCCCAGTGCCGTGCCATAAAAATTGTTGCTACAGGTTTGAAATTGTATGGTAAAACAAGCCTGGGTGATGCAAAGCACCTATCAGCCCGTTGAGAGATGCAACAATTAAATAAAAGTAAGCTAAACCAATTTCTATCTGGTCTGTAAAAATAGGAGCCCTTGCACCTCTTGTTTCTCAGTGGAGACTCTGCTGAGCAATCGCTGTGGTAACAGGTCAGCTTCCCGCAGAAAGGAAAGCCGATGTGAGCACCTCCAGTGCGCCAGGAGCCGGCAATGGGGAGCACCACCAGTTTGGGATCCTTTCCTGCCTGCAATAATTTCCCATCCTGTTATTTCCCACTTTTGGCATGATTCTGCTCCATGAGACACCAAACAGTGCTGTTGCAATGCCCCAAATCCCTCCCTGAAACGCACAAGTGGCTTCGCACAGTTTTCTTGTGTCATTATTACAGAGAAAAGGAAGGGGTTCACTAGGACGCCGGTTGCTTAAGGGGAAAAAAAAGGGTTTGAGCAAGGCGATGCTGTGGAAGGGCATCCAGTCCCCACACTCCAGTTGCCCATCTGCCCCCCAGGGCCACTACATCTTCCCTGGGCAAGGATGGTGTCTCTCCTGCCCTTCTCCCTGCTGCCACTGTCAGGGCAAACACACCTCAAAAAATGAATTAAAGCTCTTTTCCTGGAGAAGGGCCAGCCCCGTGGCAGCCACGGCACCGCTCGGCAGCCACGGCCCTGCTCAGCAGCTGTGGCTGGGAAAACCTGCAGGTTTAGCTCAGCGCCGAGATATCACCCACAGCAACGTCTTTTGAAAGAAACGAAAGAAAAGATGATATCATCTCTTTGGAGGGCTGCCTAAACACATGCTGTGATTTACAGCACGCAGCCCAGGAGCACATGGGAACCACTGCCCCGGTGTCACAGGAGCTGCTTCTCCTCCACGTGCCACAGGACAGATCCTGAGAGGTGCCAGCCAAGGGCAACCCCATTAAATAGTTTATAGCACATTCAGCTCTTGCTTGATCTTAAAACAGAGGTAGAAAATAGATAAAGCGTGGCCATAGAGGCATGGAAAAATTGAGGGGAAAAATGAAGGATTCCTGTCAGAAACCAGTGTTTGATTTGTGTTGCTTTGTAAGAGAAGGGATCCAGTTCCCAGAGGTTTGAGAGGAGCTGGATAAACACACGTGGCAGATTTACCTCATGCTCCAGCTCCTAAGGGAGTATTTCCAGCAGATATAAGTACCAACTGCTCTGCCTGGCGTGGCACCCGGGAAGGAAGGAGTAAGAGAAAAGTCCCTCTTCCACAGCAAAGGTGGATGAGCATGCAGGTACAGACACCACATGAGCAGAGGAGGTGAGCAAGGTGTCCACGAGGGAACCCCCAACCAAAGCGCCACAGAGCAAACATAACCCAGTGTGATGTGGACCATGCTCACCATCCAGGTGGTTGCGGGAAAGGTACTTGAGTCCTTCGTCCAGCAGGATAACGGGCAGGGAGATTTTCATTACAACCACCCACTGTGGCCAGCTCAGCGGGGTTACCTGGAAGATGAGCTGCAAGGTGGAAAGGATTGGACATGTCAATAGGGAAGGAGGTGGGATTATTTTTTTGTTTGTTTGTTTTAAAGGTCAGGTTGTTGTACGGCACAGGTTGAGAAAGGGGTCATCCCAGGTACAAGGAGGGAGGATCCAGACAGCCCAAAGAACAGGACTTCTTCAAGGTTTGTCAGAATCCCAAGGTGACTCTTGGCCAAGATCAGTCAAAAACGATGTCCTTCATCTCTCCTGCAGATGAGGAAGGTGAGGCACAAGCTAGGACTGTATGTGCTCACAGGTGCTTAGCAGGGGGCAAAGGACAACGTAACCTGGGCACAGCGACCCACTTCATCTTAAGCATCCTTAGGCATCAACCAACGCATCACCAGCCTTGGACCACAAAGGGAGATGATGCCTCCAAAAGGAGCCGAGATATCCATACCCCTTTGTGTTGCCTATAGGGAGAACTTCTGACCTAAGTAAAGGCTCATTAGAACAGAGTGTCTCCCAGATCCCATGTTAGTTCACGTCACAGGACCAGGCACATGCTGGGGACAACTGCCCCAGAAGCTTCCAGCCCCAAAGGCTGCTCCAGGGATGCCCTTGCCCACAAGAGGAGCCCCCCAGGCTGTGCGCGGACGTGGCACAGGGCACTCACAGGCATGGGCTTGACGTAGAGGATGAGGAAGTGCAGAGCCATGGACATGATGATGGCCCCCAGCAGCCAGATGTTGAGCCATGGTGGCATCCGCAGCAGTGACTGGTTCTCGGAGACACTGCGAAAGTGAGGGGACAGCATTAGCCCCAGTAACCTCCTGCTCCCCGCGCCTGCCCAAGCTGGGGTTTCCCACTCCTCTCCAAGGCTGCACGCTATAGCCCTTCTCTTCCAGACTGTTCAGCTTCCAGCTTTGCCGTGACTTGGATCTGGACACCCATCCCAACCCAACCAGCCCTGCGTGAATTAGGACCGGTCATTAACAGGTCCTGCTAACGGATGCAGATCCAGCCCTTCCTCCACGGCTGTTGACAGCAGCACACTGGGTGGAGGAGTTTATTTACAGTGACCCACTGGTCCCCAGTGAGAAGACTCCAAATGGCTCTGCTGAGCCAAAGTGAAGCCCTCAGCCCACCAACGGACGCGCAAAGAGACCCTACACAAAATCAGTCGTGCGTGGAGCATGCAGAGCAACCCTGCAGCCACCCTACCTGTTCAGAGCGTTGCACATTTCGATTGTCACCAGCACAGACAGAGCCATCGTGGTCGGGTATCGGGACTCAAAGACCTCACAGTCGATTCCTTCAAAGATGGGGTTGTCTTCGGTGCACCTCATAAAGTTCCTCTGTCGGCACAGGAAACCACTGGTAAATACAGGGCAGAGCAGCAGCGCAGGAAAAACAGGAAAGAGGAGGAAGAGGTCGACTGGTTGGGGGGGCACGTGGTGAACCTTGATTATTAGGGGTGCTGTTAAGTATCCCACAGTTCAGAGCAACTGATAAAACTGCTTGAAGTGACCCGGCTTCTGCTGTGGTTGGGGGTTTGGGGTTACGGCTGGATTGCGATTAGAGATTTTAACATGCAGTTAAGAAGGTGTTTGAGCACACACGTGTCTCCATCAAAAACACATCTTCTATTGCCCATGACATTGAGGTGCGATGGCACCCCCTTTCCCACCACCTTGTTCAGACCTACAGTAACGTAAAAATCGATCCTTTTCAATGGGGGATCAGGTAGAGGAGCTACTTTCAGCTTCTTTGGATCAAGTTGATTGCTGGCAGAAGTAAGGCTGGAAACATAAGTCTGAGACAGAGAATTTGCTTTTCTTTTTAAATTAATGTCTTCTCCACCAGGGATTTGGGAATGGTACAATAACCACAGAAGAAAGGTAGAGGAAAGACCCCAATGCCTGAGTCCGTGCCTGAATCCACCCCCTCACCCACCTGCTGAACACATTGGCCCATTCCCCTCCCGACTCACCAGCTGATGGAAGGAGACCTGCGGTCCGTCGGCGTCGTACAAGAACCACCAGGTTGCTGCACCCACCGTGGCCAGGCCCACGTACACTGCGGCCGAGAGAGACACCCTTACCCCCAGCACCCAGCATGGGGCCCCCCTCCCCACGGTGCCCTACGCCCATCCTTGTCCTCTGCCCACTGGCACCCACAGGGGCTCACCTCCGATGGCCAGGTAGCGGAAGAAGAGCCAGCCGCTGATGAGGGGCTCCTTGGGGTTGCGGGGCAGCTTGTCCATGATGTCCAGGTCGGGGGGGTTGAAACCCAACGCGGTGGCCGGCAGCCCGTCCGTCACCAGGTTCACCCACAGAAGCTGCACGGGGATGAGGGCCTCCGGCAAGCCCAGGATGGCCGTCAGGAAGATGCTGTGGGGAAAAAAAAAAAAGAGATGCTGAATTAGATGAGCTCCATGCAGCCAGAGAAAACGTCTGTTGCGCAAGGGGAGAGCAAGCAGGCGCCTGTGTCCAAATACCCCAAACTAAATATTCACCCACAGTCCTGCAGATGGACCAGCAAGCCCCTGCATCAGGAACCAGGAGTGAGTTTTGCAGCTAAAATTTGTTCCTGTTGCTATTAATATTTGCTTCGCAGTTGAAACCCCACCATTGGTGTGCCCATAGCCACGCGGGTTCCCATTCCCTGCACAAACACCCCTGCTGGAACGCAAGGGCAGAGGATGCCCAAGTGATCCCAAGGCTGTGCCCATGCTGCTGGGGATGGCAGCTGGGCATTTACTGGATTTACTGGGAGGGATGGGCAGGGAGAGCTGCCCAGCACCTGATGCAAAGTGCATCAGCATGACATGGTGACAACAGACACTGTTGTGGACTGAAATAGGCAACGCATTGACAAAACAGCTCCTGGGGGGGGGCACGATTACAAAACTACAGAAGAAAAATCCTTCTGCCCCAGGGGAATGAGACAAGGTGTAGCTGCTCCATTTGGTGCACGGGGTTGCGATTTTGGGTACCACATGCTGGCAGGGGCAGGGGACACAGACAGGACTGCAGGTCACCTGCCCCAGGGGACACGTCCCCATGGCTGCTCCCCCCAAGGTGGTCCCCGGTGTGGGGGGCTCTCACCAAACGACCTCCCCGACGTTGGAGGAGATGAGATAGCGGATGAACTGCTTCATGTTGTTGTAAATGGCCCTGCCCTCCTCAACGGCCGACACGATGGTGGAGAAGTTGTCGTCAGAGAGCACCATCTCGGCGGCCGACTTGGCGACGGCCGTGCCCGACCCCATGGCGATGCCAATCTCAGCTTTCTTCAGGGCAGGGGCATCGTTGACGCCGTCGCCTGTCTGCAGGAGGCCATGATTAATGAGGGGCAAGGGATGGGCCGGGCGGAGAGGAGGGGTGGCAGGGCGTCCCCAGGGGACTCACCATGGCGGTGATCTCGTGGAAGGACTGGAGGTACTCGACGATGCGGGACTTGTGCGCTGGCTCCACGCGGGCGAAGCATCGGGCATCACGGCATGCCTGCCGCTGCTCCTCGGGGGGCAGCTCGTCGAACTCCCGGCCCGTGTAGGCTTTGCCGGCCACGTCCTCGGTCTCTGAGAAGATGCCAATCCTGCGGCAGATGGCCACCGCCGTCCCCTTGTTGTCGCCGGTGATCATGATGACGCGGATGCCGGCCTTGCGGCACATCTCGATGGAGGAGGTGACCTCCTTGCGGGGAGGGTCCAGCATACCCACACAGCCCACAAAGGTGAGGTTGTTCTGTGGGGGGGGAAGACCCACATTAACCTCCAGGGATGCAGCCACTTCCCTCCCTGCTGTGAAACCACCCTGGACAAGGGTATTTCTGCTGGGAAGAAACTTTCAGGAGGTTTCCTACCAACATCCCCATGGATGCACCCTATAGCCCCCATGTAATGGGATGCTCCCGTCTCCTCTGCTGCTACTCACACCTTTTCACTTCGCCCCCCTCCTCCCTGTCCCTTTTGGTGGTCCCCAGGCTTCTCTCAGTGGTCACCCCATGGGGATGGATGCCCAGTGGGATGGATGCCCAGTGGGACGGGGCTGTTGGCCTTGGGACCAGCACTGCTGCATGCAGCTCTGCACCGGGGTTTGCAGAGAAGGAGCTGAGCCATTGCCCTGCTCGCAGAGAAACCAGGGAGAAAATACTGCTGGGGCAGCTGGACACAGGTGGGAAGACTCTGTGAATAAGGAAAAAAGGTCCTGGAGAAAGCCCCCAGTGCCGTACCTCGTAGTGGACGAAGGCGGCGGAGTCGTGCAGCTGCATGGTCTCCCTGCGGACGGGCGCGTCGTGGGTGGCCAGGGCCAGGCAGCGCAGCGTGTCGATGCCCATGCCCCAGTCCCGGATCCTGGCCAGGATCTTCTCCCGCACCGGGGCCGTCAGTGGGACCCTGGAAGTGCCCACACGGACGTGGGTGCAGCGCTCGATCACGCTTTCTGGGGCGCCCTGGGAAGGAGCGGAGGGCTTAGGGGCTGGAACGAACCTGGAGGACGAGCATCTCTTGCCAGCACCGAAGGAAGTGCCAGAGGGAAGGCAGGCACCAAGTTTGGGCAAAGGAGAAGGCAATCTCCCCAAAACTCCAGCACGCACATCCCAACCCGGCGGCTCAGCGCGCTAGATGGCAGCCTCCGACCGAGCGCACGGGGACCGCGGCCGGGAACGACCAACCCGCGTCAGGTCACCAGGCAGCAGGATCTCTGCAGGGGATCCGTCTGACTCCCGCAAAACCTACACATCTGCCCAAGATACTCCCGCGCCGCACATCCCCCCTGGGACCTGGAGGGGCTTGGGGCTATAAATCTCGGCTGAAAAACACGTGCTGCCTGCAGGGTGCTCCCTGGATGCTCGCGACGCCTTTGCAATTCAGGAAAAATCTCCTTTAGCATCACAGCATCTCACCCCGTCCCTCCTGACCTCACAAAGGACCCCTGATACTGCCTTTTAATAC
This sequence comes from Chionis minor, assembly GCA_013398295.1. Lineage (NCBI taxonomy): Eukaryota > Metazoa > Chordata > Aves > Charadriiformes > Chionidae > Chionis > Chionis minor. The sequence goes on from VZSF01007334.1 coordinate 43,955, forward strand.
AAAACTTGCAATCCTTCTATTGCTCCTCTTAAATAAACATTGCCCAGGACCAGCAGGCCTTGGAAGCAGCAGCTCCAGCGGGTCCCGACCTGACCTGGAGGACAGAGTTCACCCACCCAGAGGATCTCCCAGGGGGGAACAACAATATACAAATCGTCTCAGAGTCAGCAGGGGGAAATTCCTGCCGCATCTCTTCTCTTGGGAAGAAAATGCCCTTTAAAACGCTATTTTATTTCTGGTTACAGCAGAAAGCTGGACGTTGCCCTCTGGGCATTACTGGTGTCCGGAGGGTCCAAGACTTTAATAAAGGCAAGTGCCCGAGTTTTGCACAGGGGCAGATCTCCCCTCTCCCCAGCATGAGCACACTCAGCGCCTTTTCCTCCCTCTAAATCATTTTACCTCCTTTTTTTCCCTGCTGATACTGCAAAGACTCACCTCTTCCCTGACCACAGCAGCCTACCGGCTGGCTCCTGGACCCCCGGCCAGCTACGGGAGGGGACAAACTGCAAAGCATCACCACCCGCTGCAGCAAGGGCCAGATCCTGCTGGGGGGTGCATGGGCAAGGAGGATCCTGCAGCATGCCCAGGACCTTCTCCCCTACCTTGACGAACATCTTGCTGCCGGTAGAGTTGTGGCCGGGGCCGGTGGGCGTGCAGTACACGGACATGGACTTGCGGTCGCGGGAGAACTCCAGGGTGCATTCCTTCCTCATCAGCTGCTTGATCACCTGCGGGGACAGCGTGGGGCTGAGCCAGGACGTGTCGGGGACACAGCAGCTAGTGTTCTCCACCTTGGCTAACAACCCTGCCGGGACACCACCGGTGATGGGAGGAGAAAGGCAACCGCAGGAGCCGGAAGGGATGGCACAGTGCAATAAACAGAGGGAGTTTTCCCTATGCAATTTTTCAGGAGAATTTTAACCCCTCCGACAACAGCACTACAGCTCAGTCCACAGCACAGGCCAGTGTGTGCCAGACCTTTATTTTATTGACCCCACATGGGATGCCAAACAGCTCCTGTAGCCTAAGATTGACCTTGGGGGTCAATCTCTTCTCCCAGGCAACAAGCGACAGGACAAGAGGAAATGGCCTCAAGTTGTGCCAGGGGAGGTTTAGGTTGGATATTAGGAAAAACTTCTTTACCGAAAGGGTTATCAAGCATTGGAACAGGCTGCCCAGGGAGGTGGTGGAATCGCCATCCCTGGAGGTATTTAAAAGACAGGCAGACGTGGTGCTGAGGGACATGGGTTAGGGGTGGTTTTGGCAGTGTAGGTTATGGTTGGACTCGATGATCTTGAAGGTCTCTTCCAACCCAAGTGACTCTGTGATTCTATGATAAAGCTCCATTTGCCAGAGAGGGCAGCGGGAGGAACGGGGGACACACACTTACCCCCACATTGGGCTCCAGCTGCACTGCAGCAAAGGGAATTGCATCCCACTCATTCCCATCAAGGGATTTGCCCTAATCCTGCACGCACAGAGGTCAGCAAGTATGGGAGCACCAACACCTCCTGAGGCTGGATTGGTTCCCATCAAATTAAGCATCTCCACAGCTGAGACTCTAATTAGGCTCATTTCAGGGCATGCTAATTACTCTGAGGACCGCCAGCTCGGCAGTAACAATCCCTCCCTCAATCGGTACCTGCAGGTTTCAGGGTGAGGATGGGGCAGGGGCATGGACCTGTGGGCAGAGGGTGCTTCTGCACCCCAGCACCCAGCACAGCCACTAGACCAGGCTCTACTAATGCTGCTAATTACTAATGTAAGGAGCCAAACGCCCTGCGAGGTCGCAGCCAGTCCTCAGACCAATCCCCCTCTCACACATCCATATCGGCAACGCGGCAGATGAGCCGGGCTCCTGGGACGACATGTCTTGTCCCAAAAAAGCCATTTAATGGGCAGGGCATCTGGGGCCGATCCAAAAATTTTCCGGAGAGGGGAGCACAAACATTGATGCCAACCTTGCTCTGCACAGCTCAACTGCTTATACAATTATTATTTTTTTGTTGCCAGGAGGGTGTTGCTTGCAATGGGGACACAATCGGCTTTTTGCATGGGACTTCTGCAGCAACTTAAATCTAAATAAATCAGCGAAGGGAGCAAAGGAAAAAAGGAAAACTCCTTTTGGGGTGAAACCTTGCAAGTTCAAAGTTAAAAGGATGCTCCTACTGCAGCGAAGCCACGCGCAGGAGCTTGGGAGGTGGAGAGGTGGGTAAAATGTGGGCTGCTGGTGGGTATGTTCGCTGTCCGTGGACATACCAGGCAAACACCAAAGGACTCTCGAAGGCCAGACCCAACACAGGGTAGGATTGCAGCGACCAAAGCAGTGCCATCCCCTCTGGGCATTGCTGAGCGCAGTGGCAAGGACACCTGGGAGCAGCCAGTTGCTGTGGAAACCCCAAAATCCCAGCGGAGACTTCAAAACACAGAGCGGGTAGCAGCAAAATTAAGAATTAGTGAAGAAACGCTGCCAGGGAACTCCAAGGACGGGGTTTTTGTCCCTGCCCAAACACAAGAGTAAGGAGAGCAGCACCGGTGACCGAAGCCAGCCTGGCATGTGAGTGGCAGGGCAGCGATGGGCACACGTAAGGAAGCAGCTGCTGGACTGATGGATGGCTGGGAAATTCCATCTCCCTTATCACTAAGGAGTCAGGGGATTTATTACAACCTGTTCGGACTTATCTACAGAAGAAATGCCAGAAGAGATGGCCCTTCCTTTGAGCAAGCAAAGACATTATAAGATCTAACAGCATGATACCGAAGCTGAATATATCCAGACGTGAAATAAAGTGTATTTTCACCCGGAGGATGGGGAGACACTGGAGAGCCAGAGCAGAGGAATAACCAGCACAGGATATTTTCACGTCAAGACCAGATGTTTCCGAAGAGCACACCTCATCCGGGCAGGCATGGCTCTGGGGAACGGGGTTTGGTTCACCCCACGGAGGACGGCTGCTCAGTGCAAACCCGGCACCGAAAGATTTGCTGCGGAGCTATAAAACTCCAAACCTCCTCACCTGCAGCCGGAGCTCTGGCCATCGCCAAGAGCGTCTCTTCCAGCTGAGCAGGGACCAGGCTGAGTCTAAGCCTCAGGGATTGCCTGCTCCAAAGCTCCATGTGGACCCAGGTTAGTCCCCACGGCCCTGGCATCGGCCCCCCAGCAGAGCACTCTCTGCTCCAAAAACAGCTCAGCGCTCTGCGAGCCAGGAAATCACATCCTTGTGGCAGATCAGTCCCTTAGATGACTCTAAGGGCTCAAATAACAGTCGTCCCAAAGCCCTCCTCTCCCTCCCGGAGCTCACAGGGTGTCCCCCACTCACCGAATTGCAGGCGTTGGCTCGCTCCACCTTGGAGAGTTTGCTGGTGTCAGTGTTGAAGACGTTCATCTTCTCCACCAGGCACGTCAGGGCTGTCTCAGTGGCTTCCCCCACCTTCTCATAGACTTTTTTGGACTACAGGGCAGGCAAGAAAAATGAGCTTAAGCCTTAGAGTGTGTCCTCTACGTCCTGCCCTGACCACGGATGCTGTCACCATCCCAGGGCTCCCAGAGCATCACCCTGGGATGGGTTGAAGCCAGGGCAGGGGATCCCAAGGGACAAAGCGCCGCTGCAAAGGGGCCCACAGCAAAGGGAAGAGCATCACCGGTGCCTCCCCACCCCGGTGCCCCCCGCACCTCGTTGTAGTCCAGCGAGGAGTCATTGCAGAGGGCGCAGATGGTGGCCAGCTCCACCAGCCCGTCGTACTGCCCGCACTGCACCGGCTGCTTGTCCTTCAGGCTGCGGGGAGAAAACAACCCCCCAAAGCCTTACACCGACTCCAAATTATACTTTGCTTCTCCCATATATACACCTCGTAAAATTTGCTGAAAAGAGGGAGAAAGAGCCCCGGGCTTGGCAATAAACACTTGGGTTCATGTTTTATGCTTTGCCAAACGGGCAGGATTAGCTGCAAATAAAATATCACAGGAGGCAAATAAACTCTGGAAGTCCCCCAGAATAAAGGGGGCTGCAGAGGAGCTCAAAAGGGCATTGGACCTCAAAAGCAGGGGCTGTCAAAAGGCTTATTATGAAGATGATGGATGAAGAAAGGAGCAAAGAAATCCAAGTTAATATCCACTCCCCCAAGGGTTTCCAGCTTCTGGGGATCCAGAGGAGCTGCAGCAAGTCCCTTCTCCTCCCCATGATGCTACTTTGTGCTCCAGAGAGCCGGAGGGCACCCAAGGGAGCATTTAAAAGCGGCAGACAAATTCAACTGCTGCATTGTTGTGGCCGTTTCCAAGCAAGCAGCAAACTGTGGCCTTTGCTTCCTAAATAGCAGCTCTTTGCCACATAAAGGAGCACAAGCACCGCTGGAAAGGAGCAGCCCTGAACGCACCAGGCAAGCCGGACGCTGCTTCTCGCCCGGTGGCAGGAATGGCAGCGGTGATTTTCAGGGGAAATAAAAAAAATTATCCCGGTACCAGGAGAGGTAACTGCAGGTTAGAGCTGTATAAACCTCGCCGGTCATCTGCTGGCTGGAAAAATAATTTGTCAGGCATTTATTAGGATCAGTTTATTCCACTGCTGGTTCCCAATGGAAAGAACAGTTTGGAGCCCTTGTTACAGCTCGGGAGCGGAAAACAGGGAGCGGCCAAGAAAATCTGAAAAGTCTGTTTGCTGAGGGCTGAGGGCAGGCAGGGGCGAGCTGCTGCCTCCTGCCCAGAGGATGCTGCCCCGGCTCCTGGGCAAGGGGACGGCAGCGGCCGGAGGAGGGAGCCTGCAGGCACTCTGCGTTGGGTTTTGATGTTTGGGAAGGTGGAAATACCAGGTGGATGGCTTTTGCAGCACGTGATCCCCTGGAAAGAGCTGGGAAGGGATGGGGGGGATACGTTCCCATCATCAGCTGCCCCTGCACAGACCCGCGTGCTGGGAAAGGCACTGGCAAAGGTGCTGCTGGCTGGGTGCTGCGCAGGGATGATGCCAAACCCAAGGTCAAGGACACAGCATCCCGCACACCGAGGCCAGGCTAAAGCAAAACAAGCTTTTCAGTCCCACCAGCCCCTGAGAAATGGTGGAGGGGACGGCGTTTCTCTCCGTGACACCCAAGTGAGCCCCGGCATCGCCCTCAATGCGCAGTACAAGCACAGGGCTGAAGCAAAACTCAAAAGTGACACAAACTGTTGCAGCCTCCCCGCAGGCAGTCCCCGGAGGAGGGGGGACATGGAGCTTCAGAAGTTAGCGGACACAAGTTCAGCCCCTCAGTCCTCCTCATTTAATTAAAACACACTGATTGATACCAGCTTATGACCTGGCTCACTTTTTAATGGAGATTCCCAGCCAAGGATCAAATTGGCTCTATAAATATTCATGAAATTAAGTCTGAGGCTGGGATGAATTATAGTCGCGCCGCAGATGAGCAGAACGAACCATCGTGAACAACGTGCCTGGGATCACACAGCAAAGCGAAGGAGAGCGGGGAGCGCTCAACCACCGCCTGAGCTTCTCATCTTCCTCCTTCCCATACGTTCCCCACGCTGGGGAGCATCACCTCCCTTCGAAGGAGGGGGAATAAACAAACACAACAGCAGAAAACTCCATGTGTATAATAACACAGCTGGGAGAAGCCCCTGGCTTCCACTCCCCACCCTCGGCTGCAGCTCAGCAAAACCCATGTTTTCTCCCAAAACGTGTCCTGACATCAGTGGGATCGTGCCCCGGGCACAGCAGCCACCTTGGCTGTCCCTGACGAGGATGTGGGACTTGGGAAGTGCTCTCCTGCCTGGCTTTGTAGCCGTTTGCAGGTCCCTCCACACATCGCCGGTGGCACAGCTCCCGCACAAGCTGCCGGCCCCGGGTCCTGCTCGGGGCGGGGGTGATGGTCACCGGACAATACCAAAAATGTGCCGGCTTCAGAAATTCAGAGAATGAGCATGCACTGAGGAAAGGCTGATTCAGCGCTATTCCTACACTTGCTGTCCTCTCCAGTTCGAAAGCAGCCTCGTTTTATCAGGATTGCTAACGAGGGGAGAGCTGAGCCCCTTTGCTGAGCAGTTGGAGGGCGGCAGGCAGCGCCGGGGCGTGCGCCCCCCCCCGCCCCCTCCACACACATGGTGTCGGGCAGGATCCAGTGATGAGGGACGGTGAAACGATTTGCCCCAGCTCCCACCAAAAGCAAAGGGCAGCCACCCCACACCTGCAAGCCCAGCATGGCCAAAATCCAGCGCCCGGAGCATATTTCCATAGGGAGGGCTCAGCGCGGCTGCGCACCGACGTGGCAAACCCAGGCGGGGGTGAGCCCGGGGTCCCCCAGCCTTGGCCACAAGCTCAACCCTCCCGCCTCCCCCTGACGGCACCGCTGGCCCCGGGGCCACCCCGTGTCACCCAGGAAGAGGAGGGGACCCACACTCACATCTGTCCCTCGGGGGCATAGGTGGAGCCGGTGATGCTGAACTCATGCAGGCTGCACTGGGCACCCTCCACCTTCTCCATAATGAACATCTGCAAGGGGGAGAGATGCAGACAGAGCATTAGGCAGCGATTTTTTGGTACAACTCACGTTGCCCAACCTGGAGACCCTCCAGCTGGCACTGTCCGATTGATGGCCCCGCTGGCACCGGGCTCAGCCCCCTCCCTGGTCGTCCTCTGTTCCCGGCTGTCCCCAAATCCTTCCAGCTCTCCCCTGCCTTTTTCATGTTCGCCTCCTCCAGCTCTTTTTTTCCATCGGAGAGGAGGGATGCCGAGCCAGTTCCTAAGAAGGTGCCTGCGTTTTTCTTGGAGCAGTGAAGAAGCCGGGCTCCGGTTTCCACCTCTGCCCCGGCTGCCCTGGAAAGCCTCCGCAAGGCAGGATCTGACCAGCCAGGAGCTGCGGGAAGGGGCTGCTCCTGCCTCCCTTTCCCAGCCAGCTCTCGGCCACTGGCTCGCCTTGCGGGTTACTGGGATGGCAGCTCGGCTCTGGGCACTGGCAGCGTGGCAGTTCGGTAATAAAGCCCCAGGGAGCCGTAAAAGTCCCACACGCTCTATTTTTAGTGATTTTTGCTTTTCAAACTCCTTCCAGTTTCTCTCTTGCTGCTATAGTGAGAGCAACAAACCCCCAAAAATGAAAATACAGTAAAAATCCCCCTTCCCCCCAAGCTCTCCCAATCCCCCATGCACAGCCCACCCTTCGGGACAGCTCTGGTGGCAGCAGGAGCAGTGCCCAACCCCAGCCGGGGCGACAGTTTGGCGACGCTCATTTCTGCTTAATCATTATTTATGAGCCACGCTGAAGCCAAAAAGTAACATAATAAATAGATAAATAAATAAAATTGGTTTAATGAATGTGTTTCCCCAGCCACAAATGCCTGCAGGGGGCAGCCAGGATGGCTGCAGGAAAGCTGTGTCCCGCAACTACAGAGCTGCTCGTCGGCTCCAGAATGGGGGTGCAAGGACAACTGTCCCCCTCCACCCTGTCTCACATCATTTACTTTCCCTTTTTATTTTCCCCTGTTCATTTGAGATGTTCTCCAGGAGAAACTGGGGAGGCATCACTCAGCACCAGAGATGCAATGGCTCTGGGTACCATCCGCTTCCCTCCCCTCCACACTTTCTCCAGCAACTAACAAAGGTTAATTTACTATTATTATTAATGATAATACTACAAGGACACCCCACCAGTGCAGCCACTGTGGCCGGTGGGTGTGAGACCTCACCACGCAGCCTGGTATTCCCAGGTGCAAGCTTAGGGCCAAGACAAGGAAAAACAGTCAAGCTCGGGGAAGGCACCAGGTTTAGCATCGGGACACCTCAGCGGGTTTTGTCACCTCCGTATTTTACTGGTTTGGGCAAATTAAAGCAGGAGGTTCAAAGCGTATGTCTCCTACGTAAACACTTCTGAGCCCAAAGCAACCTCCCCGCAGCCCCACGGCTTCACAGCTATTTGCAGATATCCCATTTGCTGGGCTATTGCCCTCAGCTCCTATCCCAGAGCCCATCCTCAGCATCCCTGAAAGGTTTCCCAGAAAATCACCAACCAAACAGTTGACAGAAGAGGCTCAGGACATCCTGAGCCCTCCACTGAGGCACTGAGCTCCTCCGGCAGGAGCTGCAAGCGCTAACGCATGAAGGACCTCCATAAAGAGAGCCAAAACACGTCGCATCTGCTTCGGCGACTGAATTGCCCCGAGGTGACGGACTCCAGGAACGGAGGCAAAATGTGGCTGAAATTTCCCAAAGCGGAGGCTTCTGCAAACACCAAAAGGGACAGACAAAGGGTGAGCATCCTTCCTCTCTTTATGAAATGTCCAACACGATTGACCGTCCAGAGAGCCAGAATCTCCTGGTCTCCTCAGAAAATGGACTCCTGCATTCAGCAATGCCAACCAGACTCTTATTTATTAAAAACATCTGAACGCATCCAGCCCAGCCACCAGTGGCTTTGCCTGATACGGGACTGTTTGTTTTCAAACGCTCATGGCTACAAAAAACAATTACTACTTTCACAATAGCAACTTTCTTATTAAAAAAAGAAAAGAAAAAAAAAAATCATTCCAGGCCCTTTATTTTTCCATGCCTATTTAAAAAGGTGCTGCGTAACCCACAGCAACCAGAGGTTATATCAAATTTCCTGCCTGCTCCCAGCTTGCGTGCCTGGCAGAGCGAGGGGGTGGCTGGGGGACTGCAAAGGTGTTTGCAGGTTTTTCAGCGCACTGTTCCGGCAGATTTCCAGGGTGAAAAGAGGGCAGGATCGCAGGCAGTGGAAACAGTCTGGAGGAAAGAGCTGTGTCTTAATCCGTAAAGAGGGCAGGTAAGGTTCCCACCACAAAAATAACACATATAATAATAACAGGAGCAACAGCTTCAGCATCCAGCAAGGGGAACCCAGCCAGCACCCCCCACGGCTTCCCCCTGCCCTTAACCCTTCTAAAACCACACCAATTTGGGGTTTTAATGCAAGGAAGAGGTGGGAAGATGTTATGATGTGCTTATGGAGAACCCATCCTGCTCCTCCGACCCCGCGGATCTCACCCGGCGCCAGCACTGTGCCGCGCAGCCGCGTATTTTCAGAAAGCGAAGGGCACTTACGGCTGCATCGTCCCCGGAGCAGCGCAGGGCATCTGGCCGCAGGCTCCCAGGGAAGAGGGATGTGAAGGATACGTCTGCACATTTATGTATTTTCCGTAGTATCTTTAAAAAAAACTACTCGTCAAAAGGCAGACGAGGTAGGATTGCTGTCTGGCGTAGCGAGAGGCTGTAATCATCAGTCATTTACCCATCAGTCAGCCCACAGATCAGCACCGTTTTCCTCCCGTGTTGGAAGCAGCCCCGGCCGACAGGCACCCACCGATAACTGCCACAGGCGGTGGCTTGGCCACAGTCCCTGGGAAGCCCCCAGCAAGGGCTCCCATTAATTAGTGACTGGTTTAGACAGACAAGACTCCCCAAATCAAGGCAAAGTGTCCCAGAGATTAAAAAGCAAATAGCACCTACCCAGCTCCTGGGATGGGAGTTTGCCCATCCAGGCTCTGCTACGAGGTTTATTGAAAATAAACCCCTTTCTGCCCTTGTTCCCCAAAACACCAGACATGTCGGAGACAGCCGAACGGCACCAGCCACCTCTCTCTCCTGGGCATGGGCTACCAGCATCTCCCCGCTCCGGCCCCGTTCCCGCTCAGCCCCACGCAGCAGCAGCCCCGAGCCCACACGGCCACCCTCGCGTCTCCGCGTCGCATCCCGACTCACAAAACGCCACCCTGGCGCTCCTGGAAAATTAAGTCACGGTGCATAAAAGTGTGCTGCAACTTTTAGGAGACAGATTTAAATGTGCAAGAGCGGAGCTGCAATGCCTCTCTGCCCCCCTTCTGCCCCCTGCCAGACTCCCATCGCTCCCAGCCGCCCGGTTATTCGATGGCTGGGAGAAGGCTGTCCCTGGTTGCTCTACACCGTGGGCTGCGTGAGATGGTGGTCTTGGAGGCCCCCAGTTGGCAGCGAGTGACAAAAATCACAGGTTTAATCTGATTTACTAAGTGGGTTTATGGCTTCACTGAAGAGCTGCAACTGCAGCAGACTCGAGGCCAGAGCAAAAGCACCCAAGTCTCAGCTGCCCCAGATGGAGGAGACCCCCGGACACTCCAAGCCCACGAGCATCTGGGGGGCACCGCTCTGCCCCTGCTGATGGCACGGCGTCCATATGCATCCCGCTGAGCTGGCTCAGCCGGCACCCCAGCCACGCGTCCCAGGCATGGAGCGGGACCCGGAGCTGGAGGCACAACCCTTAAAAACCACCTGAGGGTTTTAAAACAGACTCGAAGCCTTTCAGGAGTCGCTTTACAGCTCTACAGACCTGACACCGGTGGCGAGACACAAAGGGCAACCACTGCTCGGCAGCACACCCTGCGGCCCAGCAGCTGCGCTCACCCAAATTAAATGCGTGTGTTAATGAAATCGCACAAAATTAATACATTTTTCCAGGTTACCGATAGGTTTTTTTTGTGGCTTTTGCACCCCCCTAGCCGAGCTGGCTGCTCTGTGCAGGAGCAGGTCCAGGACACGCCAACGGCCGCCCAGTGCAAATATTGATGCACCCGCCGCTCGCCAGCAGCCTCCGTCCTGCCTGCGTCAACACGGGAATCCCTGTCCGTTAAACATTAACGACCGTGTCTGGGTATCCCGAGGCCAGCCTGGCTCTCGGTATCACACCCTGGGAGTCAGGATTCAGCCAAGTGAATAACACGGATATCGGAAAGGGGTTCTGGGGAGATGGGGTGGAGGATGCACGGAATTTTCAATTTTTTGTTGTTGTTGCAAAGTTGCTGAGTTCGTTCTGCAAATGATGACTGACACAAAACCCCTCTTGTGTGCCCTACTCTGTCCCCCTCCTGCCCTCTCTTTGTCTCAGCATCGCAAATCCTGCCTCTCCTGACCACGCCACATGGTGGGAGACATTGGCACTTCTCCTGGAGCTCAAGGAGGAGATCCTCCTGCAGGAAGTGGTTTGGGGAAGGCATGGTCACGTCCTACCTCTCCTCCTGCAGTTTGCAGAGCTAAAGGCACCCCAAACACTGGGGCTGCCCTTTACTCGCTTCCCTGTATCCCTGGGACAGAAAACAGGCTGGTGGGAACGTCCTCCTCATGCAAGACGTGGTCACTGCCTCCTTCCAGTGGTGTCTCGTTTTAAATCATTTACAGGGCAGAAATATCAGATGTTTCCAGTCATCTGTAGCTTGTGCTGAACAAATCAGTGGCCAAAATCCGTAGCCAGCTTGCAGCACGGTCACGGCTTCCCACCACGTTACCCAAGTGTCAGAGAGGAGGGACAGTGGCCAGGTCCATTTTTTCCCCACAGCAACACATTTTCCAAGGTTCTCCTATAAAACCGACGCGCCAAGGCCATGAAACTTTCCTGAGACTTGAGGATTAAAGGGGAAAATGAGAAGTACTTGGATGGTCCAGGCTTTCCTAACAAGTCACCTCCCCAAATGGCCAGACACAAGGCAGCAAACCCCTCTGGTAGACCAGGAGCCTATGACCTCTTGGCCAAACCACCCCAGGGCTCTCTCCATAAGAAGAGCTTTTCAGTCCAAGCCCAGCTGATGGCAGACCTTCTGCCAGGAGAGGACAGGTAACTGAAGCACCTTTTCACCAGGTCACAGGCATCTTGTCTTAACCACGAGATTTCTGCTCGAGTTCATCACAGACAGCTGGACCCACACGTTGCACTGACTCACCAAGTTTTGGCCTCACAGGTCCAGACTTTGTAATTTTGCATGGTCCAGGATTTCTCAATGGTTTGGTTAAAAACAAGGGCAAAATGGGCAACAGAGTAGAGGAGGATGATTGCATTGGCTTCTCCGGGAGCTCTGTCTCAGTGCCATATCCCAGCAGGAAGAAATGCTGTCATGGAGAGGGAGACCTGAACGTCTCTGCAACATGGCACCTCCAAACTGGCATGCTCATAAAAGTCTGTTTTTTAATTACAACCATGCTGAGAGAACCCATAAACCTCCATGCCCCCAGTCAGGCAGAGAGGAACCTCAGGGCTTCCTACAAACCATCTTCCATGCTCACCTTGAAATTCCTAATAGGAAACAAGTCTGGTGAGGACAGCAAAGCCCATCACCCCAGGATGGGGATGGAGCGGTACAAGGTGTTTGGGGGCTTACGGAGCATCCCCCCCCTTGCACCCCGAAATGTCCCCAGTACTCACCCGGCAGACAGACATCTGGTTGGTGGTGAGGGTGCCGGTCTTGTCGGAGCAGATGACGGAGGTGCAGCCCAGGGTCTCCACCGAGGGCAGGCTCCGGACAATGGCATTCTTCTTGGCCATGCGGCGTGTTCCCAGCGCCAGGCAGGTGGTGATGACGGCTGGGAGGCCCTCAGGAATGGCAGCCACTGCCAGTGCCACCGAAATCTTGAAATAGTAGATGGCCCCCCGAAACCAGGAGCCCCCGTGGACGGGGTCGCTGAAATGACTGACGTTGATGACCCAGACGGCAATGCACACCAGGAAGATCACTTTGGAGAGCTGCTGGCTAAACTCATCCAGCTTCTGCTGCAAGGGGGTCTTCTCAGGCTCTGTCTCCACCATCTGGTTTCGGATCTTCCCGATCTCGGTGTACACTCCTGTGGCAATGACAACCCCTACGGCCTTCCCAGCTGCGATGTTGGTGCCCTGGAAGGGAAGAAAGGGGCCAGAGTGGATATATGGGCAGGAAATCTCTCGGCCTGAGCGTGGAAATGGGTCGCTTGTTGTGAAAGGAGAACAAGAAATCTTGGTTAATGGGAAAATGAGACATCCGGGGATTTTATATAAACCCACCCTAAAGCAGCAGGAGACCCCTTTGAGAGTTCTCTCACCTCTCAAGGACTTGGCTTCTGCCTGAGAAGAGTATGAGCAAGGAGGAATCTCAAACTTGCAACAGCTCCCGGCTCAACCACAAACCTTCTCCCTGTCTGTAATACAGCCTACTTGATGGAAAACCCACCGAGATCACCCAAGGCATTCAGGGCCGACACGTGCCACAGCCCAAACGAAATCATGTGGAAGCAGGTCCTCATTTTTATGGATTTGAGGCTCTTTATATAGATTTGGGTCTTCCTTGTGCATGCATTCACTTTCGCTGCTCAGAGACCTCCTGTGTCCATCAGCCTCTTCACTTGGCAGCTCTTTGCAAAACCACAGGAGAGGTGGGGACAGGCGTAAGGGAACTTACGGAGAAAAGCATGTTCTTCTTGTCCTGGTTGACAGCCCGGGGGTCAGGGATGGGGTCAGCATGTTTGATCACCGACACAGACTCCCCTGCCAAGACAAGAGAGGGGAGATGAACCACCTGTGATTCCTCTCCAGCCTCCGCTCAATGCCGTTAGGAGCCTGCATCCCAACCCACACGGCTTTTCAAAGCAGCACGTTGCCACTAAACCATCAAAACATCCCTCGTGGGGACGTCAAAGCTGGGCCAAGGTGCTCTGAAGACGAGGGCTGCAGAAAAACGACCCGTGCAGGTCGCTAGCGGCCAGGAGCTCCCATACGGACATATGGGATGGGGCCAAACCCCCGTGCCAGGGAGCTGCTGCAGCGCAGCGCAGGTTTGCATGGTCAGATGGGGTTTGTAGGGCAGCACGACAGGAAATCTGCCCAAAGCCCTGCTGCAAAGACGTTCTTTGCCGATTTGCCCTTTTGCTGCGTCTTCTTTTGCCCTTGGTGAAGTAAGTTAATGCAAAGCCACTTTTCAGGGAGACTGGGCTCCTTTCCTCATGTTTTTAACATTTTTTTCTGATTGCGTTTCCTTCCGTGCTGCCATCTCCCAACTCAGTGCCTTTACAAAATCACACAGGAGAGCTGAAATACTGGAAGCCCTTTTTGTCATCTGATCATTCACTGGCCTTCCGTGGCAGCAGAGAGAGAGGATTTTTTAAAATGTCACAGACTATCAGCTTTAAGGGCTTTTCCAGTGCTTAAAAAAAAAAAAAAAAGCCCCAAATATTGTCACCTCTGCCTGAAGTCGCAAGGCCTCGTGCACCAGCAGTCATCGTGCGACGGCTGCACGGGGGGCAGGGAGTGAGCAGCCCCTCGTGAAACCCCACGTGTTGCACGGGGCAGGAGGGATGCCCAAGCACCGGGCGCATCTTACCTATGCCACGACTTTTAAATGATGCTGAGACTGAGGATCTGGGGAGGTCACGTTCTCCCACCCATTTCCCACCCCAGCGAAGTGCTTAGCCCAGCGTCAGTCCCAAAATTTAGCTTGGAAACCCTTGGCAGGGAAATTTGGCAGGGAAACCCTTGCCTTCAGTAGTCGCCGCCGCCACCGCCCCATCACGCCTGCACGCACCTGTGAGGATGGACTGGTCGACCCGCAGGGTGGTGGACCGGATTTCGATGATCCGGACGTCCGCTGGCACCTTGTCGCCAACTACAAGGGCAAGAGCAGAGCAGCTCCGTCAGGCAGGACCGGCAGCACCCACCACCCTGGAAAAGGGGGATACAGCAAACCCCAACCTTCCCCCCACAGCCAGGCTCTGCCCCCAGACTGGGAACCACCGCCTTGCACCTCAGTTCCTGCTGCCTCCCCTCGTTTTCTATTTCAACTGGTCTCCAGGGCAGGGACTGGCTTCTGCTGAGAATCACCGTGTCCCTGCGCGGTGCGGGCGCACGGCAGCAGCCAGCCACGCAGCAACGATGGGTCTCACCCATGGTAAACCGGGGTCCTGCCCCGGGATGCTGCCTTTCTGCATTTAAAGCTTAATTTTGTCTAATTGGCAAGTCAAAAAAGAAAAAAAAGAAAAAAAAAAAAAAGCAAGCTGGAAAGAGGCACCACCAGTTGCAACCAGATGGGACCTGGAGGAATTTCTCATTTTAGGGGATTTACCTTGCACAAAAGCAGCCAGCCCAGGGAGCGGGCAGCAGCGCTGAGGCTGAGGGGGTTACTCGCGCCGCGCCAGGCACCCTCCACCCTCTCCCATGGACAGACTGCCTGTTTCAAGCATCACCTCCCTCCGCAAAATTCGTGGGAGCGAGCGATACCCTGCCCCTGCTGCACAGGGATGCTGCCGGGGTGGGTGACATGCTGCCAGCCCTGCCTGTCACCTTGCCCAGCTGCCACCCGAGCAAAGTGTTCACACGGGGCAGGAGGGACGCCCAGGCACCAGGCGCATCTTACCTATGTCATGACTTTGAAACGATGCTGAGATTGAGGACCTGGGGAGGTCACATTCTCCCACCCACTTCCCACCCCAGCAACCCACTGTGGCTGGAGCCAGGTTTGCCAGGACAAGCAAAGGCAGGAGCTCTGGGTGAGCAGAGGAGCCCAGTGGGATGTCCCCACATCCCACCTGCCCTGGCTGCACCTCCGCAGTGACATGCACTCCACCGCCGCGGCCGGGACCCCCCTAAACCATCACAGGCAGCGAGCACCCACATCCCCCTCCTGCCAGGGAAGGAGGACAGATCTCTTTTCTCTTCTTTTTGGAGTAGAGCCACCACAGTTTGAGCCACAGGTCCTGGGGGGGCAGCAGCATCCCACCCTCTGCCCCCCAGCCAAACCCCGGCGTAGCCCTGCCTGCCGCCCCACATCGCCTTCCCCGCCACCTCCCCATCTCTCCTCTTCCCTGTAAAAAAAACCCCAAAACATCACCATTCTGGAGCAGCCTGAGCCTCCCAACACCACTCAACCCCACTGCAGGGCTTCGTGGACTGACTGGAAGCTGTTGACACTGGAAGACCTTCCCTGGCCGAGACAGCCACCCGTGGGTCTCCTGGCAGGGCAGGGTGGTTAGGGGTGAAAGCAGCCCTGCCCGCTGACCGCCATCCATCGCTGCCCACCGCGGGGCATGCGCTTCCTTAAAAAAAAAACAAACCACCCCGTTTAAAGCTGCTTTTCCCGCTGGGCTTCCTCCTCCCGGCTCCTTGGCACAGAGCAGCTTTTCCTCCGGCTCCCTTATCGGCTGGACGCAACGGCGGCGTTCCGGCGCTTTGGAAATATTGAGGCAAGAGAGCGCCCTGGCTCATCACGTTACACAACACCGCCGGCTTGGCCGCTAACCCTCGTCTCAAATCCCAGACTTTAACGAGCGCTTCCTCCCGGGGCTCGTAAAAAAAACCCCCCCTTCCCGCCCCGGCCGGAGTGCAGCAGGAAGGAGGGGGGCTGGCACCGCTCCACCACCCAGCCAGTTATTCCAGCTGCAGATCCGAAATGCTCTGGGATGCGGCGTGTAACATCTGCTGTCCAACCAGACCTGCCCTGCTCCCCGTCACACCCGTTTTTGGGTGGGCTGAGATGGGGGGTGCTAAGACACCCCCCCCATATCCCCCCCCCAGATGTTTCCCTAAGCCTTTGTAATGCCTTAAAGGGAGCAAATTGCTCCTCTTCCGCCCTGGGAGAGGCGGAGAGGGTTTGCAAACCTTAGCTCAGCCTGCAGACGAAAAATCGGGTGCCAGCACCTAGAGACAGCGCCGAGCCCCGGTGCCATGGGGGGAGCACCCACTCAAGGGCAGGTAGGGCGACAGCATCCCGGGAGACTCGTACGGCGCCGGACAGACCTACGGACCTGGCAGCTGCCGTTAGCCAAGCTATTCAACACACGCTGCAAGTCGCCCCCGTGCCAAAAGCTGAGGGGAAGAGAGGAAAACGGGAGGCGCCGCTGCCCGAGCAAAGCACTGACGGAGCTCCCCGGGGGCAATGCCCTGCCCGCGCTTTTCGGGCACGGCAGAAAGCTGGCGAATTGAAAGCTGAATTTAATCCCCTGGGCAGCCGCCTGCACAAGGAGTCCCCTCGATTGCCTTGGTACGGAAGGGCAAAAATCAGATGGGTTTAAAGGGCTCGCCGATTTGCAGCCACCATTCCCCTCTTGTATTAGCGTAGCAGGTTTTCAGCTCCCTGCTGCCAAATTTCTTGCATTTGCGCATGCAAAAAGAAGCCAGTCCCCCGCCGCCTGTGCTGTCCCTGCTGTCCCCAGGATGTCACCTAGATGTCCACTGCACCTTCAAAGCTAATTGCTCCTGCTGCACTTTCCTACCAGGCAGGCTGACAGCATCCCACCGCTTGCTATAACCTCCTAAACTCACAGTTTGCTCATGAATTTGAGCTCAGCTCTTTCCCTCCCGGTCACGATGCTGATTGTGCCATTAAAAAAGTAATATTCGGGCACCAGCAGGCAGGCAGCAAGCCCTTAATTTGGGGAAAGGTGGCAGAATTTAATTAATAATTAAGTAATTTAAGTAAAGGCCAGCTGAGCAGCTGGAGTGCATTGACAGAGCTGGCTTGGGAGCGCCACCAGCTCGCCCAGCTGAGGACCTGGCCGGGAATCCTCCGCTTGATCCTCCCTGCATTATTTTTATGTCCATCCTCCAGCTGAAGCCTGACTGGAAGACATAAATAAGAGCGAGCTGGCTGGGCGCGGGAGGGATTGCAGCATGTTTCCACTAGCAGGGCCACGAGGAGGAAAGGAGAGGATTCGTTTTGCGGCTCTGGGGGTTTACGGCATCGTTTAGCGAACAAACAAAATGGGATAATTGAAATGTATCCTCTTCAGCTCTGGCGGGGCAGGCAGGAGACCCCCCAGGCATCCTTCGCTGAATGCGACACCCCGACAGAAGGGCTGGCAGGGACAACCCCACCGGGGAGGCAAAAGCGTCCTGCAGCCGGTCCCCTCTGCCTCTCATCCTTCCCGAACAACAAACCCCAGTTACCAAGGAACGCTGCCCACGCAGGCAGCACCAGCGCCGCTGCTGGCACCACCAAAAACCCTCAGCGCCGGCGGCAGCGCTCGCCCGGCACCGCTGATCCGTCACCCAGCTCCAGCCCTTCACCCGCGCCTCGTCCGGGGGATGCGCGTGGGAGAGCCGCTTCCAGAGATGGGGAAACTTGGCAGAAAATTAAAAGCTTTTCCAGTTATTCCCAGAAAATGGGGAAACCCTCCTGAGACACAAAACCTGCGCCAGAAATAAACTTGGGGTTTTTTTTTTCCCTGCTGTTCTCTACCGCCCTGTGCTTCGGGCGAAGCCTCCACAGGCTGATGAGCCCCGACTTCAGCCCAAATCATTTCAGCTCCCTGTATTTGAAAAGAGAAACTGAGATCTCAAGTGTTCAACAACGAGGTGACTCGGCAGTAGTGCCGCTGGAGGGGATGTGCCTAGATGCCACGACAGAGCTTTCCCATGTCACTAAGTCCCCCTGGCCAGAACCACCTCCCCATCCCACCCCATGCCCTGGGGTGATGGCACCTACCTGCCACCTCCACAATGTCCCCGGGGACGATGTCCCGGGCGCGGATCCGCTGCACCCCGCTGCGGTCGGCGCGGATCACCTTCCCCATCTCGGGCTCGTACTCCTTCAAGGCTTCGATGGCGCTCTCAGCGTTCCTCTCCTGCAAGCAGAGGAGGAGCAGAGCTGCCGGTGGTGGGGCTGCTCATGCTGGCAGGCTCCTTCCCCACCCGCCGCAAAGACAGGAGCACCGAACCCCAGCCCTGGCTTTGGTGTCCATTTGCACCATGGATGGGGCAAGTGCTGCATCTTCTTCACCTGCTCTGAAATAGTCCCCACTGGCTTAAACCACACCAGGTCCTGGACACTGCATAGACTTTTGGGCTTGATTCTCCCTTTCTTGGCTTGGGAAGCAGCATCTCCCACGCAGATGTATTTCTCCCCATCCAGCAAACCCACCTCAGGTCAAGCTGCAGGTAGATAAATGGCCTTGAAGTGAATTAAGAGAGGTGATGGTTTCAAATGGGAAAAGGGGAGATTTAGATAAGAAGGAAGACGTTTTTCACTCTGAGGGTGGTGAGCCCCTGGCCGGGGTTGCCCAGAGAAGCTGTGGCTGCCCCATCCCTGCAGGTTCAAGGCCAGGTTGGACGGGGCTTGGAGCAACCTGGTCTGGTGGGAGGTGTCCCTGCCCAGGGCAGGGGGGTGGAACTAGATGACCTTTAAGGTCCCTCCCAATGCAAACCATTCTATGATTCTATGAATATATGTAAGAAGAGGAGCAGTGCTGTCTGAGGCATTTGCTCAGCCCCCAGGAAGGATACAACGAGGTGAGGGGCAGCAGCCACCGAGGCTTCCTGGTGGACAGGGCAAAAAGCTTCCCTTGGAATACACATTTGGTCATGGCCAGGAGACAAGCAGCATTTGCCTGGATGGCAAATAAATGCAACATCCTAAACTACAAGCTGCGAAAGTTGCCAACGAAAGATTGAAGGAATGAGCCAGGAGGCAGCCAATGACTGAGCATCTGTGCTGGGGCATGAGGCAGCAGGGCCAACACAAAAACTGAACCTTTGAGAAATGGGTTTCCAATGGCAGGAAGGAACCAGCCCTTCAAACGAACTGTCTCAGCCATGTGGAGCAGAGACCCACAGGGCAGGCTGGGGGTCCTGCGACTCACCTGCCACACGCCCACCACGGCATTGGCGATCAGGATCATGATAATGACGATGGGCTCCACAAACGCTGTCGTGGTCTCCTCTCCTTCTTCAAACCAGGCCAGGATCTGGTATGCAAGAGAAAAGAAGGACCACAATGTGGTTGAAACAAGTGCAAACATTTTCAGAAGAAGGATGGAAACAAGAGCCAACCAACGCATGGTGTTTGCTAGAGAGGGGACAACCCAGAGTGGTGGTTGGCCCCACACAGCTTGGTTAAAACACAGACTTGCCACATCTCCCTGCCATGCTTAACTCGGGTGCCTCCACTCTTCCGCTGGAGATAACCTAATCCATCAAATGAGCAGGGCTGGAGCAAATGGCCATGCAAAGCCTGGATGAGTGTTTGTGCCAGGAAAGCATCTATTTTTGTTTAGCGCACTCTTGGGGAGACCATGGCCATGAGCAGATGAGAAGGCAGATCGGGCAGCACTGCCTGCTTCTCAAACAGACACCACGACCACTGTCTGAAGCATGGTCAGCTTCCGAGAAGCCCCTCTGGGGCAGAAGTTATTGGACGCAATACGAGCAATTGATGCAGGAAGAGCAGGGACTGAGCTCCTGACCTCTTTCCACCCTGAGCGCCCCACTCCATCCCACCAAGACCTCACACTGTCACACAAATGAAGTGCACACACACAAATATTTTCACTCCATTAAACTGCTTGTCCAGCCACGCTGGGTCAACACAGCGACACCTCGCTGTTCTGCGGCAGAGCCACCGGCACAAAGGACCTCTGGCACACAGCCGCCACGGCAGACTCTGCCGTCAAGCAGATTGCAGCAATTCTCCAAATTCACCAGCAAACGGGTCTCTGTGTGCTGTTTTGGGAGTGTGTTTGGACAAGGGACCAGCTTCCCTCCTTATCTGCCCGCAAGTCTTGTCTGAAAGGTGGGGACAGGAGCTTTGCCATCCCGCTGCCAAACACCCTCCAAAAAATAAGTAATTCTCCATCAGTTTGGTGGGAAACATCTCCTCATGCCAAGTTGCTCCCAAGGTAAATTGTGGGGAAAACTGAGCTAAGGGTTCAGTACCTGAGCACCACAAATAAGGCTCAAATCAGCGATCGGGGAGCGAGGCGCCGCTGATGATGAGCACTTCCAAGGCACCACGCAAGTACAAAAGGGGTTCATATTGCAGCTGCTCAGCGCCACCCATAAAGGCAGCTTTGCCAGCCACGTGGATGTTGAGTTTAGCCGATCCCGCATCACCTCTCGGCATCGTTAAGTGTGGAGGAGGTCAGCAGCAGGCGCAGACACCGGCTCACCGAGTCACTCGCTGCCGGCCGACTTTGCCTGCACGCCCTGGGGAAGAGGAGCGGCTCTGTGCTCACAGGAGGTGCTGAGGGTGGATCCCAGCTCCTCCTGGGAAAGGCATGTAGGGATGCATGCATTATCAAGCATTGGAACAGGCTACCCAGGGAGGTGGTGGAATCGCCATCCCTGGAGGTATTTAAAAGATGGGTGGATGTGGTGCTGAGGGACATGGGTTAGGGGTGGGTTTTTGGCATTGGTTTATGGTTGGACTAGATGATCCTGAAGGTCTCTTCCAACCCATGTGATTCTATGATTCTATGATGCAGCCTCTGCCCTGGCAAAGGCAGGAGAAGAGCCCCACTGGAGATGCACCACTGAGGAAGGAAACGTTTGATGATGAGCAGCAACACCACCCTGGGAAGCAGAAGATGGATGGCATCACACTGAAGGCACCACACTGGCAGCTCTGGTGGCAGGAGCAGCCTGGCCTGGGCTTCACAACCTGCTAAACACAAGAAGAACCCAATCCCAAGCAGCTCTCTGACATTAGCCAAACATAATGTTAGGTTTTCCTGCTGGGATGTTTTTCAGTGAGCATTGACCCTGCCCCACACATCAGCAAAGGTGTAAAGGCTGTATGTGTACACGTACAGGTGTGTATGCCCCATACTGTGCCTGGCCATACCCAATCCCTGCCCTGAGCATCACCAGCTTGGGCATCACCAGCCCAGGATCTCTGAACCCTCCCAGCCCCGTGGGCAGGATGGGAAGGCAGCGAACAGCAGGCAGGAGGTACCTCCCACGCCGGCAGCCGAAACGCTGCCAGTCTGGCTCAGACAGGGGGAAGGGGAAAAAATAAATTAAAACAACAACAACAACAAAAAATTAAACAGATTGGATTTTCATTTTTAATTGAAAAATGAGCAGAAGGGCTCCGGGAGGGAGACTTCATTCCAAGGAGGGCAGCCGCGTGGGGTTTGGAAACGCTGCCAGCCCCGTCTTTGCCTCCCTACGCATTTGGGAACACTTTAGGCAGGTGCCTGCCCCCCTGCCTGCACCCCAAGGGAGGTGAAGGTGCTACGGGGAGTTTCTGAGCTGGCTTCAGTTGCTGCCCTCACCTCACATCATCCATCACCCAGCGCTCTGGCCAGGAAAAAGCAAGCTGGGCCACGTCCTGGCAGCCTCTCCAGGCATGCAGGGAGGGGATCCCGGGACCTCTCCGCTCCCAGCACCTCGCACAACCCCGAGGGCACACAGCTTGGCCATGACACCAGGAATGTATCTGCACTGTGGACACACACATCTCCATGTGTCCACAGTGTCCTCCATTCTGGCAGATCCTAACACGGATCTGGTCATGCTGCAGACTAATACTTTCCAGAATATCCAAGGAAAAAATAAAAAATGGAGGAACTTTCCCTTTCTCTTTTACCACCTATACAAGTTGAGGCACAAACCATATTTTACTGGATGGAAGATGGAACTGAAAAGCTACCAGTAAGAATTAAAATCAGAGAAGGGACTTGCAAACAGGCAGTTTGGGTCCAAGTTCAGTGAAGAGCCTGAGCACAGACCTCAGTCCAGACCCTGGCCATGGCTGCACGTACCAGGGGCAGGAAAGCTGACAGCATCAAAAATGATGAAGGGAAAACACATAATGGATTTAAGAGGGAAGCTAAAAGAGAGACTAACAAAGGTACCTTCCAACCTAAAAACACAGGAAACTCTTGATAAAAATATTGCACTGAGATAGAGACACGTTCAAAGGACCTGTGATATCTCAGGTAGGGTCTACAAACAATGACAAAAACCTATGGATCACAGGAAAAAGCATCCCAGGACTGAAAGCCCTCACCTGCCTTTTCATAGAATCATAGAATTAGAATCATAGAATCACTTGGGTTGGAAGAGACCTTCAAGATCATCGAGTCCAACCATAAACCTATGCCAAAACCACCCCTAACCCATGTCCCTCAACACCATGTCTACCCCTCTTTTAAATACCTCCAGGGATGGCGATTCCACCACCTCCCTGGGCAGCCTGTTCCAATGCTTGATAACCCTTTCGGTAAAGAAGTTTTTCCTAATATCCAACTTAAACCTCCCCTGGCACAACTTGGGGCCATTTTGGCAGCCACTTGGCAGCCCCACTCTCGCTGGGCTTGCTCTCTCCAAACCCTGACCCTACACGGTGCCCAGGGCCAACACCGATCCCACCCAGCATCCCACCAAAACACGCCCAGGACTGAACGTTTCCATGGCTCTTTTCTGCCTTTGTCCAGTACAGTCTTGGGGAAATAGAAAGAAGCCCAGCTAGTTGTTCAATATCATTTTTGGATGGATCATCATTACTGAAAAATCCTGCAGTCACATCTTTTAAATAGACACGATGATATTGTCACCGTGCCCTAGAAAACCACTGCGCTGCTGCTACTTCTCCATCATCCAACGTGCACCTTCCTCTGGCTCCTTCGCTATTTGGCTGCCAGCCGGGTCCGTACGTGCCCTGGAAGGTGCCCACCCCCAGCCTGGGGTACTTACGAACGACAGGAAAGCTGCCATCAAAAGGATGCGCACGAGAAGGTCTTCAAACTGCTCCAGCACCAACTCCCAGAGGGACTTTCCTGGTGGGAAAACACGAAGCCAAGCACAGTCAGCGCTCAAAAAAACCCCAGAAGACAGGTATTTTAGACTGCTGAGGCCACCAAGACTAACAGGACCCCATCCCCTACTTGCAGCAGAGCTGCTCCAGTGCCCGCTGGCCGTGGGAACTAGTGAGGGCATCCGGCGCTGCAATGGGGGATTTTTCTCTCTAATATTAAACACTTTCGTTTCTGGCATTGGCCTGGTTTTACTGTGTCTTGTTTTGACTACATAAACCAAGTCCTCTGTGTTTCTATTCACAGCTGGCAGCCTCGCCATCACAGGACAGCTCTGCTGTCAGCCCAGCTTTCTCTGGGATTAAAAGCAAGATTAAAAGACCCCAAAGACTGTCCCCTTCTCGTCCCCAGCTCCCTCCACCCAGCCCCAAGGCATTACCAACCCTCACCTCCAGCCCACGACTTACCTTCTTCTGCAGGGAGCTCTGTGGGTTTTCATCAGCAGCCCAGCAAGCGTAACGAAGTAAAAAAAATGATAAAAATAAAAAGATTAATTAGTGATTTGGGCCCAGACTAACAATCCCTTCCCTTGTGCCCCAGCAGTCCGTTCCGTACCCTAAAATGCAACTTGCTCTGCACATATTCCCGCATCAAGACTGCTTATCCTTGAACTTCTCAGTCCAACACCCAGTAAGCAGCCCGGGACGCTCCCCGTGCCAGGGAAACATCATTTCCCTGCTGCAAGCAGCTCTGGCAGCACGTGTTCCTGCACTCAGGCTGCCTAAAAATTACTCCTCGGGAGCTGCCCTCTCCAAATCCAGGACACAGAGGTCCAACCATCCCATAAAACGTCCTGCCAGAAACCCAAAATGGACCCGCTGAGGACTGTAACTTTCAGACCGCGTTTCCTATTACTCAGTTGTACTTCACAGCCCGCAAGGCTCTGGGAAAGAAATCCAAAGCCGATGCTCAGTGGTGCAAACCATCCTCCTGAATCCACCCCGGTGGGTGCAGAGCCTCCACCCACGCTGCTCCCAGCCGAACCCGAGCCCAGTCACACCTGAAAAAACTCCAGGGGCTCCTGAATGCCCACCGCGATCTCCTCGATTCTCCCACGTCCCCATGGGATGACCGTTACCTTCACACGCCGCGTGCACTGAAGGATCCCACGGCTGCTGGGCAACGCACAAACCCCGGTACCCACCAAGGGCATGGCTCTGCTTCCTCGCCCGTGCAGCAAAGGATGCGCTGGCCCTGCCGCGGGCAAGGTTTGGCTGAGGACTGCAAGGTCCTGCACCCAGGGAGGGCTCAGGAGTGACCCCTCCTGGTTTTGGCTGCTGATGGGTGCTCGTCTCCATTTGCACCCACTGTTCCCGCATTCAGGGTGATCCTTTGGCTGCCCGCAGAGCAGCTCCCAGGGGAGATGGCAGCCAGACCACAACCTCTGCCAACTGCCCAAGGTGGGGAAATGACAGAATCACAGAATGGTTTGGGTTGGAAGGGACCTTAAAGATCATCTCGTTCCACCCCTCCTGCCCTGGGCAGGGACACCTCCCGCCAGACCAGGTTGCTCCAAGCCCCGTCCAACCTGGCCTTGAACCTCCAGGGATGGGGCAGCCACAGCTTCTCTGGGCAACCCCAGCCAGGGGCTCACCACCCTCAGGGGGAAACATTTCTTCCCAAGATCTCATCTAAATCTCCCCTCTTCCAGCTTGAAGCCATCACCCCTCGTCCTGTCACCACATGCCCTTGGAAAAAGTCCCACTCCAGATTTCTTGTCGGCCCCTTTCAGACACTGGAATATACCCAAGCCATAGCCATGCAGCAGCAAACCCTCGGGAGGGCTCTGCGGGTGGCTCCAAGGCATCGCACGGTGCTGCAAGGGACAGCGAGGTACCAGCACCGAGGTGACATGGCACCAGGGCAGGGTACCCGCCGCCTCCATCCTTTGGTGCTCTGCGGCGGGAGGGGACTGGGCAGAAAACCCCAACCCCAAACCGCCCTATGGGGAAAAATTCAGCCAGAAACTTCCCAAAGAGCTGTCCCAAAGCCTCCTCTGTTGGCCACCCCCTTCTGCGCCCCATGAGGTGACAATAAAACAAGATGTTCCTCCAACTCCTTGCGCTTCTGGGAGGGAATAAGGGACCAGCTGAAGTCCAAGAGGAATTGGCCCAAGGTGGACATGCTCGATGCCCCACCACTGGACTAAACATGGGGTATCTCTGAGCCCCCCCGAGTGAAAGCAGGAAGCGAAACCTGCTCGGCTGTTTTCCATCACCTATTTTCATTCAGAGAAATGAAAAAAAAACCCAAACAAAAAACCCACCAACCAACCAAAACCAAACCCACCTTCACTGAACAAACCAGTGAAAAGAAGCAGCCTGAACGTGTTTATGCTTCGAACTGCTCCAGCTCCTCAGTGCTCACAGACACACTTACTACGAGCTGTTTTAAATCCACCTCCCTCCTAGATAAGGCTACTCTGATCCCCTGCCGTCACGAGGAGCAGACACACCACTACGTAACGCCTCTAATTATCCTTAAAGAAAAAAAAAAAAAAAAGGTAAAAAAAAAATATCTTGGAGCTGCTTCAATATTTCGAATCACTCTGCAGAGTGTGTCAGAAGGAATGAGGCTCTTCTCCCTTTTGCAGCCGGCTCCTCTCCACCCCCAGCTTCCTCTCCCCGGCCCAGAGAGCCACCAAAATTAAAAGTAGACAAGATCTGCTGCTGCTATTTCCATCCAGGCTCCATTTTAAGGGTGCAAACGTGCGAGGTGAGAGGGCTGGGGGCAGGCGGGTGCCCCCAGGGAGGCGGCTGGGGCTCCCGCAGGTCTCAGCTCTGCCGGGGTGCCCAGGGGTGACTTTCCACCCGGAGCAGCCACCCGGAACACCGCCGTCCTCTTAGTGCTTCTCCCGCCCGGCGTTTGCATGAAGAGCCGCAGCCACGGCGTTTTCAGAGCAGGGACTTTGCATAAGCTCTCGATTAAAGCACAAAAACAGGTTTCTGTGAACTCAGGAGGAAACACGTGCAGTGGGGCAGCCAGCCGAAATACCGCCGGTGGCAGAGTGACACTGCGCCATCGCTGTCGCCAAACCCCAAACACCAGCAATGCTGCTGTCGGTGCCTTCCCAAAAAAACCCCAATTTTGAGTATACCAAGAACCAGGCACCTCCCCTGCCTGACTCCTTCCACCGCCCTTCACCTGGTAGCTCAGTGCCCGTTTTGCACCAAATACCCGGAGAAAAAAGGCAGAAAGTCACAATAAACTCACATTTTTGGGGTTTGAATCCATCAAAACCCACCAGAAAACAGGAACATTTGGGGCTGAAGCCTTTCACTTCCAAAGTCTCACTGGAAATAAGAGGGTTTGCTACTCACCAACGCTCAAGTTTTATGTGTCGGCACCAGGCAGGGCGGCAGAGCTGGCACCGCTGTGCCGAGCTGCGGCGCTGCCGTGTCCCACCTGTCTGGGAAACCCATCGCAGGCAGGGAACCAGCAAAATCCCAAATCTGCAATTCCTTTGGGACAACACGGCGAGTGCAGACAGGCTGAAATGGAAACTCCTGGCCGGCACCTGAATAGCCCCTTTCTTTGGTCAGTGGCTCAGAGCTCAGCATGGGGACGCTGCTCTGTGCCCACGCTCCCCGACAGACCCAGAAGACAAACACAGTCACACCATGTTATGGTTTGAGAACAATTTTTTGTCGTTTAGACAATTATTCTCTCACCCAATGCCCCCTCCCCACCCAGGAAGGGGAATCGGGAAGACAACACAGAAACCTGGGGGTTGAAATATAAACAGATTTAATAGGATAAGACTAGATAATGAACAGCACTAACACTAAAGAACCAATATTGATCCCAATACCAATATAAACTATACAAGCATTAGACACGGCCCATTCTATCCGTAGGAAGCCGTGCACTCCCAGCAGGGGACAGTAAATGTGGGACACTGAGTGCTGCGGCTTTGGGAGGAAGGGAAGGGCTCAGGGGTCCGGCACAGGGGCAAGAAGTCCTCTGGATCGCCGCCATCAAGGGAGAGAGAGCTTTGCAGCAAACTTTCTAATTTATATATTGAATGGTATGAAATGGTTCACGGCATGAAATAATTCTGTTGGCAGCTTGGGGCAAGTGCCCGGGTCTCGCTCCTCCTCATCCCTGCACCTGGTTAGCTCAAAACCACTGAGACCTTGAGACACACAGACCCTCGCTGGCTATAAAGTAAATATTTTTGCAAATTCAGACACCGGAGTCTTCTAAAAGTACAGTTTTCCCCAGCATTAGAAAAGAAATTGGTCCTGTGTCGCTCAAACCAGGACACACCACCAAGGGTAGAAAGTGATAGCGGTTGCTCATGGGATCCCCAAACGGGGCCACCCACTCGCACCACGAAATTTCAGCTTCCCGAGCCGAGCAGTCCCGGTGCGGGACCTGCAGCTTGCGGACGCGCATCTGCAATTCCTCTGCTCCTGCTCTTCTGCATCCCGGCTTTGGGGAGCAGAGCCAAGAAAGCGGATATCAATACAGGGCAGGGGGTGCCCGGCTGTCGCAGGACTATTCCCACCAGCCGGAGAGCATGCCCTCCTCCGGGTTATCGAGCGGAGAGGCGCAGGCAGCCCCAGCTCCACCGACCCGCGGGGCTTTGCCTTGCAGGGGCACAAACCACCGGCAAGCTCCAGGGACCGCTGCGGGTTTGCACCTTCCTCGGAGCTTGTCACATCGCCACTTCTTTCCTCGCTCTGCCATCAGGTCGCACGGTGACCGCGGCCCCAGCTGGGCTGCAAAACACCCGTTACGAGATGGTCCAAGGGCAAAACAACAAGCCCGGCCGCCCCGGGCAGATGTAGGGCTGGTGTCGGGCTATTTTCACCGGAGGTTGATCTCCGGCTCCTGCCAACTCAAACAGGGCTGGCAGCCCGCAGGCTGGCGCCTGCAACATGGCAGGGCACAGCAATCAGGTGACGAAAAGGTAAATAAACACGGGTGCCACCCACGAGCGAGGCGGCACGGGCGCAGGCTGAGCCCGCGTGCCCCCGGGGAGACCCTGCCCTGCTTTCCGGGCCAAAACAAACAAATAAAACGCGACGGGGTGGCATTGGGGTCGCTTTAAGGAAATGTTTGAGTTTCTCCTGCTGTAACAGGATGAAAAAAATCCCCGGAGCAGCACAGCCCTCCAGCAGCCAGCCTTTCTCCATGGTGCACTGAGGTATCCCATCGCACTCGGCTTCTGGGGAAACTGAGGCACAAGGGGACACTTTCCCGCAGGGCAAAGCAAACCCGGGTGCAGGCTCAGACCCGACACATGACCCACAACAGCACATGTTGCAAAATGAGCACTGAAATACTCTTATCCCCGCTCTTTGAGGAGATTCCTGAGGATAAAATCAGATTTCCCTGATGGGAAACACTTCTGCTGCCAATTGACGCAGGAAGGGGAATGGCACGGTGCCCAACGCTGGGGAAAATGGGGAGCATGATGCCCAGGCCCAGCTCTCTGCTCCAAACAACTTCCTTCAAGCCGTATTTCTATGCCATGAACTCCCTTTTTTTTTTTTTCCTCCTTATAATTTCTTTTTTTGTATGCAGAGAACGGGAAATGAATGGGCAAAACAAGGGGCGCATCCGAGTCCCAGATTTTGCCAACAGGCAGGAAAAAGAGCCCAAGAAAGCAGTGAAAAGAGTAAGAAAAACCCTAAAATATCCCCAGCTGGGAGAGCAGCCCCCCTCCCGTGACATAAAGCAGGAACCCCGGCAGGGCTGCTCTGGGATCCTTCCACCGTCCCGCAAGACACCAGGCAGAATAAATTGTTATTTTAACTGGCTGCTTTTCCCAGGACCGGCTGCGCTGGAAGGATCCCGTCCGGGAGGGGACATCTGCTCTGCTTCATCCCCGGTGACAGCCAGCACCGCCGCACATCCCCGGCGCTCGGCAAAGCTGCCGGATTGCACAACGGCGAGAGGCTTTGCCAGGTTGTTTTACGGCGAGATCAGCCCATCACCTGCCCGGGGATGGAGGCGTGAAGCTGCTCATCACCTCGCGCTTGAGCTGCAGAAGTGTAAAAAAAAACCCAGCTTTTGCAAACTAATCCCGGGTGTTTTAGCGTTCTCTGGGATGACAAACACTCAAAGCCTAACACTGCCTGATGCTCACAGAGGACAAAGCACAATTATCTACCCGCCTTGGCTGTGTTTTACTTAAATGAACCTGCACAGCTTCGCTTTTACACGCAGCTTCACGCCTGAGCTCCCAGAATGCCGCTGCATCCCTGCACTTCGCGTCTCGCCCGCGCTCCAACCAGGCGCTGGGGCAGGACACAGCTCCGCTCGGGAAGAGCGGGACCTTCAGGGCGCAGCTAAAGGCACTTTCTGAGGTTGTTTCAGCTTCTGCAGAACAAG
This sequence comes from Chionis minor, assembly GCA_013398295.1. Classification (NCBI taxonomy): domain Eukaryota; kingdom Metazoa; phylum Chordata; class Aves; order Charadriiformes; family Chionidae; genus Chionis; species Chionis minor. The sequence continues at coordinate 73,582 of VZSF01007334.1, forward strand.
CTGGGCTTCAGCCGAGGTCTCACCCTCTCCTCCGCCCCGCCATCCCTTTGCTCACCGGAGCCCAGCCTGGCTGGAGGGGAAGCCCGGACCCACAGACACCGTGTGCTATTGCAGCGAGACGAGGAGATGAGGATGCTGCAGAGCTGAGCTTGCTGCTTCCCAAAAAAGCCCCATATATTAAAAACACCAGGAGCCATCCATCCGAACAGCAGTGGGGTGGGGGGCAGCCCTAGGGGAAACCACACAGGGGTCTCTGGCCCCAACAGAGGGAAGAGCGAAGGGATGGGGATGAAGGGATGGGGATGAAGGGATGGGGATGAAGGGATGGGGATGAAGGGATGCGAGAGGGGCTGAGGCAAAGGCAGGGCTGGCAGAGCAGCGTCTCGCACACCCCAACTGCCCACGCGTGGAAATCACATCCCCAGCGGCCGCAGCTTTAGCGCACACACGTGTGTGGCATGTGAACCCGCCAGGCTGCAGCAACCGGCATCTCCCGCTGCGCCGAGCCCTGCGACCCGAGGAAAACACCAATTCACCCTGCATTAAAAACGGATGCAGGCACGGCACAGCGAACATCCCCATCCTCGTGCCGGGCGGCCACGGCCAAGCTCTGGTTTGCACCACAACCCTCTCCCGGAGCATCCGGCTTTTCCCTGCGTCCTCCATCACCCCCACCCCCACGGAGCCGGTCCCGAAGCTACGGGTGCTTTTTCTCCCGTGTCCTTCCCTCTTGGGCAAAGGCGGTGGTGGCCCTGGGTGTGCCGCGGGTGGGGGAAGCACCTCCGGCCCCCGGCACCTTATTTGCTTACCGCCTCGCAGCTGCTTTTTCCTGCGCGCCGGGCGAGTTTTGGTTACGCCGGCTGCCCGCAACAGCCGCTCGCTCGGGGCTGCTTTGAGCAGAGGCAGGAAGATAAAAGGAACGAGCCATAACCCCCCCCTCCCACGGCAAACACCGGCGGTTTGCTGTTCCTGCAGCTCCCCGGCGCTCGTCCCTGCCCTGTGCTTGGCAAAAGAACCCCCAGAGCCCCTCCTGGCTGGGGGATCCACAGCCCCAAAAATGAGCAAATTTAGGGCCAGATGGCAGTGGACAAGGTTTGGCGGGACGGCACGTGAGGACGGTTAGCCGAGGTTTAGGGGCCAGAAATATCCTTGCTGTTTTCCAGGTGATGCTTTAGGGTGAAACGATCCCATCGGTTTCCCAGATGGCACCCGGAGGCTGTAAATGTTTGGCAATAAAATCAGCCCCCAAAATTTCTGCTTTGGGTCACAGGGCTTCCCCGGGCAGACGGGGCTCCTGACCGACTGCTCTTCCTACCCTCAAGCTGCTCTTCCAAACCCACCATAATGATCCCAGCCCAACACCAACGATCCTTTCAGGACGGTGACAGGTCCCAGGGGAGAATCGGTGCCTTTGGGGACCCCCAGCCCCACTGCTGCAGTCGGAGGGGAGGAGCTGAAAGGCTCATTTGTTCCTTTTCTGGCCAGCCCAGCTCATCTCAGCCAGCCAGGGAATAGGAAACGCAGTTATCCTGGATGTGCCCCTCAACAGCAGCGAAGTACCGTGCAAATCCGTCCCCACCATACCTCCTTTTCCCTGGAAAATCAGCACATTCCCCTGCCGAAGGATATGCTGCCGCCACCACCATGTCCCGCTGTCCAGGGAGAGGGAAATGGGGATGGAGGTGGGAGCACGGCATCGGACCGATGGTCCAAGGAGCTGCGTGAAATAAATAAGGAAAGCCTTACCGATCCCACCCCAAACTTCCCTTCTTTTATTCTTGGGAATGGCTCATCCCCGAAATGTTGGGTATCACAGGCTTCCCTCCACCATGGCACAGGAGCTCCCAGAACAAGGTCCTGGGCATCCTCCTCCCATGCCACGGTGAAAAGCAAATTGTTTCCCTGCCGATAACCCACCTCCTTTCTTTAATGCTACAAAAATAAAGGGGAGAAGATTTTTGTTCATTTTGCCTCCAAAAATGAAGCCGCTGCTCAGGCTCACACATGGTGTTTTTGTGAGAATAAAGCCCTGGGGAAATTTAGGGGAAAAACCCTGGGACATGGGACTGCTAGCCGTGGCCCCGTCCCCCCCATTTCTGTCCCCATCAGCACCCAGAGCGGATCCCCGGGCTCGTTTTGGGAGTGGGAGGGAGCGGGGAGGAGGAAACCCACGGCTCCAGCCTGGGATGGATTATTTGAGCAAACTAAAAGCAGCGGTTTGTTCCCTCCTGCACCATCGCAGTGGAAAGAATTTCCAGCTCCGGCTCCTGGGTGGAAAAGCTAAAAATCTGTGTTTAAATAGTAACAGGTTTTGGAAAAAGAAGAAAAAAAAAAAATAAAGCCACTACAGGAGCTTGAATAAAATAAAGCTTAAGCGGGAGTGGTTTGGATTTTTTTTTTTAGTTTTGGGGTTGTGTTGGGGTTTTTTTTAGCTTCTCCTTATCTCTGCTTCGAGCAGACCCTTTCCATAACCCCAGGGATAGGCAAGGGAGTGACTCTGCCACGTTTGGGAACCTTCTGCCAGAACTGCCACAACCCCAACCCCCACAGATATCATTTTATTTCCTCTTTTATCGCCCTAAAACTACTTTTTCAGCTGATTTCCCATTACCATTCAGCTAAATTCCCATGATACCCCAGCGGTAAGTGTTAAGCAAATTGGGGATTTTTGCCCAGTAATACTTTTTCACTCTTTTGGGCTCCGCTGCAGCCTCCTGCCCTCAGCCGCCCCCCTCATCACAAGCGAGATGCCCAGATGCCACCCTCAGCCAAAGCCCTCCGCTCCAGCACAGTGGCAGAAAAGCACCAGCCAGGCCAGGGACAAACACTACAGCGCATCTGTAACCCCGCCAGGCACGAGTCCAACTCCCGGCGACAGAAAATTTAATAACATTTTCCTGGCAGCGCCAGGGAATGGTTTAGGAAAAGCAAAAACACGCGGAGGTGGCAGTGCCAGCAGCCCCGGCGATGCCGGGTCAGCTCATCCGCCCGTCCATCCCTGCCCGGCACAGGAAAACGTGCACAGCCCCAGGAGGCTTCAAATGTCCCCAGGGAGGAATTTCAGCACTGAAAATTGGGCTGTGCCTTTCATCCGAACACTGCAAAACTTGGGAAGAGCAAGGTGGGACTGTGTTGGTTATTTTT